>VXAK01015967.1:0-43303 GCA_013399435.1 Arenaria interpres
CCCCCCCGCCCCCCACCAGCCCTGCTTCTGCAAGAATTCCCATCATGTGTCCTTTTCCCCACCATGGGGGCTGCGGAGGTCACATCGTGTCCCCCTGCCACCTCCAGAGGTGCCATCACATCCCTCTCCCTGGCTGTGGAGGTGCCATTGTGTCCCCCCCCCCAGCAATGTCCCTGGGCCTGCAGAGGTCTCATCCTGTCCCCTTCCCCAACCCTGTGGGTGTGCAGGTCCTATCATGTCTCCCCCACCGGTCCCATCATGTCCCCATCCCTGGCCTTGGGCCTGTGGAGGTCCCATCATGCCCCACCACCATCTCCAGAGGTGTCATGATGTCCCCCTCCCTGACTGTGGAGGTGCCATTGTGTCCCTCCCTGCCAGCCACGGGCCTAGAGAGGTCCCATTGTGTCCTGTTCCCTAGCCCTGTGGCTGTGCGGGTCCATCATGTCCCCCTACCTGGCCCGGGGGCTGTGGAAGTCCCACTGTGTCCCCTTCATTGGCTGTGGGGGTCCCATCTTGTTTCTCCCAGCCAGGGCTGGTCCCTTAACCCCCTCCCCTCCACCTCCCAGATATAGCGTTTTTTGAGCAAGCTCCTAAAAACAGCTTTTTTTTTTCCCTGTGGGTGGCAATGGGGAAGTGAGATTTGCTGCGCGGCGCCTGCTCGATGAGGGGGAACTGGGGGGAGGGCAGGGACGGTGCCACGCTCCTCAGCTCGCTCACAGCCTCTCCGGGCCGCCTTTTCTCCCAGCAGAAGCCAGCATGGACGGCTTCCTCCAGAGCGTGGAGAAGGACCTGAACATCGACCGCCGGCAGCTGGCCGCCGCCGCCGAGGGGACCCACGTTACCGCCTTCGTCCCGGTGAAATGGCTGACGAGCCTCAAAGAGCGCCGGGTGCTGCCCGGCCTGTGCCCGCGGCCGGAGGGGCTGAGCGACGTGGAGGTGAGGACGTTCCTGCAGCACTCCGTGCAGAAGCTGCCGGCGGGCTGGACGCGGGTGGAGATCCACGGGCTGCGGAAGAAGCGGCTGGCGTACCCCCTGCGGCTGCAGCCCCCCGCCTCCGACCAGCGGAACGGCAGCCCCGAGACCCTGCACGGCTTCATGCAGAGCGTCGCCTCCCAGAATTACCGAAATTTGTGGGGCCGGGCTCACTGCCTCTACGTGCGGCCGTACCGGCACGCCGATGTGCCGCCCACCGTGCCGGCCCTGGATGCGCTGCGGGCCGCCCTGCAGAAGGCTTATGGTTGCCCTGTCCTTCACGTGGGCAAGAGCGCGCCCGGTGCTTCCCCCGCCAAGGAGAGCGTGGCGGCCACCAAAGGGGTGCCCTCCTGCCCCAACGTGCTGCAGGCTGAAGCTCTGCTGGAGTCGGCCACCATGCTGTACGTCGTCTACCCTTACGTGCAGTACTGCTTGCATGACATCGTGACTTTCAGCCCCGCCAAGCTCACCAACAGCCATGCCAAAATCCTCTTCCTCCTCTTCCACGTGCTGCAGGCCATGAAGGCTTGTCACCAGGCGGGTCTGGCTTGCGGCGCCTTTTCCCTTCGGGATGTGGCTGTGGATGAGAAGCTGTGCAGCCGTCTCCGCGTAAACTTCAGAGAGTACGAGGGACCGAAGGAGGAGGAAGCGAATCTGGAGGCTGGTCTGGAACGAACGAGCGAGCAAAGCAGCGCTGGCGTGCGAGGGCAGGAGGCGAGGTGCGCCGCCTGCCAGAAGGACCTCCGAGACCTGGTGTTGCAGTGGGTACACGGGCAGGTCAGCAACTTTGACTACCTTATGCGTCTAAACAGTTTGGCTGGGAGGAGAATGGGAGACCCCAATTATCACCCAGTTCTTCCATGGGTGGTGGACTTCACTACCAAAAACGGCAAGTTCAGGGACCTAAGGAAATCCAAGTTCCGGCTCAACAAGGGAGACAAACAGCTGGACTTCACCTATGAGATGACCAAGCAGGCGTTTGTTGCTGGTGGGTCAAGCGGGGAGCAGCTGCACGTCCCCCATCACATCTCCGATGTCCTTTCGGATATCACCTACTATGTGTACACGGCTCGGAGGACGCCCAAGGCAGTGCTGTGCTGCCACGTGAGGTCCCAGTGGGAGCCCAACGAGTATCCAGCCAGCATGGAGCGCATGCAGAGCTGGACCCCAGATGAGTGCATCCCAGAGTTTTATACGGACCCCTCCATCTTCCGATCCATCCACCCAGACATGCCCGACCTGGACGTTCCATCTTGGTGTAGCTCCTATGAGGAGTTCATCGAAGTCCACCGCATGCTGCTTGAGAGCCGGGAAGTTTCTCAGGACCTCCACCACTGGATTGACCTCACTTTTGGGTACAAGCTGCTGGGGAAGGATGCTGTCAAGGAGAAGAACGTCTGCCTCCACCTAGTAGACAACCACACGCATCTGACGACTTACGGAGTCGTGCAACTTTTTGACCAGCCACATCCCAGGCGCATGGTGGGACCTGCCTACACACCTGCCGAAGCTCCAGCCATTGCCCGGCCTCTTCTCCAGAACATCAGGGAGACCGTGTTTTTGGAGGATATCCAAGGCCAGGTGACAGATGTGGTCAATGGGCTGGTCCTGGAGGCTACTCCTAGTGAAACCACCTGGTCTGGGGACAAACCCATGGCTGGTGAGGATGATTTAGAGCAAGGCATGGAAGCCCTGGATTCGATTTCTGTGACTAGTAGAGCTTCTGACCAGCCCTGTGCCACCGTGCCTTCAGCACAGCCCACCACCCTCCCTGCTTATGCCACCGAAGGCAAAACCTCAGGTGTCCGACCTCTCCGCCGGAGCAAGGCAGGTGCTGTGGATCAGGTTGACATGAAGATCACGCTTCCTGAAGGCTTCAATCCGCTCCAGGCCCTGGAGGAACTGGAGAAACTGGACAATTTCTTGGTTAAAGGCTTAAGCAGTGAGATGCAGCTAATGGAGCAGCCGTGGGAAGAGCCACCCCTGGGTCTCTCGGACCTCTTCCAGAGGGACATGCAAGCTTTGGGCATTCTAGTAGCTGAGATTATATTTGCAGCAAGGATTCGTCCTTCGAAGCCTGACGCGTCCCTGTTGGAGCGGTTCCTGATGGTGCGTAATCTGTGTCGCTACCATCCCAAGGAGATCCCGGCCCCGCTCCAGCACGTGCTGCACGTCCTGCTGCAGCTGAGCGTGCCGGTGGAGAAGCTCCTGAAGACCAAGCTGGGCAAGGGCGCGGTGCAGTTGTTTGAATACAAACCCGTCTCCCAGGGCCTCCCCCCACCCTGTCCCACCCAGCTCCTCAGTCCCTACAGCTCTATTGTCCCCTTCCCCACGTACTTCCCAGCCCTGCACAAATTCATTTTCACCTACCAGGCGAAGAAGATAGAGGATGATGGTCAGGGCCGGGAACTTGTTTTCCAGCTGTGGCAGCAGCTGGAGGGGATCCTTTCTGAAATTACTCCTGAAGGCTTGGAGATTCTGCTGCCCTTCATATTGTCTCTGATGTCCGAGGAGAATACTGCTGTCTACGCAGCGTGGTATCTCTTTGAACCTATAGCTAAATCCTTAGGCCCAAAGAATGCCAATAAATACTTGCTCAAGCCATTGATTGGGGCGTATGAGACCCCCTGCTACCGCCACGGCAGGTTCTACCTCTACACAGACTGCTTTGTCGCCCAGCTGATAGTGCGCCTGGGGCTGCAGTCCTTCCTCCTGAACCTGCTGCCGCACATCCTGCAGATCCTCGTGGGCATCGAGAACTCACGGGAGGAGAGCAAATCCCTCCTCGGCACGGCTGAAGATGATGAAAGTGGAGGGGAAAGCCCAGTGTCGTGCGTGTTTGGGGAGGAGATCAAAATGGACGTGGAGCACGGCTCCGCTGCACTCGACCTCCTCGACTACACCTCTGGTGTCAGCTTCCATGACCAAGCCTACCTGCCTGAGAGCGAGGACTTCCAGAGTGGCCTCTATGTCGGGGAGTCCCTGCAGCCTCAGGAGCAGGAATCGCTCAGCCTTGGGCGTCTGAGTGACAAGAGCAGCGCCAGCGAGGTGTCCCTGGGAGAGGACAGACCTGCGGACGGGGATTCCCAGAAGGACAAGAGCAGCTTGAAGTCGATGGACAGCAGCCAGGACCTGAAACAGAGCGAGGACTCGGAGGAGGAGGAAGAGGAGCATGATGAAGAGGAGCACGATGATGCCACGGTTGATGCAGAGCTGACGGTGGCCGTGGATGCCGGTGCCTCTGTGGATGTCACCCTGGCTGATGACAGCAGCGAGACAGAGGAAGGAGAGGGAGAGGAGCTGCCGGATCACTCGGATGACAAAGAGCAGACGATACTCCTGGGTAAGACCATGCTAGTGTTGAGCCTTTCTGCCGAGCGGGGCAAACACCCAGTGAATCATAGAATCACAGAACTGGTTAGGTTGGAAGGGACCTTTCAGATCATCGAGTCCAATCATCAACCCAACACTTACAAAAACCACCACTATCCCGTGTCCCTCAGCACCTCCTCTGCCCATCTTTAAATACTTCCAGGGATGGGGACTCCACCACTTCCCTGAGCAGCCTGTTCCAGTGTTTGATAACCCTTTTGGTGTAGAGAGTTTTCTTAATATCCATCCTAAACCTCCCCTGGCGCAACTTGAGGCCATTTCCTCTTGTCCTATCACTTATTACCTGGGAGAAGAGACCGAAACTTCTTGCTACACCCTCCTTTCAGGGAGTTGCAGAGAGCGAGAAGGTCTCCCCTCAGCCTCCTCTTCTCCAGGCTGAACACCCCCAGCTCCCTCAGCTGCTCCTCATAAGACTTGTTCTTTAAAAAAAAAAGCAGTGTGTGGGAGAAGGGGAGAGCCTGGGAAGAAGCGCGTCCAGATTTGGGGGTGTCTGTGGTCCCAGCTTGGGAACAGTGATGAAACCAGTGTAAAAGGCCAGTTTTCCACTGGAGTGTGTGGATCTGAGACCCGGGGAGCCGCCGGGTGATAGCTAATCTGCGTCGTTCCCGGGCTCTGTCCTTGCAACTGTTTTTGTTTTGCAGACACAGCCTGTAAGATGGTGAGGTGGCTCTCAGCCAAGCTGGGCCCTACCGTCACGTCCCGCTTCATCGCCAGGAACCTGCTCCGTCTGCTCACGTCCTGCTACATCGGTAATGTCCGCTCCTGGGACCCCAGAGTCCCTTGAAAACCGGTCTGCTGGGCTGCCTTATGGCCTGGGTACGGCCTGCTGCTTGGGCTCATGGTGTTGTCTCTGGGCAGGCCCCACCAGGCAGCAGTTTGTACCGAGCAACGATGAGAACAGTCCCCTGAGTACGGGAAATATCTACCAAAAACGGCCGGTGCTGGGAGATCAGGTGTCCAAGCCGGTGCTGGCCTGTCTTGTGCACGTGGCGTACCTGTACGGAGAGCCCGTCCTCACCTACCAGTACCTGCCCTACATCAGCTACCTGGTTAGTATGGCCTTTTCTCCTCTTCTCGCGCGCGTTGGGGCGAGAGCTGTGCCCAGGCACAAAAGGAGGTGGCACAAGAAAAAAGGGTCCAGCCTCACCAGCAGCCTCCTGCGTAAAAATCTGTGCTCTTTTGAGCTCCATCTGGGCCAGTGTGGGCTGAGCAGCTCTCGCTGTGTTGGCCGAGAAGGGCTGTGCTGATGCAGCCAGAAGAGGTGCTCTCACCCCCAGCCATAAGCTCTGGATGGGGGCTTTGCTCTTTTAGCAAGCCTTGGCCACCGTGGATCTGCGTTGGGCTACCGCAGCCCCTCCTTCCCCCTTTCAGCCCGGGGGCTTTTCCTGTCCAGACCCTTTGCTGGCACGCACAAAAGTCAGAGAAAAAGGTGGTTTTTTTATGGCTTTGCTGGGCGAGCGTCCCGAAACGGAGCTGGCACAAGGGTGGGATTGTGATAACGGGCAGGCGGAGCAGCTTGGGCTGCTGCGGGATTGCTGGAGCGAGTGTTTTTAGAGGTCTGTCTGGGTAGATAGGGGATGAGCTGGGGAGAGGCTTAAAGGAGGTTTTTTCAACTGTATAAAAATACTGGCAAGACTTACAAACTTTTCGGCTTGAAATTCGTAGCTGGATAGCAAGAAGAAAATGTGTGTTACGCAGCTGCTTGAAAAACAAACCAATTTTTCATAAAATAGTGTTTTTGAATGTTTTAAACAGGCTTATTTTTCATATTGCTCCCTTTTTAGTGGTTATAAACACTTTGGTTATGGATTCTTGTTTAAACGGAAAACTTCAATAGCTTTTTGATAATTTAAACATAGAGGAAAAGAGGCCACAGCTGTTCATTTAAAGAAAACAAAAAGGCATTGTCAATTTTTCCAATGTTGAAGGGGAGATTTTTCAGGGGAAAAAATCCCATTTTTCAGCAAAATCATTCCCCACCCAGTTGCAATCATAGCTCCAGCTGTTCTGCTTTGCTTAACTTATTGCTTGGGGGCACCGGGGGGATTAATGCCCCCGTGAACAGCATTTGGCAACCTGATATTAAAGCGATGAAAACTTGTGGGTCACAAAATAGGATAAAGTCAATCCTTCTTGCCGGATTTGGCAGAGTGGATATTTTGTGAGAGGAAGAGCCTCTGTGATGAGCTGGAAGATGGCAGGTGTACAAGAAATATAGCGGAAGCTGGGAATTGTTTGTGGTTTTTGCTGTTGGCTCTCTTGTCTTGGGTGTTTGATTTGTCTAGGGGTTAGGAAATAGGACAATCTAGAGAGAAACCTTTTAGTGTTGCTGTTGTTAACTCTTTGCCATTGCTGTAACCAGCATCGGTACGTTGTCAGCAAAAAAAAAAGGATGTGCCCTTCTGCCTCGTGAAGCTGTGAGCACCTGCATTTCTGGAAGTCAGCAGCAGGTTTGCCCATAATTTGTGCTTGGATATTTCATGCAAGGACTGTTCCTCTGCAGGCTGTGCATCCCGGCTCAACATGGCGTGGGATGAAGACACTGATTGTTGCTTTAAGTCACCTGTGTGTAATAGGTTTCCACTCTTCCTGCACTGGCAAAGGATGCTCTGCAGTGTCCAGGCTGGTGATGGTCTGGGCCGGTCCGGGGTTGTCCCTCTCCCCTCTGAGTTTCCCAGCTGTGGGTGCATCCTGCAGGGAGATGCCCTCCAGAGGATGCGTGTGAGCTTGAGGATGTCCTGCCTCGTTCTCTCCAGGCTCCTCTCTTGTGCTGACAACCGTCCATCAGTTTTCAGGCTCATCCCTTGAGTGTCAAACATGGGTTACTGCTGAGACTCAGTGCTCAGGTTCCCCTCCCAGGGGATGTGACCAGCACTACTGTGCCCGGTTTTGAGGCTGGGCTTGGGTGATCTTGGGCTCACCCTTGATGTGTCCTGCTGGGAAGATGGTGGCCCTGGCACTGGAGGACTCCTTTTGCAGGTTGCGCCCAGCGGCGGGGCTGGTGGTGGCCGGCTGAACAGTCGGAAGGAGGCAGGGCTCCTGGCTGCTGTGACGCTGACTCAGAAGATCGTGGTGTGTCTCTCGGACACCACGCTCATGGATATTCTCCCCAAGATCAGCCAGGAGGTGCTGCTGCCGGTGCTGGGCTTCCTCACTTCGCCGGCCATCGGGTAAGCGCTGCAGTCTGCTGTGCCTTCAGCCAGGATCGGCACAACTCAAAATCGGGGATTTAGAAATGGTTCTGTGGGAGCTCCTGGGGTTGTGGGGCTGCTCCTGCCCTGACGTGCTTCTCCTTGTGCTGGGACACAGCACGCACATAGAGCTTGTGCTGCTCAAGACCTTCTGATAGCACTGACAATGCAGGAGGCATGAAGCAGGGGAGGAGAAAAGGGGATATGTGGAGGGCAAGCTGGTAATGGATGTCCTCTTCAGTTTCCCCAGTGGTGCCCAGGCCCGTATTGTCCTCTGCGTTAAGACAATCAGCCTAATTGCTTTGATCTGCCTGCGGATTGGGCAGGAGATGGTGCAGCAGCATTTGAGTGACACAGTGAGAAACTTCTTTGGGGCATTCTCCCTGCTGCAGGAGCTGCAAGACCAGGTGAGTGATGTGGGAGAGGTCCTCCTGCCATTCCCCAGTACCCAGCTGCAGGAATGTGGTGGGCATACCTGCGTACACCAGTAGTGGTGTCAGCAGCGTCCAGCCCAGGCCATCTTTGTGTAATTAACGATGTGGTGAGAGCATCTGATCTCGGGTGTCTGCCTGTTTTCTCTTGCCCAGGGGTTGACAGCGGAGTTGGTGAGCGGCTGCGAGGTGCCGGTGATGGAGGTGCCCCTCTCGGATGGGAAGCTGCTGTCCCTGGAGCCGGCCGTGCTGATGGAGTTACAGAAGGTGTTTAACCATGAGATGGCCTACATCACCTACATCCCTTTCTCTTGCTTGCTAGGTACGGCTTGGCCACCATCTCCTGGGATTTGTGAGAGAGCTCCGTGCTCTGTGCAGGCGTGCTGGGCCTGAACTCAGGGCTGCTGGAGGAAGCTCACAGCTTCTGTGCTATGGCTCGGTCCCCTTGCTGGGTTGGGAGGCCACCAGGCTTCAGGCCGCTTTGGCTGGGAGCAGCATGTGGCTAGCTTCTGGAGGACGTTGTCTTCACAGCCCTGTGCTGACCCTTGTTCTGCTGATGGTGGGGGATGATAATAGAGAAATCCCTTCCCTTGAAGCCACGTTCTCTCCTTTCAGGTGATGTTATCCGGACGGTGGTGCCCAACCACTCGCTGGTTGAGAAGCTGGCCAGCCTCTACCTGGAGAACGTGAACCCCAAGAGCCTGCAGGTGGTTAGCCTGGAGCAAACACCGAGCGCGGCGGGCTCAGACCAAGATACGCGAGGGACCGAGCCCTTCTCTAGCCACCACGAGGACAGTCACTCTGGTACTTTTGGGAGCGTTCTGGTAGGGAACCGCATCCAGGTCCCCGTGGACACACAGCGTGAGGGTCTGGGCTTACTTCGCCTCAGTGCTGGCACCGATGGCTTTATTCCCAGCTCATCCAGCGAGGAGAACGCCCTGAAGCATGACCTTCCTCGCAGCACCCACATGCTGTGTGGGAACTGGCTGGCCTACTGGCAGTATGAGATTGGGGTGAGCCAACACGACCCCCGCTTCCACTTCCACCAGATCAAGCTGCAGAGTTTCTCAGGGCATTCAGGGGCCATCAAGTGCGTGGCACCGCTCAGCAGCGAGGACTTCTTTCTCAGTGGCAGCAAGGACAAAACGGTCCGCCTTTGGCCCTTGTACAACTACGGGGATGGCACCAGTGAGGTGCCACCGCGCTTCACCTACGCTGAGCACAAGAAGTCAGTTTTCTACGTGAGCCAGCTGGAGGCATCGCAGCACGTGGTGAGCTGTGATGGGACTGTACACATCTGGGACCAGTTCACAGGTAAGAAAGGAAAGGGTGAGGGCTGACTGGAGCGAACTGGTCCAGTTCTTAAAGACAAGAGGGGCCGTACTGAGTTTTCATGGCTCCTGTTAACAAACAGTGCAGAACTGGAGATTTCCTGTGTACCTTCTCCGTACATCCACTGTAACTTCTCCGTCATGTTTTCACAGGCAAACTTCTCCGGACTTTTGATGAATTAGACAGCAAAGTCCCCATCACCGCTGTGGCCACCATGCCACCTCCCTATCACAGCATCTCTGTGGCCAGCGCAGACTCCGTGCTGCGTTTCATCGATCACAGGAAGCCAGGACTACAGGTAGGGAGTCTGGCGCTCTGCGAGCCACCCTGCTCCGTCCCTGTGCTTAATGATGGGGCCACGGGTGGCCCAAAGCCAGCTGTGATGACTACACAAAAGCCAGCTGGACCCCAAGGTCTCTCATCCCCTAAACGCCAGATCCCCTGATCTTCGATCCCCAGTAGCTGGGCTCTCTCTCTTGCAGCACGAGTTCCGCCTGGCCAGTGGGGTGAGCGCTGGGCTCATCCGCTGCTTGGCCGTCAGCCCCAACGGGCGCAGCGTTATGGCTGGCTTCTCCTCTGGTTTCATTGTGCTGCTGGACACCAGGACGGGACTCATCATGCGGGGGTGGCCTGCCCACGAGGGAGACATCCTACAGATCAAGGTGAGAGGTCCAGCTGGGATCAGGGTGTGGGGCTGCTTTGGGGGTGTCTCATTGATCCACTGAGGTTGCGTGAAGCATCCTTCCGGCACGCGCTGCTTGGCAGGGCTTGTCTGCTCCATCTTCTGGGTGTTCCTCCAGCCCTTGCTGTGTCCCCAAGGGGCTGCTCAAGCTCTCCTGCCCCGGGGTTAGAGTTGTGGGTGGTTGGTCCTGGTCCAACCTGTGCTGAACAGACCTCCCGGGTGTCAGTCCCTGCCGAGCAGGTCTGCAGCAGGGCAGGGAGGAGACGCATCACCCATGAAGAAGTGAATGTGTTGCTTTCTCCGCAGGGCTCTCGGCTCCCCTGGGAGAGCGTCGCTCTAATGAGTAACTCTTGTCCATATTTACCCGCTCTCAGGCAGCAGCGCTGGGGCTCCAGTGTCCTCGACCCAAATGCAGGTTAAACAAAGTTCAGTGGTCTGAGTTGTTTACCCTCTCGCTGGCTCTGCTAATAAGCAGCTCCAGGCTTCTCCTACCCTCAGCAGCGTTTTCTCCTGCGAAAGAGCCTCCCGATTCCTTTTCCTTGGAAGGCAAATAATTTGGCAGCTGGTTTGATGGAGAGGGAGACCACACGATAATCTCTTTACCCACTGCAGTAGTAACAGATGATAAATGAGTTGTGCTGAGTATCAGGATGTTGTTGAGAAGGAGGATAGTCCGAGGGGAGGCTGCCAGTTACCAGAGAGTCCTGTAGATTCCAGCATCCACCCGGACGCCTTGTTCATACTGCTCGGTATCATCAGTTGCTTGGAAATGGCTGGGACTGTCCCAAGGGATGGTACTGGGACTGTTGGATTATTGGCAGCTACCTGCTAATCTCATTTGCAGGATGAGATCGGGAGTTTTTACTGCAGCAGTGTCAGTTCACTGGCTTTTCCTCTCCTGCAGGCTGCAGAGGGCAACGTGCTAATCAGCTCCTCTTCGGATCATTCCCTGACTGTCTGGAAGGAACTGGAGCAGAAACCTTTGCACCACTACAAATCAGCATCTGAACCCATCCACGCGTTTGACCTCTACGGCAACGAAGTGGTCACTGGCACTGTGGCCAACAAGATTGGCGTCTACTCCATGCTGGAGTCCTCAGCCCTGCCCACCAGCACCACCAAGCTGAGCTCGGAGAATTTTCGGGGCACGCTGACCAGCCTGGCGGTGCTGCCCACGAAATGCCATCTCCTGCTGGGCTCAGACAACGGCGTCATACGCCTCCTGGCGTAGTGACCCCCGTCCCAGGAGCTTGTGGCTGTCCCACAGCGCTGGTGGTAGAGCTGAAAGCCGGCAGCGTCGCTTACGGAAGAGGCAGAGTTAGATGTTTCTGAACAGAGGATGCAGGGGGCAGGGGTACTTGTTAGCGAGCACTCGGTAAAGCATCTCTAACCTCTTTCGGTATCTTTAAAAAGAAAAAAGCCATAACTGAGAAACCTCTGCTGCTGCTGGGAGAAATACTGGGTGTTGTAGGTCACTGTCACCCCTGCAGAGAGGCCTGGAGCTTTCTGTACCATGTGTGCCTGATCCCCAGGGGACTGTGAGCTGCCCTCCAGAGTAATAGGGACCACAGGTATCCTCCCCCCTTCAGTTAAGGGGTAAGAGGTGCCCCTTGACAAGAAAAAATACAGTGTAGCTACTGCCATCTGCACTTACCCTTCACTTCCACTCCTGGACCACTGAACGGTCTTGCTAGAATAGCATAAGCTGGGCCTGGGAACTGCTGCCTCCCGAGCTGCAATGGTGCTGGGCATCTCCTCCTCCTGTGGTCTGTGTTCAAGACCTAGAGCATGTACTCTTAAAAACTTAGGGTTCTGCTGGCAGAGTTTAGCCTGTATGGGAGGAGGAGAGGTTAACTAGAGCACTTCTGCTGCCTTACTGGCTCCAGGGCAAAGACTGGGATGGAAGTCAGCCAAGGCACAAACCCCATCTGCTCCGCTGGTTCATTTAGGAATGGGCTGCTGCAGAGGAACAATTTGGGATGGGAATGTGACCCTCTAGGGAGGCCAGAACTAGATGCTTCCATGAGGATTTTGGCTTCTGGAGCAGTAGGGTAGGGATGGATTGTTGTTGGTTCCTGCCCTGGCAGCACTGCGTCCCATGTTTATCTAAGGGGTGAGGAATGAATGCCCTGGGTGCCGCGCGCTGGCAGCGTTCCTCAAGAAACCCTCCTTCTAATCCTCTCTGCTCTCCTTTGTGCTGGTCAGACTCTCCGGGAAGACAGGACAGCAAAAAGGTGCTCAGTTTTGTCCCCTCCTGCCCTTTTAGGGTGAGAGCCAGCATGGGGGCGTGATGCAGCATGGTCTCCTGACCTTCCCTCTGGGCCAGCACCGTCTGTTCCCACCCCAAAGGCGAGGAGAGCGCTCTTTGACCCAGCAGTAGGAGCAGCTGCCTCACTTCTATTGCAGCCCTTTTCCCATCCATCCTTCAGCCTTTTCAGAGCCAGTATCAGGGGAGCGGGAAGCTCTTATCTTGGGCAGAGGAGGAGCCTGCTGTGGGTTGTCCTGGAAGGGGAAAGGGCTTTCATCCAGCTGCCAGTTCCTCTGAGCCACCTGCAGCTGGGAAGGCTGCCCTCCGCTTCTGGGGAGGGTGGGGAGGTGAGCAGTTGGCCCTTGTTATCCCTCCCTACCCAAGGGGAGCTCTCAGTCCCGTGTTGCCTATTAACCACTTGCAATAGATGTAAATATTTACTTCTAATAAACTCTTTGAAAGAGATGCAGAGAGGGGTGTGTGTGGGTGCTGGAGGGGCCCGGGTGAGGTCCAGGGCTGGCTGCAGCTCTCTTGCTGTGGCCACTAAAGCCAAAGCTCTGCGTTTGGGCACCTCTCGTGTTCCTGGGTGAGCTGGAGAAGGGATGCTGTGAAGATGCCCTGGATGTAAGGTAGGACTCTGCCGCACAGGGATTTGGATCTGCTTTCCAAGGGGGAGCAGCTCCCCATCTTGCAATGGCACGTCCCAAACCAGTTTCTGGTTGCAGAGCTCAGATCTTTCTGCTCCTTTCTGTCTCCTTTCCACTACTTCCCAGTGTCGGGTGACTTTGGGAACCAAAAGCTGCTCCAAGGAATGGATGGCTGTGAGTGTCATCCCGTTAACGTTCCCCGCTGCTCCTTAGTGACTCCTGTCACGCCGAGGACACGGACAGAGCCAGGAAGGATCGCCATCGCTTCTGCATAAGGCACAAACCCGCCCAGGACAGGACTGCTGGAGTTCTGCCCGTCCCCGAGACTCTTCCTCCGTGCCCCTGCGACGTGTCCGTGCCGTGGAGCCCGGCGCCGGGGCCAACTCCCCGACAGGGCTCCGGTGCCCCGGGGGAGGTACCAGCTGCTCTTGGCTCAGCCCAGCCCGAGCATTTCTGCCTCCTGCTCTCGGGTAGGTGGCCACGGGCCCTTGGGCACCAGCCATCTGTTAAAACCGGTGCCTCGCTGCAGCAGAAGCAGCTGGCACAGGGGGAGTAAATATCTGGGGTTTTCTGCAAAGAAAATTCCAAAACCAGAGTGAGCCCCGTGGCAAGAAATACCAAGCCCTACGTTTTCACTAAAGGTTATGAATAAACGAGCGTGTTCCCAGCACAGGGAGTGCGTGGAAAGCAGAGCCACGACTAGGGACAACCGCCTTTGTTTCGGAGCTGGGAGAAACTCGGTGTTAAGGTTATCTTGAGGGTACAGCAGCCCAAAGTGTCTCCTCGTCTCCAAATGCACCACAGATTCACTCTTTTTTCCCCCCAACCAATGTTTAACCGGATGCTGTAGGTCAATATTTGCCTCCCAAATTCTCAAACAGGGGGTGGTGCCGAAGGTCGCTGCCGGTGGGCAGGAGTCGGAGGGGAGGCTGAAGAAGGGACTGTGTCTGCCCCACGCAGAGCCATCAGCTGGGCTAACACAGGTGCCGGTTCCAACGTGGACAAGGACAACCTCAGGTAAGGGGCAAATAAATGAGGATTTGACAGTAAATGGGGGCTCTTCCAATAAGCAATAGCATCTGTCTGGGAAAAGGGGGTGAATTTGGCAGAGGGTTAAAGGAGAGTAGGCACTGCCTGGGAGGAAAGGGGTATTTGGGGTTATCCGTGGCTGCAGGATTTGGGATGAGGGTGGAGGGGGGAATGAAACGGCCTCAAGTTTTGCTTCTTCCACTTGGCAACTGGGCTGGCAGCCCAGCAGTTTTGGGTGAGAGATGGGACTGCTTGGGGACTGGAAAGTAGGGCCAGGAATTAAGCGTATGGCAGCCGTGCCGAGGGCTGGGCTTCAGCATGGGGGCTTTATGTCAAGAAGAAGATATGTTATTTCTGCTTGAAAGGGAAAAGTGGCTGGGTGAAGCGGTGGCCAGGGAATGGGTGGGGTTTCATCCATGGCCCTGGAAGCCCTGCTCCCCATGTCCCGTAAAGGAACCGGAGTGCGGGGGTGGGAGAAGGCTGGGTTTGCCAGCAAAGGGGGAAGGCGAGTGCTGGGAAGGGGAGGACTCTCTATTCCAGGACACGTTGCTGATAAATTGCTCTGGTATTGCATTTTCTACCTGCAAAGTCCCTCCCAGGCTGCACTTGCTGAGTGCCTGCAGCCCCTCTGAGCCAGGTTAGTATCCCTTCTCCCCACAGCTCAGGATGCAGTGCCCATAACCTTGGGGGTTTGCCCGGGAGAGGAGCAGAGCCTCTTGTCTTCTTCCAGAGGCACAGCGTGTGCAGGACTGATTAGGGAAACACCATTTGCAATCCAGAGAAATGGGGGCGACGGGGTCAGAAACGCAGGATCCAAGCAGAGGAGCGTCATGTGGGAGCCCTGGCTGCGGTTACAGCTCTGCTCCGGCGCGGGTCCCTGTTCCGCTCTGATTTCGCTGCCTTGGCGTTGGACCCAGGAGTCCCGTGTTGTTTCTTTGCAGCATTGTTCATCTCCCTATTGCTTTGTGCAAGCTCCTGCGCCAACCTGTTTGGCCAGGTTGATAATTTTCTCCCTGTAGACCTGAGTAGGCTCAGCTCGCTGCTGCCAGGCAGCTGGAAATAACTTCTCTCTCGGCTGGTCCTTCTGTTCCAGAAATATGGTGCTCCTCTGGGGTCTGTGGCTGCTCTGCCTGTCTGCTCTGCACAGTCACCTGGGGGTAAGTCGCTTCACTCCGGCGATGGTGGGGGCTCTGCGGGGTGAGCCCACCGTCTCCCCAGCCAGCCAAGGGCAAGGGGAGCGAGGAGGCTCTCCTGCACCAGAGCGCGGGGCAAATACCGCCCCATGCTTCTGCGTGAGAAGCCCTGGAAGGCAAAGTGGTGGAGGACACGGCTTCTCTGCTAGGGTTTAGCCCGTGCCCCAGTGCAGGAAGGTTTCTAAATCCTTTCCCCAGATAATACCATTATGGATATTATCATTATTCAAGTGGATTTCTGCAGTAGTTCTTTGGAAACTTGGCTTCTACTCTATTTAGTGACCGTGACCTTCAGGGGTTAACAGGAGGTTGTTTAATAACAGCTTTCTTTTTTTTTTTTTTCTGTTCCCCACATTTTAAATCTGGATCCCCGTCAGATCTGAGATTGCAAAACCGCACTGCTGGCTCTCTGGAGGATACATTATTTTCTACCCTTCTGACCTGGTCCCTTTCTAAACAAATCCAGCATTTGCAGTCTCTCCTGGCTCCTGCTCGCTTCCACCTCCCCACGGAGGACCCCACCACCTCTGGGTCTGCATCCTAAAGCCCTCCCCATCCCATAGCCATGTGGGCACTGCTACAGCCGGGCTGGTGCCAGTCTCAGACCTGGCCCCACGGGAACGCGTTAGGAGTGGGGACAGAGCAGACTGACTCTGGAAATTCAGAGGAAATTATCTGGGATCTGACTTTGTTTCTTTGTTGTTCTGGGTTTTTTCTTCTCCCTACAGTTTTTTTCGGCACATGCCATTGAGCAAAGGCGCCTCTTCTTAGACAAAGATGGGGAGCTGAAGGTAAGCAATGTCTGGTTCCACCCCAGGGGACTGAAGTTACGCTGTGGTATTTGCCACAGTTTTCCAGTTTGTCCTGAGACAGGATGAGTCCAGGCAGAAGGAGAAGGTCCATCTTTGTACAGGTTTCCCTCCCTCCCTCACCCACCGCTGCTGCCGATGCTGTGCTCCTTCATGTTGGAATCTCCAGCCCAAATAACTGGGCAGCACACGGAGTACACATCAGTCGCTGGTGTTTACAGGGACTGGCAGGTGGATTATTTCATTCCTGATTGATAAGGGAAGATGAGGAAAACAACTAGCTATGAAGGTGGCAGGAGAAAGACCTGTAGTTACGCATCGAGCCTGGCTCTGACAGCGCAGCGCTCCTGCAGTAGAATGTCATCCCTATGCCGGTGGGAACAGAGAGATCCGAGGGAAAAAAGCATGTGTTTGAGACCATGCAAATGTGAGGACAGTAGCGGCAGTGCTACAGGCTAAAGCCTAGGAAAACTGGAAAATGAGAAAATTTGGAGAGAAGAGGGATGGAATAGAACAGACAAGTCAAGAAGAGACAGATGCCTGGAGGAGGGTGTGAGCCAAAATGGATCAAGGCTGTGACAGCAGCAGAGGGTGCTGACCGATGTGGGGAATGGCAGTGCTAAAATATGTGAGAGGAGGAGGTGAAATCAAGGTTGAGGATGATGGATCTACAAACGGTGAAGGGACAGGAGACGCACTGAGCAGGTAGTGGTTCTTGCCCTCAGAACCTTTTGGGCTCATTGCCTGGGGCAGGGCCAGAGAAAAAGTGGAGGAGGAACCACTCCAAGACCCTCACTCAGTCCATTTTCACAAGGCCTGTTTTCCCAACTCCTTGAGGTGCTTTTAACCTCAAGGTTAAAAGGCAAACTGAAGCAAATACAGCAGCAGAGTAGAGAAGCTGGAGAGTTTTCTCAACCCATTTAGGTGTGCAGTAAAACCCATGAGGGAAGGTAGCACCGTGCTCCTGTTTTCCCAGTGCTATCCTTCTTGTTTCTCCCCAGGACCTGAAAAGTGCTGGAGTGGTGCAGTCTGCTCTGCCGGGAGCTGTCACGACCCTGCCAAACGCAGAGCTGGTAGACTTTACCTATGACAGCTTCCAGGAGATTGATGGACCCAAGTTACATTTCGCCACCATCCCGCCGGGCATGAGGAATGACTGGAGCCCAGAAGATGAAGCCATAGCTGGGGGTGGGGGCTGTCATGAACAGCTACCACCTGGGGAAATTCCCTCTTCTGAAGAGGAAGGAGAGGCTGGCGATAAAAACTGTGAGATGACATGGAAGAAGAGCCGCAGGCTAGCAGATGGCTTGATGAGATTCAGCATCGATCTCCTGAGAGAGGTCCAGCTGGAGTCCAACAGAACCAACGTGATCCTGTCACCCCTCAGCATCGCCCTTGCCCTGTCTCACCTGGCGCTGGGTAATTTCTTACTTACAAAAGCACCGATTCCTTCCCTTCCCCGCATCCCTTCCCGGAGGCACTAGGAACCAGTGTGCAAAATGTAAAGATTAAATACAGCACTTTCCACTTAGTCTTACCTCTGCAGCTTTAATTAGGTACGATTACAATTGAAGGTGCCCTCCGTGGCCCTGCTGAGGCTCCCACTCTCAGGTTTCTCCAGCCTCTTTTGTAAGGCACAGTATGTTTCTAACAGGAGGCAGGAAGAGTAATGTCCCTGTTTTCCACTACGTGGGCATGAACCGAACAGGAATTTGACTTCGCTTTTTAGGAGCAGCAAATCAGACGGAGAAGCATTTGCTGGAGGCGATGCATCTGGAGTCGGTGCCCTGTCTCCACCACATGTTGGGCACCCTTCGCAGGAGGCTCACAGCATCCACCCTCAGCATTGCCTCGCGTCTGTACCTGCAGAAAGGTGAGAGCTGGCACGGGGGGTGTCTGTACTGGCATAGGATAAAACTCTCGGTGACAGAGGGTGATGGAAAACACGCTGCCATACTGGGAGATGTTTCTGTTTCCCTAAGCACTCCTCCTGGGGAGCGTCATACCACTGGCCGAGCCACTGAGCAAATATTTTTTTTCAATGTCTGATGGCTTCATTTAGAATTCTCCCCCCTCTGCCAGGATTTGAGGTGAAAGACAAGTTCCTGGAGGATTCAGAGATATTCTACGGAGCAAAGCCCATGACCCTTTCTGGGATGAGTGAGGATGACCTCGTAGCCATAAACAAGTGGGTAAAGGAAGCAACTAATGGGCAAATACCCACCTTCCTACAGCAGCTCCCTGAAAACACAGTGATGCTCTTGCTCAATGCAATCCATTTCCACGGTGAGCTCCACAGGCCTTAATTTTCAAGTCTGATCATCCAGAGGAATAGTTTGAAATCTGCTAGTTTTCCTCCAGCGCTGTCGCTGAATGGCATCTCCTCTCCCTGTTCCTCCTAGTCAATCTGCCTGTTCCTTTCTCATACATCTGCCATTCCTCTTGCTTAGATATCTTCACAGTAATGATTCCCAACTGCTTCCCATGCGCTAAAAATGTTATTTGATAGCAGAGCCAGAATGCAGCAGGTGGAACCTGCAGTATTTTTGCCTCGTGGTTCAGGATCCCAGACAGCGGCACATCACTGTTACCTTAACCAGGGCATGGGCAACTCACTGCACCCCAACCACAGAGCTCGGAGGCAGCTTCTGTGGATCTCTTGACTACAGCACAGTGGTCAGGCACATCTCCCTCTTTTAATTCCCTGAGGGCTGTGCGTGGAAACACAGACCAAACACTTACTCCTGGGGTAAATCTGCAAGAGCTTTAGCGTGGTTTTGGAGCACTGTTTCACCCTACGCAGCGCGAAGGCTCTTCATTTTTCAAAGCACAAACATTCACGCTTTATCTTCATAGCCTTCAGTAATCTCCCACGCTGAGGCATGAGGATTAATCCTCATTCTTTTTGTTATTCCATAGTCCCTCTCTGGAAGATAAGAGCTTCCTGCTGTTAGGGCTCTTCCAGCTTTGGTACTGACTTCTCTTTGCTGTATTTCTACTTGCCTGGTCAATATCTGCCTTGTTGTAGAACTCATGAGAGGAGGAGTGTCAGTTTGGTAGTTCCTGTTTTCCTACCCAAAAGTAACTTTGTTGAATTCTAAACTTTTATTTTGATAGGGTTTTGGATCAATAAGTTTGATGTTAGCTTCACTGGGCCAGATGTATTCCACCTTGACGACGAGTTTGTGGTCCCAGTTGAGATGATGAAAGCCCAGAAATACTCCCTGAGCTGGTTTACACTGGAGTCCCAGGACATTCAGGTAGGGCTCTATTAGGAGCACTACAAGTTTTGATTGGAATTTCCTCTTGCTCTTGTATTTCACTGACTGCAACTATTCTCTCCGAAACCCAAATGTCTTTTAACAGGCAAAGCACACAAAAATTTAATAAGCATCCTTTGCCCTTGCTTCTAGCAAGAATGTTGAATCTTCACTTTCAATCTCAAGGAAAAACCACCAAGAAATATTCCCACTAAGCAGGAATTAATGGAGATTTAAAGCCCCGAGTTAAAGATAAATGAGGAAATATGGAAAGGAATTCCCTCAGACAATGTACTGTTGGAGCCCTTCAGAATACATCTACTGCCAGAGTGGGTACAATGTTTGTGCACGTGGGCTTCCACCCCAGCGTGTGTTCAGTTTTTACCAGTCAGTGGCTAAATACTAAAATCTGATGCTGTTTATTTGCCCACAAACTTTCTCCCCTAAAGAAATCAGATACCTCCTTCCTACCAGGCTGTTTTTGTCCGATAGCTAGACTGGCTCTGTAGACCAATTAGAAAAAGCCTAGATTAAAAGCATCACCTTCTGGATTTCCACTTTCTGGACTTTCCTTTCTCTGCCATAAATTCTGGTTGGTTTTATTTCCAGGTGGCCAAGTTTCCCTTTAAGAACAACATGAGTTTTGTGGCCATTGTACCAAACCAGTATACTTGGAATACCACTCATGTGCTGGAGAACTTCCCTTATAGAGAGCTATGCAAGCTTTTCCCCAAAGAGGTACCCACCATAGTGAAGATCCCCAAAATAAAATTGGACTCCCAGCTGGAACTCAACAAGGTTCTCAGTCAAATGGGTAAGGCCCCTAACAGGATTTGCACAGAATAAGCGAAGCTGATTGATCTCTATGGCATCTGTTTGCTCACACTAGAAACCGCCATCCTTGTTTCTAAAGCTGTGCCTCACAGCTTGCTCCAGATAACATCCAAACTCCTTCAACTCCTATTCCTCTCCTCCTCCTTACTCTTGCCTAGCACCAAATGTTTTGCTCCAACAAGATGATACTATAGAGAAGGCAGCTTTCACAGCTCCTCACAATCTTTACGAGTTCGTCCTATTCCCCTGTTTGTAGCCAAGACCAGTTTCCTCCCGTGTGTCAGCCTTTATCTCTGTCATTTAACACAGTGTCCACTACATAGGAATTCCCAACAGAGAGAATGCAGAGCACAAAACCTCCAACTGAGAGCTCACTGAAACAAAACACCACTGCATTTCCAGATGAGAATAAATTAAGAGTTCACTCCGTTTTGCAGAATTGCTTAAAAAACCCCAACTCTGTAAAAGCATTTCCAGCCTAGCAAGAAAGAGCCCTCTGACTTGCTGCTGCTTTTTAAGGAAGGCTTTAAGTTTTTACACTACTATTCTAAATGAGGCGGACAACACATGTGCAAACTGTTCTGGTTTCGCCACCCTCAGTTCTTCATACAAGAGAGGGACTGGGGAACCTGTCTGGACGGCAGCTTTTGTTTCTGTTGCCTCCAGTCCACCATGGTGGGCAACAGATTAGGGAATTGCTTTCTTTAAACAGCTTTGAGAAAAATCGGTGCTGGTGGCACCAACTGGGAAAGGTTAACTTAGTCTGGTTTCCCTGTAGGCCTCGAGGAGCTGTTCACAGGCCCAGATCTCCAGAAGATCACAGATGACCCTCTCTTCGTATCCAGTGTACAGCATCAATCTACCCTGGAGCTTAAGGAAGATGGCATGGAAGTATCTGGCGCTACCGGCGTCGCAATTTCACGCTCATTCTCTGCCTTCAACCTTGACCGGCCCTTTGTCTTCATCATGTTTGAAGATGAAACAGGCATCCCGCTCTTCATAGGCAGCGTTCAGAACCCTAACCCAAATGCTGCTCCCCAGACAAAAGTGCCACAGGACTCACACGAAGCAACAGCTGTCAATGAGTACCCCATTCCCAAATAAGAGAGGAGCAGAGCCTAAGCATTCTGGGACTGTTTCCTGACCCTTTGGACCAGCTAAGAGAGGCCACCTGTCTTTGGAGACCTCCCTCTGAGACCATGCCTTGCTGTTTTCCTTTACAGATCCCTAGAGACCAGTCCTGGAGTAGCCCATTCCAGCCTTGATGAGCTTCTCCAGACCGGGGTTCCCCTCTGTTGAACCTGAAAAGCTTCCTCTGCCTGGATTTTCCCTTCCAGGGCTCTCAGTCCTGGAAGGGAGACTTCCTTGTCCCCAGACTCTAATAAGAGTGTTTATTAAGCTCTTATTAGAATCCCCTGTAGCCTGGAATCGGCATCTGGCAGCTTGGACAACAGCCAGAGATAATAATATGTCTCTTCCTTCCGCAGTTCCTGTGAACATGTCTCCCGCAAAGTGTTCCTCTGAAAACTGTCTGTACCCACCTAGAAAATGACCTTGAGATCAACTGAACTAGTAACCAGTTGTCTTCTCTAGGATGTGTCACAGCCATTTCCAGGCACTGGCTCTTTTCAAAGATTCCCTTTTCCCACTTCTTGGCACTGATGCTGGAGGGCCTGCAGTGGGAAACCCCTTTTGTTCCTTATCTCCAGCCCTTTTCCTGGGAAACTCTAGGTTCTTGGGTAATGCTAGATTTTTCAAGATGTATTTTATAAAGTGTTTTTTAGTAATTTTTATGTTGGCACAATTAATAAAGAGTAAAGCAGAGTATACTTGCTTAAGATGTTGCATTGAAAGACCCAACAGAGAAAGGAAAACGGCACGCAACTTGAGTAATTGCAAAGATGGGGAGGAAAAAAGTCTGGGTACGAAGGATGGAAAGAGAAGAGGGGCTCTTGCAAAGGGGCTGCTTTTTGCTACACCTTATCACGGAGGACAACAGGGGCTGTGAGGTGAAATGGCTAATCCCTAACGACTGTCCAAGGGCCAAGCCCCATAAGCTTTGGGCATCTCACCTGCAGAGCTTGGAGAGGACATTGACGGGGTCACAGCTGGCTTTGTGAAATGGGCAGAATTCCTTGAATTCGGGCATGAGCTCAGTGGCACAGGGACAGAAGCGTGTTTTGCCTGCGAGCAGAAATGTAGATTTTGACACCTGTAGCTGAATGTCACTGGTTTCGCCCTGTTTTGGCAAAAGGCAATGTCCTGTTACAGCATCACTTCAGTCTGAGACGAGCACAGCTCCCTGGATTCTGATATAGCAGCCTGTGTCTGAAATAAGATTCTTGGGAACCCCCTCACCCAACCAAGCCATCCTACTACTTGAAAATATTAGTCTAACTCACCGTAGCCTGCCACGCTGCAGCTATTTCTGTGCAAAACAACTGCTGTCCATAGTAGATTCTGCTTCCAATCTCCCTCAGATTCTGGTTAAAAAGGATGGTACTCTATTTTTGTGGAATAGCAGTTTCAGAGCACAAGGGCCATCCTTCTGGCAGTGTTTTCCCCACTCAGGAAGTCTGCCTTCCCTCAAAGGAAGGAGCAGAATGCTTTTGGGAGCCTCCGTCCCTGAATAGTCTGCACCATCTGCTGGAATAAGAGAAGGACTGACTCACTAACCATGAATTTCGGGGAGGCAGGAGACTTTGGGGAATAAAAAAGTCCTGGCTCAAACCTGCAATTACACATTTCTTGCAGTCTAAAAGGGGAAGAACGGCTAAAGATAATGTCCACCCCTCTAACCAATGCAATGACACGTACCCTTCAAAAAGAGGGTGTAATTACAGGGCCATGTAATTTTAACAAGTAAACCCGCAAGAATTCAGCCCTACTACGAGGGCACAGCTCTAGCCCACAGGGAACATTTTAGCGTATTTATTTATACAGATTCATTCCTAACATTCAAAAATACCACCCCATGCCTGAGGTAAGCCTTGCTTTGGCTCCTGCAACCTCAGCACCAGCCTTCCCGAATTCCACCCAGTTGTGCTGCAACCTGTGCAAAATTTGAAGTGTAAGTCTTCATTTTCATGCCTCTGCCCTCCAGCTCCCCCTCTTCTATAAAGTTTTTTTCCCCTTATTCTCAGTCTCCCGAGCAGCTTAGTTCTTATTTCCTATTTTCTCTCTCTCTGCCAGTCATCCTCCTCTAAGCTATTCCTGTCAAACTACTAATTTCATCTTACTTGACAGTACAGCAGCCCTCCATCGCTGTGCTTTGCTCAACAAATTATCAGCTACACCAACCTTAAGACTCCTTTTCACTCCACCGACTCTCCGGAACAGGCAGTTTGTAAAATGCAAAGTAATATTAATGTCTCTGCTGAGGAATTTCCACTTTGTATTGCTAAGCTTTCATTTTGACTGAGCTCTACTCTGAAAAGACATGACTAGCACAGGGCGCCTGCTCTACAGCTCATCTGCACAACTGGCTGAGAATATCAAATACCTCTCCATATCTTTAATGTATTTTTTTCCTTAGTAGAGCAAATTCATACGAACGTGATCGGTTCTTCCACAGCACGGGTGAACGCCGTTCAGACAGCATATTGCCTACTCCCTTCAACCCAAACCACAACAACAGTAAAATGTTTGTATTGTTTTAACAAAACTGGTTTAAGCCTCGCGTGTCGTTAGATGAGTATAATGCACTGTTTCAGGGACACCCTTCCCCTACAGGAATAAAGCCGGCTTTGGTCTACAATAACATTCTGCCACTCTGATTTAAGTGGTTTAAAACCAAAACTGTATTTAAACAGACATATTTGAAGATATAGACAAGATGTAAAAAATTCTCTAGTGGTCCTTCCAAAAAGGGCACTTCAATACCACAAAGGAGGTATCAAAAAGAGATGAAAACCACCAGAAGTTGTCTCCACAGCCAACACCCCCATTCTTGGGCTGATGATGGAAGATGGACAAGCACAAACGTCTCTCTGCAGACGATTTCCCACAGAGCAAGCTGAGAAGCAGTTGAAAGCAGAGCTGCTACTCTTCCAGTTAGAAAGGGTCACCTTTGAAGCACTGACTAGGCACAGGGCGGACTACCTGATTTGCTTTTCTGGCTTGCAATACCAGCAGCTACTGCTTCTCTAAAGCCACCCTTTCCTCTTTGCCGAGGGAACGTGAGCTCCGTGCCAGAATGCATGAGTTACTCCTCGTTACCTGTAAGCGGCGAGGCTGGTGGCCCACACAGGAGATGTCCCAGTGCAAGCCTAGATCGGGGGCAATGACACGACTACACTTTCAGCGTTTCCAAGAAGACAAACAGCTGCCCTGGATCAGGACAGCTACGTGACCAGTTAGCCCAGTGTCCTGGCTCTCCCAGGACCCAGTAACAAATGACTGGAGAGGAAAAAAAGCCAAGAATGACTAGGGACAAGGAAAACCAACTGTTTTCTGGTTGCGTCGCCCAGCTGCTGAGTCTGATGTTACATCCGACCATTGTCAGCCTTCAGTGGACCTGTCTTCCACTAATGTGGTTTGGGTTGGTTCCTCCCCCCAGTCCCCAATCTATTTACCTTTCATCTTCTGCAATATCTAGTTACAATGAGTTTTACAATTGAATACTTATGAAAAATAGACTCTCTTGATTTCAATGTGCACTGATGGGTGCTCCCCTGGAGTCTTCTATTGCAACAAATAATGAAACCCCTTTGCCCCTTTCCCTTCTCCAGACCATTTATCACTCTGTAACCTCCTACAATATTATTTTTCATTACCAAGAGTTCTAGGCTTTTTGCCTCTTTCTTCTCAGCCAAAAACTTTAAGCCAGTTATGTTAATGACTTCTTGTTAACCAGTAACTATCACTGCATAGAACCACTTCTGAACACCTTCCCCTTAACCGCTTTAAACAGCAACAGAATCCTGCTTCCACTTTACAAGTCTCGCCATTAAATCTTGGACATAAATCCATAAATCCATTAAACACTGCTGCATTAACCATACCTCTGAGACAGAAGAAATTTCCTATACAGCAAAACCGTGGGGATAAAAGCCTTGCTCAAACAGGGCAGGGAGCATTTGCCCCTCTGAGCTGTGCTTTACCCGTCAGAACGCCCCGATCGCAGGGAGTGTATTTATTGCTAAAAAATTAGTGCAGTTCAGCAGGAGGGTGGCAGCAGCGGAAAATGGGAGCAGAGCACTTTAAGAGAGCCCTGGGAAGCTGTAACTTGAAGCCAGCCGAAGGCTGGGCTGGGGGAAGCAGCAAAAAGCAGATGTGGCCGCAGCAAACCCACACTGTCCCTGACCCACAGCCGCTGGGAGCCTGCGACGGCCGAGAGGAGCCCGAGGTAAGGGACAGCTCAGCCTCGGTCACCGCCAGCTGCCAGGGGAGCCGAGGGCAGGGGCTGAGATTGGGGAGCTCTTGGAGCACCTGACAAATGGGAAGAAAGGTTCTCCTGCAGGTGGGATTCCCACCAAATGAGGGGGGTCTCACCGAGGGATGGGAGCCACCAGCATCCTAGGGCACTTCTTTGCCGCCGGGGGTGCAAGTGTGGGAGCTGGGGTGGTTTTCTGCGCTTGTAGCATCTGTGCTGCGGCTGGGAACCTGCTTTTTCTTTGCGACGGTAACAGTTTTGGTGACAGTCAAATCCTTTAAACCTAGTGGTTGCACGATGCTTCAGGAGTCAGTGCTGTGGGGCAGAGCAATGACAGTGAACAGTCTGAACTCGCGGGTGACGTTTCGTAGCACCCCTAAAATCAGAAACGTTTATAAATGATGTAAGACTTGTATAGCTATAGATGGAAAGCCAAATATTTCCTTTGCACCTGCAGGCCTCCACGAATAGACAACTCCCAGGCACAAAGTTCCTTCTCAGCTCATTTCTCAAAGTTTTCTTCCTCTACCTTCCTGACCGTAACATCACAGGCTGTTGCTCCTTCTCTTCTCTTCAAAGGCAGCCACAGATTTTAACATCATGCCTGAAACCATCCCACCTCTCCTCCAACCAAATTCTTTTCTCTGCATTTTTGGCTGCGTGCTAAGACACACGCAAATAGAATCCAGATGTTCAGGCCAATTCAAACGCAAAAGGCTTTGTCTTTCTAAAATGGAAATTGCTTTTTGGCACAAGTTTGAGAAATATGAAGCTGGTGACGGTACTGGCAAAAACAATACAAATCTGCAAAACCAATCTCCGCTCTCATGCTCCCAGGAGCTCAGTGTAGTTGGAAGCAGAGGTTGTGTTGGGATTATTATTTTTTTTTTTCTTTGCAGAGAAAAGGTTATGCTCCATGGAAAACCTTCATCTCTAAACTAGATTGGAGCAAATCTCTTCTGCTTAGCATGCAAGAGCACTGCTTGGTGCAGGCATCCTCACAAAGTCCTCTCTAAAACCCGTTTAACTTAGACTCACACAGGGCTTCTGTCATCTCTCTTTCAGCGTGGTGCCTGTTCACTGTAAAACTGCAATGATAAGAGCAATCCCAATATCTTATCCACTATCATACCACCAAACAGATTGGTTTGTTCCAGTGTGGTAAATCCTCTTGATACACATCTTCTGCACCAGAAATTCCTCATCTACTCCGCAGCTAGGACAGCAGCAGGTCACAGGATGCAAGTGCACGGGGAAAAGAGGGTATCACTTCTGCGTTACACTGTCTACACATAGATGAAAACTTAAAACATCCACTGTGACACCTTTTACTCCAAGGCAGAGCTACCTCCAGTAGAAAAGGGGTTTGGCAGGAAAGGGAAACAGTGAACTGCCTTTCACTAAAGTAAAACCTCTGCCTGAACAGACTGGGTCCCAAACTGGGGCTGTTGTAGCCACGTGGCTTTAAGTTGTATTTCTACCAGCAGGCAAGTATTCTTTACAGCTGAAGTTAATCGGAAACACATGTGCCTTCTCCTCCTTCACTGGACGCCCGGATCACAGGGGTTAGTTAAATACAACCCTCTTCCTTTAATTTCTGGGAATCTATATAAACATTGCTTCAGACCAGCCTCAGCGGCGTCTGTTCTCGGGGACATGACACTTCTGCAGCAGCTCTGGTTCACCCACAGTGGAATCCTGGGTTACACACTGCCCTTTGGACCAGACAGATCTGTCTGCAAGGGCCACACATGCCAGTACTGGAGTGATTCAAAGTGGATTCCATAGAAGGCACAGCCTTGGGGCATTTGGTACTTTTCTCTCACCTCCGTTAAAATGTTGAATAAGCCAAACCCTGCCTTTCACTTCTTCTCTAGATCTGGCCCAGAGTTGGGAATTTACTCCCAGCCCCTTTCCTTACTGTCTTTTAAGAAAGCTCTTCTACTTTTACTTTATCAAATTCCAAATAAGAAGCAAAGGATGAATATAGCCTTCCAGGTACATGCAGACACAAGCAACACAACCAACTACTGCCTGAGGCAGTAACTTGGTACAGCAGAGCAGTAACCAGGCAGCTTCATCTTCTGCCCCATTCAACATGGATTTGTGACCTTTTATAAGTGCTGAAGTATTGCATTTTTAAAGTCTAAAACTCAGAAAGTATGATTTAGTGCTTTTCTGGACCTTGGCATTCAGTAACTTTACTGCCAGCACCAGTGTGGTTTGGGCCACACACATCTGCTTTTGTGCTCAGGCACACCCAGGCATGCGTGCTGGCCCAATTTTCAAGTCATTGGGGCCAGGCTGGCTGAATACTTCAAACTGGAGAAGAAAAAGGAAACCCAGCTAAGATCAGGTGTGTGTTTCACAGCCACATGTGTCATTGCAGTCCCTGTCACCACCAGGCACAGCAAAAAGTAGCGGTAGAGATATATTTGCTCAGTTGCTCAAACTACCTCTATCGTGTTCTTACTCCGTAGGTTCAAGCATGCAGATTCCAGTGGTTCTCCTTCTCCTGGGTCTCTTAACTGTCCCAAGCAGATCCCAGAACTCGGCTACTGAGCAGGTGAGTAGAAGACAATGAGTAGAGAGTGAGGGAGAGATGCTTGGAGCAGGGAATCTAATTTTAGAGAATCCTACGGAAGGATTAAGCACTACCTTCCTAAGTCACTAGGATTTTATTTAGCAACATAATGAGACTAACTCCTGCTTTACCCAGATGAAACCACAGTCGTTACATCAGGGGATGACCATGAAGCAGAAATAGGGGATTCCTATCTGAGCACTGCCACTTGAAACTAAAGGAACTGTTCCTACACTCTCCATCAGCAAGATTAAGCCAGTATTTCTGTAGATCATACGAGAGTATCTGTAGGTTGCTTGCCTTTGAAACATCTATCTTGTATCTATCCGTGTAAACTACAGTTCTAACCAAAGCACTCCCTGTACCTCCTAGAACTCTGCCACTGCTGATGGAGCCAATGCCGGTGAGGTCGAAGAGGAAGATCCATTCTACAAGACCCCCGTAAACAAGCTGGCAGCTGCGGTCTCCAACTTCGGCTATGACCTGTACCGACAGCAATCCAGCCGGACGGCCACTGCCAACGTGCTGCTGTCTCCATTCAGCCTGGCGACCGCGCTTTCTGGTCTCTCGCTTGGTGAGTTCTTGCCCCGTTTCCTCAGACGCTCTTTGGCTCGACAGGCCTTCCCTCACACTGTCGGCCTCCTTGTTGGCAGGGGCTGGAGAACGAACAGAAGACGTGATTTCTCGCGCTCTCTTCTACGATCTGCTTAACAAAGCTGAGGTCCACGACACTTACAAGGACCTACTGAGCAGCGTGACCGGACCAGAGAAGAGCATGAAAAGCGCCTCCCGTATCATCCTGGAGAAAAGTAAAAGTCCTTCTTCCCCTCTACCAAATTTTACCTAAATAACCAGCAGCAGGTAGAACGCACTAAATAACACCGCGCTAACAGCTTTGGCTCTGACATACTGTTGAGCCAGGATGCAGATAGTGCATGGAATGCTCTTGCTGCTCCAGAAAAAGCCTAGAAAGTTTGTGTGCACATAGACAGAAGACCAGTGCATACATTGCACACAAAAGACACTGGTGACAGAGCAGCTAACATGTGGAAGCCCTAGAAGAAACTTGCTGAGAATTTTGCCTTCACTCTAGGTTTTCTGGCAGGTGTTGCTAACTTCCAGCAACCACAAATCCCATTTTCTATTCACAATAGCATTCAGCCATATTCCTTTGTTTAATTCCTTGCAGAACTATTTGAAATGTCTGCCTTCAATGTGCAATAAACATCTGCTGAGAAAGTTAAGAGCTATCTTTCGGAACCTGTTGGTTCCAAGAATCCAATAGGTTGAGTGAGCCGTACTCATAAAGCAAGCTGGAGAAAGGAGAGAGACTGATGTAGGAATAGCCTTCCATTCTTATCTCCTTCCTTTACTTCTCAGAAGCGAGTTATCCCATACTCCAGCATGGGTGGCTATAGGATTTGGATCAGTTTATCCCATGTGCCTTCATTCATTCTTCTTCAAAGCAGGTTTCTGTACACACAGAGCCACAGATATTTTATGAGAGCGCTGCTGCTGGGCTTTGGATTGCAATCTGCTGCCTTGAGACTGTTTTGATCAGGGAGATCACTGCAATATCCATCTTTTTCTTTCCCAGGACTGAGGGTGAAGCCTGGTTTTCACAGCCAACTAGAGAAGTCCTACAAGATGCGTTTGAGGGCACTAAGCGGCAATACCCAGTTAGACCTCCAAGAAATCAACAACTGGGTACGACAGCAGACAAAGGGAAGGATTATGCGGTTTATGAAGGACATGCCCACAGATGTCAGTATTCTCCTTGCTGGGGCTGCTTACTTCAAGGGTAAGAATGCTGTGTACCTGGTTACAGAGAGGGCCTACGAAGCATTTGTTAGAAGAGATGGGAGGGAATGCTCTCACTTCCAATGGAGCAAACAGACTGCCAGAGACAGTGTGTAAGAACAAAGTGTTTGAAAATGTTATAGAAGAAAATGTTATAGAAGAAAAAATGCACACTACCCGAACAGAAATAGTCCTTGAGGGAAGAACTGCTGCTCTAGGGAAGCTGAATTGACCCGTTTGCAGTAAGAGACCAGAGAAGTTTAAGCTCAGAAAACTCCACAGCAAGAGAGAAAATATTACCATTTAGGGAAAGCACAGCTTAAAGAGTGTACTGAGCTTTCTCACCACTGTAAAGGGAACAGAGGGAGATACTAGAGAGCTGTTCTAGAACATGCTGTCAGCCAGTGTTCTGGAGAATTATTGCTTAGAGACAAGGAGTGAAATAAAGGGCGGGGAGAGAAGCACTTTATATGCATTGACACAATTGTTATCCTTTAAAATAGTTTTGCAATTACATAAGTAGATATCAACTTCCCAATAGCTACTCCACCCATACACTGGCTTGATTTTTTTATTTCCCATTTAGCCAATTCTCAGATGAAAAGGAGGGGCCAAAGAGTGGCAGAAAAATCAGTAGCTCCAGTCAGGCTATTTCTATCTCTTTCAATTCATTCAGTTCTGCCTCAACTCTTAAAGTACAAATACTGTATATATACACAAAGCGCAAGTTTACTCAGCCACAGACACAAATCTGGTTTCACTATTATTCCATAAAATCCTCCACTTTATCTTTTAAAAAATAGGAGCATGGAAAACCAAGTTTGACATCAAGAAGACTGCCCTGAAGGACTTCCACCTGGATGAGGCCAGAACTGTGAAGGTGCCCATGATGTCAGACCCCAAAGCCATACTGCGCTATGGTTTTGACTCGGAACTCAACTGCAAGGTCAGAGAGCAAATATTGCACAAGATCTCCCAAACCTACTGAGGAACAGGCTTAGCTACACTTACCTGTTAACCCATTCCAGAAGACAGCCTTGCTCCTCCCATCAGGCTACTTTTGCAATCTCTATTTTGGAAGGCAGTGTGGTGATTCTTAGCACATCCTACTTCTACACTGGCTATATGACAAGCAGTCCAGAATTTCAATAGTGTATAGGTCCTACTATCCTGTATTGCTTGACCTAAGGTTGGGCAGGGAAGGGCAGGGTACGCTCCTCAAAACTTTGCCATCTCTACCTCTTTCAACAAACCTTTCACTGTAGCACGAGCCCAGAGGTGTTCCAGCTGAGAATCCCCCAAAGCAATACTGCAGATCGTTGCAGGATTCAACAGGTGAGAGAGAGCACTTGTCATGTAACAGCAGAAAGAGCGCAGCATGGGTTGATGAAAGCCTGGGCACCAGAGGTGTCAGGAACCATCATGTCCGAGAAAAATAAACAGGGAAGAAGACCAGGCAGATCTGAGATTCAGGCCTGTGCCTGGCACGGGATGGGTAAAACTGTTTATTATTGATGTGACCCTTTCTTATTTATAACTGGCCTTCCAGATTGCCCAGCTACCACTGACAGAGGGAATCAGTGCCATGTTCTTCCTGCCTACGAAGGTGACCCAGAATATGACTCTGATTGAGGAAAGCCTTACTTCTGAGTTTGTCCACGATGTAGACAAGGAGCTGAAGACAGTCCACGCTGTGCTAAGCTTGCCCAAACTAAAGCTGAACTACGAAGAGGCACTTGGCAGCACACTAAAGGAGACAAGTATGTATATCACACACCCTCTGCAGACTGCCAGGGCTCAAAGCAGTGGGCAAGTTACTTCCTGCTCTCAGAAGAATTTGAAGCTGGTGGGCTATTAGTTAGGTCCTGCTGTCAGTCTGTAGAGATGTCACCAGCAATTAAATCACCTTGGTCCAGGACTCCTCAACTTTTTATCACATCTTTCCACCAAGCTCATACAAAGCTTCTAAGATTGAGAGGGAGAAGCTCAGTATAAACAGACTTAAGCTTCTTCTCCCTGTTACCCCCAATAAACTCTACCAGAGCAGCTTCGTGCCCTCCTGGATCGCAGCATTAGCAGGACTGCTCCCCCACCTGCAATCTATGCTTCCAGCTAATGGAATTTTCTTTCTTTCCTCCAGGGCTCCAATCACTTTTCACATCACCTGATTTTACCAAGATGTCTGCCAAGCCCATTAAGCTCTCTCACGTGCAACACAAGGCAGTGCTGGAGCTTAGTGAAGATGGGGAAAGATCCACACCAAATCCCGGGGTGAATGCTGCTCGTCTGACCTTCCCTATAGAATATCACGTGGACAGACCTTTCCTTCTTGTACTGCGAGATGACACCACTGGAACCCTCCTCTTCATTGGCAAGATCCTGGATCCCAGGAGTGTTTAGATCCCTTCACAATAATCTGCAATGGTAGGGCCCAAATGGAAAGGGTGGTATTGGGAGGGATACTGGCTCCCTGCTCTGCTGCACAAAGACACAACTTGCAAATCTTATGCCTTCATGCTGCAATAAAAGAGCTTTTGCTATTAATCTCAGCAAGCCCCAGTATTCTCCCTTGAAAGATTGTCTGCCTATGTCACATGCTTTCACACTCCCATTTTCCCCAGATGAGCCACAATCCAGTTCTGTGTCCTACAGGCAAGCATCATCTGACATATATTGCATTTTTCTCTATCCTCTGCTCCAACCTGACACGAGTTGTTTAAACAGAATCCCTCATCACTGACAGGTCGGCACTGGTAGCCCTCCAAGTTCTGTAGTGCCCCCTCTCATAGCTTGTCAGTTTGACCTTCCCAGTCTGCTGCCTCACCCATTCCAACCATTTAGGTTTCATGCTGGCAAGAAGAAAAGCACTTCACAGCATTAGAAATAAAAGGCAGCGTGGTCTGGGCGTTCGTGACCAACAGGGTACCACGCATGGGAGAGTTACATGTCTAGAAACACACACACAAGCAGCTCAAACATTTGCTTCAAGCACACGTGCAGAAATTATACAACAGCACCTATTCCCACCATACCAGGCACAGACCCCTCATGTTAGAATTGGTCATTTTATTTACAACAGTCTCACTAAAGAGCACTTTAGATTTCATTCAAGTTGGTACATGGGATTTTCCAGCTCATACTACGTGACTACCTTACCACATGAAACTTAGCTTTGATGAAAGATCACACTGCAGCTTCCTTTGACAGGGAAATTAAGTCCTCTGAAGGATGCTTCTGGGAAGCTCTAACAGACAGGTCTTCATCTCTTGTAGTTCCTGGATCTGAGTACTCTGAGGACCACAGTGCACTGACAAAATCTCCTCTGCTCTTTGAATTGTGCTCAGAGCTTCAGAAACTGCAAATCTGAAATAGGAAGAGAATAAGAACAGAGTATACAAAATACTTATCTCCCTTGACTTTCAGAACATTTAACCCTTCCCCAATAAAAACCTAAACCTGTTCATGGGTACATGATCCTCCCCTCCACTGCCTTCCAGCACCAGGGAAATAGCGTGCACTTCAGCTGCAAAAGGCGAGTGGGGAGGGGAGAAAAAGGTAAGGAAACGGACAAAAACTTACAAAATTATTTTTGAGCAGAGGTACCCGCTGGTTCATCACTGCAGCTCCAGCTAAAATTAATTCAGTTAAAGGGGGGTGGTGTTAGATTTGCAGAAGCAGTCAAGGGATTTGCTTGCCAAGAGGGCCAAAATAGAGCAAGAGGATTTTATTTCCTCCTTTGAAAAGATGTCAGCAACATTATACAACTGACGTATAAACACCAAGGATGACTGGTTGTCAAAATAAAACAATAGGACGGGGAATAAATGGAGCCAGGGAGAAGAAAAGAATAGACAGGCACAAAGCAGAGAAACAGGTCCAAAGAGAGTCATGAGGTAAAAGAGAACCTCAGTGGGATTAATGAACTTGCACTTGAGTAATGGCCAACTTTTGCATCCGTGCCAGACTGCCCAGGGTCCTGTGAGACACCCTGCAAGGTGCCAAGGACCACCTGCCATGGTATCACGTCAGACGCACAGGAGTGGTGCAGGGAAGGGACAGATAATGAAAGCAAATTTACCCATTGAAGAGAATTTGTGCCAACTTGAAAAGTTCGTGACCTATTTCTACACTTGATGGCCCGTGATGCACTTCTACAATCTCAATACTCTTCTCCAGGTGTCTGGCTGCTTCCTGCCACTTCCCTGATGGAAAAAACCAAACCAAACAAAAAAAATGAGTAATGAATAAATACTTTCTAAAGCTACTGCTACCCAAAGAATTTGACAGCACTATGCAAAATGAGATGAACTACATTCACAGCATTCTTGGGAGGCTGCTGACCTCAGACCCAGGACAGAGGATCTAGAACATGAGATCACATTACTGTTCGCTGGCTGCTGGGAATGCAGTTTTGGCTAAAGCAGTCTGAGAGCCCTGCTGTCAAAACCAGACAAATACAGTAGGAGAAAAGTGAAAGGGCTCATCAGGGAAAAGGCTAGTCATGTTAAATTCAAAGTTCATAAAACTAAAGATAATGAGAAGACAATGCCATACCAAGAGTAGCATAAACCTGTGCCAGATGATCCTCCATCTCTCCCACCAGCAAATGTTCTGGAGACAAGAAGTTTCCAGCATCCATCTGACACTTCAGGAGCAGTTTGATAGCCTGATCTATAACAAAATGGGGTATAAAATTAATCCTGCTGGCCAGTCTCCAGCTTTCCATGATCCACGAAATAAAATCAGTCCAATCTCATCTTTGCATCTTACGACAGCTCAATTTGGTTTCAGTTAGGATTTAACATCGACTTCATCCCCAACCCTGCTTATTCCAATGCAGTGTTGGCCAGACTCACTCCAGGAAAGCAAGGCCTGGGAATACATAACTCCAATGTTACCCTGAGTTCTTTTAGTTACTATGGAACAACGTGTGACTTAGATTAACACCCGGATCAGGGGTATAAAAAACTTAAAGCTCAAGTCCCCAGGGACACCAGGCTGTATGCCAGAAAACCCCAACTGCGTAAGCAACACTGCCATCTCATGGCTAGAACTACGTCTCCTGCTGTGTACTTATTAGCGGTTGACCTTAAAGCAGAAAGCTGAGCCTTACCAGCCTTCCTGTCCTTTAGCAGTTCTAATGCTTTCTTGATTTGCTGCTGAAGGTCCTGCAAACGGCGTGACAGGCTCTCTCTGCTGACTGAGACTGCACAAGCTTCATTTGAACAACAAAGCATGTCTTCTCCCTGTAGAAAGCATCCCCGTGATCATTCCTGCTCACTCAAAGCTTACTTTCCACCTCCCTTACCTCTGTATCATGTTACAGAGATGCTAAATTGTTTAATGAGCGCAACCCAGAAACTAAGTGACCTGCTTGTAAATTGCTATTGGCTTATTTGATTTTATGGGAAACTTCCAGGAACAGCGATGACTATGGGAGCTATGAATTAGGCCAAAGCAGGGTCATGTAGTACCCAACTAACGTTCATACAAGATACATACTACATTGACTTCTCATCTAGCCAGTGCTACACACTGTTTTCATCTACGTCCTGTGAACTGCAGAGTGTTCTACAGACTCTTGCTACATATAGCCCCTGTAAGCACACTTTCTGTCCTTGACTCCAGGCCTCCATTTTCTTCATTAAATACCCCTTTTCCCCAATCTGATATTCTAAGGTTCCTTCAGCAAGTTCAAAGGGATTTTAACTTGCTACTAAAGGCATTATTTCCCCCATAATGCTGGAAAACTGACATGCAAGAACTTTGCAAGGAAGCTGCTAAGAACAACGAGATACAGTCTTGACTCTACAGGGTCTTTTGCCTTCTGAGCAGAGCTCACAGACTCAGGTCTTTAACCCTTAAATTTCCCAGAATTTCCCAGAGACCAAAACGTTACACATCCCGACATGGTATAGAACCGTAACTATGGAAGAACTACCTGCATTGAAGCCCGGCAGCTAGGACAGCGGAATGAGTTTCTCACAGACACCACACTCTTGACGTCAGACTCTAACTCATCAAGGCATGCCTGGCAGCGACACTCAAAGAAATACTGACTGAGAAGCTGCTGTCTCTCAGCAACCCTCATTCTACATCGGTGAGGCCCTGCAAAGGGATGGCAAGGGTGGAAATCATTGAATAGGCACAGTTCTTAACATCAGACTGAATCTATCTTTATTACAATTGAGACTAGATAAATCATCTTTTGGAGATGACATAACTGGAAACGTAACAGTGGGCTCAGGAGATAAACTCTTGCTTTGATATCTTTGATCGAGGCTTACACATAAAGAAAGACGCTAACAACATTATTTTGGGAATTATGATATTAATAGCAATCAGCTAGCATGCCAAGTAGAGGTGAAGGGCTGTCTGTGCCTTGAGACAAACAGAGAGTTAATACTTACCATAGCAATGGAAAATCTCTTGACCACTTGGGATTGGCTGTGATGCCCTGACAGTGGCAGCTGTCCCACTAAATGACACGCTGATATTGGGACAGCACGAATGGTTCAGAAGGCTAAGGACAGGAAAGAAGGCTGTCGCCAGGCGCACAGGCTTCTTATTTACAACACCACCATCTCCGGACCCTAAAGGCAGAGGAAAAACAAGTAGGTTGAGAACGAGTGCTCAGTAACCCACGCAACTTTCATGACTCAAGGGAAGGCTCTCCCTGACAGTTCTCTCCGACCTTGGCCTCCAGGCAGTAAAGAACCCAGCGCACCTTGCCATCAAATCCTGTTAAAACACAGTTGCATTCACCATCCCAGGCTGTGGCTGAGCCGGGTTGGGGCCCAAGGGCACCGCTGGTGCCTGTGATGTCCTCCGGCACCTGGGACACCACAGGGGACGTGTCACAATGGGGGTGACTATAAAGGGCGCCGGCAGGCAGGCAGCTGTCCCAGTACGGCCTGCGCCAGCGGTGAGGGAGCTTGTGGCTCTCTCGCTACTCCTGCGGGCCATGGCTCTGGCAAGAGTCAGTGTCCTGCTTTTCTTCAGCATCCTCCGGCTCCCGGTCATGGTTGGCAATCAGATGGATGAGGCCACACAGCTCCTCATGCAGCAGCGTGCGGAGCACATGAACATCGAGATGACTCGGCTGTGGCAGGACGTGGAGGAGAGGAGCCTGGAGGAGACAAAGCCGAGCCTGGAGGAGACAAAGCCAAGCCTGGAGGAGACAAAGCCAAGCCTGGAGGAGATGAAAGCAATCCTGGAGGAGAGCGACTTTTCCTGGGGAGCCCTCCTCTTTGCTCCCGTGAAGCAGTGGCAGTTTTGGGTGGTTGCTGGAGAACTAGTGCTGCTCGTTGGGCTCTGTTTGGGGCTCTGGAAAAGGATCCATGTGCCAGACAGCAGTGATGAGCAGAAGAGGTCCAGCAGCATCATGGAGGAGGAGGAAAAAGAAGAAAAGGAAGAAAATTTCCGTGATGAGGAGCGGCTGGTCAGGGAGAACATCCAGTGCCCAGCGTGGAGCCTGGCCTGCAGCAGACAGGAGGTGGAAACACTGGTGGGCGATCTCCTTCGTGTATTCCAGGAGCACTTGTCCAATAGTTTCTTCCTGGTGCCGCAGCCAGCCATCGGGGTGGGCAGCGCCTTTGAAGGCTGGAGTCCCTGTGGGCATGACACTGTGTACAGCCTGCTTGTGCCCCTGAAACCTTCCCGTGGGCATGCCTTCCAGCCAGAGCTGGGCACGGTGGGGGATGTGCCAGCAAAGCACCGTGTCCGCGTGGAGCTGGTGTGCACCTGCATGAAGGACAGCCGTGTGGAGGACATGCTGTGCTTCATCCACCAGCCCCGTAACGTGCTGAAGAGAAATCAGGATTCCAGCCTCCTCAGCAAGCTCTGCACCGGCCGCTACCTCAACGCGCAGAAAACCGCCTGCTGGTTCCAGGACTTGGTGAGCTCAGCCTGGGAGGAGACGCCTCATTCGCGTCACTACAGTCTGAGGGTGCTGCCTTCCAGGCGCTCCTGCAAGCTGGAGCTGACAAGTGCCTCCAGGAGATCCCTCTGTGTTGAGATGCTCTTTGGGGTGCAGCTAGGCAACTCAGATGTCTTCCTGAGCAGCCAGGCTCCAGAGGCCATCTTCACCCGAGGCACGATGTGGGCAGAGAGCTCTGCTGTAGCAGAGGCCAAGTTCTTCAGCCACGTGGCCAGGCAGGCCCTGCCTGACAGTGTCCACCTCAAATGCCTGCAGCTCTGCACCAGTAGCCTGGCAGGCACAGTCCTTTCCTCCTATATCTTCAAGACCGTTATGATGCACGTCCTGAACATGTACCCCATGACAAGCTGGACAAGGGCAGTGTTTGCGATCCAACTGCAGGATGTCATGTGCTACCTGCACAGCTGCCTGGAGAAGAAATGCCTCAACCACTTCATCTTTGGCAACAAGTGCTTGCCTGAGGACATCATCTTGCCCCAAGCCACCCAACGAGCTGAGCCAGTTAACCTCTTCCAGTGCCTGGTGCAGGATCCAGAGGCCTACGCCAAGGCACTGTGTGAGTTCCAGCAGCTGCAAGATCAGCTCACAGGACTGTTGCTCTTTTGAGTCTGAAAGAGGTTCTCACCTCTGTGGTTGCGTCCCCTGGACTGCCTGCTGTCTTCCGGAGGGTCCATTCTCTCTGGGAGCTTCCCTTTGTACATAGTTGTGAATATATGGTGTGTTGGAACAAAAGCTGCATCTCTGAGTGTGTGTGCAACATTTCTGGGGGGAAGGCGGACATCGGGTGCTGCCTGCTCAGCCGCCCCGGAGTCGGGGAGCATTTTGCTGAAGAGCTGACATGGTGGGCTCTGCTTCCCCTGAGTCTGTAGCTAAGGCTCCCCCCTCCTGCCCGTGCTCCTGCCTTGGGGCAACTGGAATAACTGGTCACCCTCCACAGCTGTGCACATTGCCTGTGTGGCTCCGTAGGCAGGGAGCCTGAATTGGCTTCCTTGGGAGCCATTGGCACACCAAGCCCTGGGAGCGCGACAGCCTTGTCCTTGGGCGACCTCAGTGAGGTGGGTGTGATGCTGCCTGAGTGGGGAGCCCTTTGCTCAGGGGACAAGTGCCATCACGACTGCAGAGCAGGGCTCTGGCTCCTCTCTGAGCATCAGACTCCTTCTCCACAGCAGCCTCTTGTGACCTCAGACTCAGGTCCCCACCACCTTAACACGGGCAACTTAACACGTGCAGCGAGCTTACGGACAGCTTTGGAGACGTCTCCAGTTGAAAGCATCACTTAGCGCAGTGCGCGCCACGGTTATGAGAAGCAGTGGCCTGCCAGCAGCTGTGTGGCAGGAGAGGTCATCCCTCTCTTTGGGACACCTCCAGGCGAAATCCAAGGTGGGTATATGGGCAAAGACTTGCAAGATCTCCGATAGCTGTCCCATCAGACCAACTGTCTGTGTCTGAGCACTAAAGAAGCCCAACAGATGCCCTGTGCCCATCCGCCCCAGGGATGTGGCTTTGGCAGGCTCTCCAAGGGCTGTGCTGTTACAAAACCCACTCTTGCCTTCCTGGGGAGGAACAAGCCCATGCACCAGTCCAGGCTGAGGGCTGCCCTGCTGGAGAGCAGCTCTAAGGAGAAAGACCTGGGAGTCCTGGTGGACAACAGGATGCCCATGAGCCAGCAATGTACCCTTGTGGCCAAGAAGGCCAATGGTATCCTGGGGTGCATCAGAAAGAGTGTGACCACCAGGTCGAGGGAGATTATCCTGCCCCTCTGCTCTGCCCTGGTGAGGTCCCATCTGGAGGAGTGTGTCTAGTTCTGGGCTCCCCAGTTCAAGAATTTAGAAGGGCAACGAAGCTGGTGAGGGAACTGGAGCACAAGTCTTACAAGGAGAGGCTGAGGGAGCTGGCGTTGTTCAGCCTGGAGAAAAGGAGGCTGAGGGGAGACCTTATTGCTCTCTACAGCTCCCTGAAAGGAGGGTGTAGAGAGGCAGTGGTCGGTCTCTTCTCCCAAGTCACAGGCGACAGGACTAGCGGAAATGGCCTCAAGTTGTGCCAGGGGAGGTTCAGGTTGGATATTAGGAAAAATTTTTACATGGAAAGGGTTATCAAGCATTGGAATGGGCTGCCCAGGGAAGCGGTTGAGGCACCATTCCCGGAGGTGTTCAAAAGACGGGTTGACATGGTGCTGGGGTACATGGTCTAGTGATGTTGTTTTTGTCAGAGTTAGGTTAATGGTTGGACTAAATGATCTTAAAGGTCCCTTCCAACCTAGACGATTCTATGATTCTAACTTACGCAACGGGCACAGTGACCGATTGCAGATAGCCGTAGAAAGTTTTCTTGGTATTTAGCTATTATTTACTGCAGCAATATACCTCTACATGTGCACCAAAGAACAGGCCAGCATCGGACATGCCATTAAATTTTAAGCAAGTCATTCCTATCTGCAACGGAAGCTTTTTACAACTGATAATCCAGTGTCTTCACATAAGCTAGATAAGCAAGGACAACAGAGCTTAAAAGTTTTTATCTTACCTGACTCCTGCATGACAGTGATCGCTTGTGCATTACATTGCAGCTGCAACACATGCCTCAGCATCGCTTCTGCCATAATCTTCAGCTCTGGAGACAATTCACCCGATGTTTTTTCACATGTCTCTGGTTTGGACCACTTCTCAGATGATGCCCGATTGAAAACAGCACCCTCTAGACCAGCTTCTTGCAGTTGTTTGCACACAGCTACCACACTCAGCATGCAAAGGAACTTATGTTCGGGGCTGTGCTTCTCAGCATGTGGCAAAAGGTTGAACACAGCTTGGTAAGAACTCTGGTACTGACCATTTTCAGTACAACCAGGGATACCTCTGGTACCAGTTCTCACATCTGGTGCCTCACTGGGATGTTTACATCTTGCCTCATGGTTATGAAGGTCCTTGTCACCATCATGGGACTGTTCCACCAGCCTGCTGACCTCTGCGAATCCTGCCAGTAGAACAGTCCTCAAGGCAACATGGCAGAAGACCCCTAATGTGAGAAGCAGGGCTCCCAAGGAGCACTCTGTCTTGTGGTACTGCTCCCATGCCACATCTGCGCAGTTTTGGCTGCAGTACTTTGCGTAACTGCACCCATGGCAAGGCACCGAGGCTAAGAGCTGCCTCAGACAACGGTGGCAATAAAGATCTGCGTTTGTGACTCGAGTATCCCACGGTGTTTCACTGCTGTCCTGCAAAAGAAGGCCCTCCCCTGGGCAGAGCACGCTTACAAAGGCCTCCTCTTTCAGCAGGTTCTGTCCTGGCTGGATGTCCTGGCTGGCCACCAAGTGACGTCCTCTCTCCGTATCAAAATTCAAGCTCAAAGATGAAGATGCACCTGAAATACTGTCATTCTCTTCCCAGAACTCTGAATCTCTCTGAATGTCACCACATGCTTCTCGTGCAGGCTGTGGGCAGCTCTCTTTCTCGTGTATTTTAATCTTCAGTTGACTTAACTTTTTTAGCAGTGTCTGGTGGGCAGGGTTAGTCATGATCCCATCCATAGCAATTTTATTCTCCACCGCGCTGAGGGCGTTTGCTGCATCCTGTAACCTCCCCAAACACAGCAGACATTCAGCCTTCCGCAGCAAGACCTTGGGCAGCAGCCTGTCTGGATAGCCATGACTTTCAGCCCTGGTAATATCTTCCAAACAAACCTAGAAACAAAGACAAGGCCTTTAAATGTACTTGAATGAGCCAGCAACGTGCCTTTGCGGCCAATAAGGCCAGTGGTCTCCTGGAGTGCATTAAAAAGTCAGTGGCCAGCAGGTTGAAGGAGGTCATTCTCTCCCTCTGCTCTGCCCTGATGAGGCCATGTCTGAAGTACTGTGTCCAGTTCTGGGCTCCCCGGTTTAAGAAAGATAAGGGACTACTGGAGAGAGTCCTAGTAGAGAGCTACAAAGATGATCAAGGGATTGGATCACTTGTTCCGCCTGGAGAAGAGAAGACTGAGGAGGGATCTTACCAATGCTTATCAATATCTAAAGGGTGGGTGTCAAGAGGATGGGGCCAACTCTTTTCAGTGGTGCCCAGTGACAGCACAAGAGACAACGGACACAAGCTGGAATGTGGGAAATTCCATCTCAACATGAGGAAAAACTTTCCTTTGAGGGAGACAGAGCACTGGAACAGGCTGCCCAGAGAGGTTGTGGAGTCTCCTCCTCCAGAGATATTAAAAATGCACCTGGATGCATTCCTGTCCAGCCTGCTCTAGGTGACCTGCTTTGGCAGGGGAGGTTGGATTAGATGATCTCCAAAGGTCCCTTCCAACTCCAGCCATTCTGTGACTCTGTGAAAACTAGCTGAAACTTGTGCTCTTTTATTCCACCTGAGATGCAGAATATTTTAATAAAACTATGTTAACCAGCAAATTCTATGTGCATAGCCAATCTAAATGGCTAAATAAAGCCTCCTGATATAGAACAAGGAGGAAAGCAGGAACCCTTCAGAAAGTTTAAGTAATGATGGATGCTTTAGGCACAGCATCAGAGGCACATCTGATCAACAGTCTCTTGCTCTAAGGGTTTGCAGAAACACCCCATTTATGAACATCATGTGGCAACACCTCAGATGGTGCTCAGACTCTTTCTTGCCCCAATCACAGAATCTTCATGGTTGGAAGGGATATTTGAGATCATTGAGTCCAACCACAAATAAAACCCCAAAACTCAAAAAAAACCACCAAAAAAACCCCAAACGTAACAAACAGACACAAACCAACAATCTCGTGTACTAGAGCATACCCTGAAGTACCACGTGTACACGTTTCTTAAATACCTCCAGGGATGGCAAGTCCACCACCTCCCTGGGCAGGCTGTTCCAGTGCCTGACCACTCTCTCAGTAAAGTAATTCTTCCTAATATCTAATCTAAACCTCCTCTGCTGCAACTTTAGACCATTTCCTCTGGTCCTGTCACTATTCACTTGGGAGAACAGGCCAACACCCACCTCTCTACACCCTCCTTTCAGGTAGCTGTAGAGGGCAATAAGTCCTCCCTCAGCCTCCTCTTCTCCAAACTAAACATGCCCAGAATCCCCCCTCCTGCTGAACGGGAGGCCTCAGACCACCCCCTGGGTGTGCAGACTGGCTCGGGGGGCACCCAGGACACCGGGAGGGCGGGTTGCTGTGGGTCCCGCCGCCACCCCACCGTCACTTACCTCAAAGTGCCCGAGGTGGAAGAGGGCGGCGGAGCGGTTGGCGAAGCAGACGGACACCTCGGGGCTGCCGGGGAGCTCGTGGGATGCCGCCTGCAGAGACGGGAGAGCTGCAGAGTCCCTCACCGGGTCCCTCTCAGGGTCACAGCCCAGGGGATCCCCCCTCACGCTGGGCCCTGCCGGGCCCCTCACCGTGAGGGGCCGCCCCCCATGGCCGCCCCCGCCTCACCTACCTGCGAGNTGGGGGGTCAGCTCGGCGCCCTGCTCCGCCCCCCTCCGCTCCCAACCCCGCCCGCCGCTCACCGGAGGAGGCCGCAGCCCAGGCGAAGCGTGTCCTGCAGCGACGCCACCGCCAACCGCTCCCGCAGCACCGGCTCCAGCGCGGCCCAGCGCCGGGCGGCGCACAGCCGC
>VXAK01015967.1:43308-74205 GCA_013399435.1 Arenaria interpres
CGCCACTCTTCCACCGGCAGCGCCATCGCCGGCAGCCCGTGATGGCGGCACCCAGTAGCGCTTCCGCCGTACGGCGTGGGGGCAGCCAATAGGAAGCGCCGTACTGCCGTCTGACGTAAAGGCGCGCCGGAAGGAGGGGGCACGGCTCTCGGCGGCGGGAGGATTTGGCGGCAGCGGCGGAGCGGGGTGGGAGAGGCGGCACCATGAGCGTGCAGCTGAGCGAGGGCGCCATCGCGGTGAGGGGCCTGGGCCGCTGGCCCCACGTCACTGCGGGCTGGGGAGGGACGGGACTGAGGTCGGCTCTGAGCGGGGTTGAAGCCTGGGCCCAGAAGGAAGGGGCCTGGGCACCCCCCGCCATGCCCGGTCCTGAGGGGAGGGAGCAGGCCCTGAGCTGGGCCCGGTCCCGGGAGGTAGGGAGGGCCCTGGCCATTCCCCTGTTTCTGGCTGTTCCGCGGTAATTGCCCCTCAGCTGCGGGTCTCGAAGCGTTGCTGAGTGAGGTGGTGGCATCTCTCTGAGAGCTGCTTTTTCTGTTCTTCAGGCGATAATGCAGGGGGAGAATGTCACCAAGCCCGTGCTGCAGGTCATCGTGAGTACTTTCCGTTACCTCTTGTGCCTCCGTTAGTGACTGCGCGCGCTTCCGTGCAGGGTTCAGAGTGTGGCCAGACTTCTTCTGCAGAGGAGCTGAGCAAGTTTGATGTACTCTTAATTGGGCTATGCTGTAGATGTCAGTGCTCAAAAAAAAAACCACCCCACCTGAATAGATAGGTCATGTACTCACAACAACATCACTGTTATGTTTTTTGAAGAGTTTCTGAACAAATGAGAACTAATAATCTGTTGTTTCCCCACAGAATACACGGGCTATTGCTACAGGAAATGGGCCGCCGCGTTACCGAGTGTTGATGAGTGATGGGGTTAACACACTCTCCTGTAAGAACGACAAACCGTAGTGAGATTTTTATAAGTGTGGAGATATTAACAGTGCTAAAGTTTCTGGTCTGCTGTTCAAGGTGCATAGTGATGAAATGAGTACTGAAGGAGAACGTGGCCTACACAGGGACCACAGGCTGCGAAGTGTACAACTGCATTTTAACGTTTGGGGAAAATCCTTCTATTCTGGAACTTTCTTTGTGAGCTTTAAGCAATTAACTTGCTGTAAGGTATAATGAAAATATAGAAAACTGTCCATGTTTTTATGGCAGTGATTTTAAATTAATTTAGCTTAATCTTTTTCTGGCCTCTTTGATATGTGATCACTCTAGCTATCACTGCACTCTGAAGTTTGGGGAATAAATACAATATAGTTATGTTCAGTTTTGGTGACTTTTTAGCGTTTACACTGTTTTCGATTTTTTTAAATAACTGACCAAGTTTTAGATCTAATGCAACACTAGACTGACTGGAAAAGTGGCCTGCCATGACAGGCCCTTTTAAGGTTAGCATGTGTTAATTATTTTGATGTTTTTCTTCTGTTTCTGCAGCATTCATGTTGGCAACACAGCTGAACCCTCTGGTGGAAGAGGAACGCTTATCAGCCCACTGTATTTGCCAGGTTAACAGATTCATTGTCAACAGCCTGAAAGATGGAAGGTATATATGTTTCTTAAAGTATGGTTCTACAGAAGGACAGCAGTACTAGTGGGTGCTCTGTCCTTTCTGACTAAGCAGAGGCCAAATTCTTTTGATTGGGATTCTCTGAAATTACTCAGTCTTTAGGGTACAGCAGGCAAAGTACCCGGTGCAAGCAATAGCAGAAATAATTAAAAAAAAAAAGGTGTAGAATCTGGGCTGTCTTACGAAAATTTGAGGGAAGGGAGGTAGGATACTGCAAAACAAGTAGGGATCCGAGTGAAGTGATTATAGGAAAACTCTATGTGTCTAGGAGAAAACGAACTGAGTGTCGTAGTCTTTATATTCAGGATTTTTGTGGAGGGAATATAACTTCTTTTGAGGCAGGGAATATATTCTGTCTTGTAAAAGTATCAAAACCACACCAGATTTTAAAACACTGTGTTGTTTCAAGCCATTTTTGTTTGCCCATTCAGCCTGCTGATAGCTGTTCTTAATGAAATGTGATACAATTTCCAGCCTACTTGTACCTCATGAGAGGGTTAAGTTGAGATTGGAGAGCTTTTGTCTTCCACATCCCTTGTCCAAAGAATCAGCCCCTAATGGTTTGGCTGCAAGGGATATTCAGAGTCTGATAGAGTTGTGGAGGGAGTGAAAGCCTTTATTGCTGTCTATTCTGTGTTTGTAGGAGAGTGGTTATACTGATGGATTTAAATGTTCTGAAAACTGCTGATAAGGTTGGTGGGAATATTGGCAACCCAGTGCCGTACAATGAAGGTGAGTGTTCTCTGTAAACAAATACCTTTCTGAGCAAACTGTCTGTAATGATAGCCTTTCAGCTGTCTGCTTCTTGCACTTAAAAAGAAGCAGTCAGACATGTTCAGCTTTCTTATGTCTGGAACAGTGATATCCAGATCTTAAAAATCCTTCCAATTCATGTAATACAAGTTGGCTTTTGTTCATATTGTAATAAACTCTACGCCATGGCTGAAGCTGCAGTCTCTACACGCTATTGGGAAGTACCAATACCTTATGATAACATTGACAGATTTTTATTGTACATTAGTGGTCTCTACCTAGAGTTCCAGTAAGTAAGCGGAAGCTATTCTATGTCTCTTCATAATGAGTAACCAAATAGATTAGTATTTCTTCTGTCTGGAAAAGAAAACAGCAGGAGGAAGAGGTAATAATGATCTATGAAACTGTAAGATGGCGTGGAGGGGATGAATAAAGAATGATGAATCTCTCTCTCTTTTCTGCATTCATTTGATGCTCTTCAGTTCTCATATTGTCAGGTAGTGGTTTTAAAACAAAGGCTCTACCGCACCCCCAAACAGTGCACAGTTAAATTATGGAACTTGTTGAGGTAGGTGCCAAAAATTGGCACAGGTTCAAAAAGCAATTAGACGTGAAAATCCATTAAAGGCTGTTAAACACATAACAATACATCCTCTGCATGAATGTTAGGTTCAGGAAGCACTAAAACTTAGATTGCTCAAAGTACGTAGATGAGAGACTGGTATGAAAACACGGGTAGCATACAGACTTCTCGAAGCACCCCTTCCTGCCCTGCCATCTGAAAAATGATGATGTGCTGGGTGGACTTTAATCTGCCCTGCCATGAATCTTTTCTTTCTATTATGCTGCATAAGTAATTGGTCTTAATTTTCGTGTGCTGAACTTACAGTTCTCAGGCAAGCATTTTTTAAATTGGTATATTTCTCCCCCTCACCACCCTGAGATATGTTCAAAAGTATGTTCTGTTCTTCCAGTTCTGATCTTTTAAAAAGAGAGAGATAATAAGCACTTAAAAGAAAATATTTGAACAGCTCTGTCATTATATACAGATAATGGATGAAATTTAATAGCAAATAGCTCTTCTTGAATTATTCTTTTTTTCTTGGTGGAAGTGAATTAATATGGTTTTATTACAAAGGGACCACACATTAGTGGCAACAATTTTCTGTAGGGTATTTTGGACAAACAGTGGCGGTAGGTACGCTGCCATTCTTAAAAAAGTCTACTTTACTAATCGAAGTAGAAATTAGACTTCTTTGCAAAGGCAAAGACATCTTTCTTCATTAACTTTTCTTTTTCCTAGGGAATTAGAGGGGCGTTTGTTAAATGAGCCTAAAGAATCCTTTGTTCCTTTGATAGTTACTTAGCTAATTGCTGTTTAAAAAATGTGTTGACATCTCAGATTTTATGGTTTGATCCCACAGTTGCTGTAGAGACCAAGATTTTCAGAATAGCTATTGAGCAGACTGTTTTGTGTCTTTCTCTCATTTCCCTTGCTTGTGTGACACAAGAGCTTGTGAACTATAATGTTTTTCAGTTGTCATATTGTTGCTTAGAAACGCCTCGGAATGTGGTATCTTGCAGAACTGAGCTGAAAATATACCTTTAAGAGTATAAATTTTGGTACAATTACCATGACTGATCCAAGTTGTGTTCTTCATTTGGGATTACAAAAGTGCTCAGCAATGAAGTTTTCAGATCTAAATGCTTTTGGAGATGTCACAGGTCTCTGATCATAGTAAGTGTGGCCTTGCCACTAGGTAGATAGGAGATGTCAAATTTGATGCGATGTATATTTCATTTTAACGTTGATGTTATTCTCTAGACTTCATACCCTTTTGGTTGATGTTAAATAAGGATTCAGTTACAGAAGACTGTAGTATTTTAGATTAGGTAAGCTTAACCCGGCCTTTCTGCTCTGCAGGGCTGCCTGATTTGTTGTGGAGGCCTTGATAAAACAGCAGAGGTGTGCTTCAAGTTGCAAATTCTTTAAGTTCCTGTATATATTGAGAGATTGTATTTTTGAGGAATGCTCAGCTAATACAGAATGAGTGTCTAAGAACACTTGTGGTTTTCATGAGAAAAAAAAGTTCAAATATTGTGAAAAGAATGATTAGTTGTACTTGCAATACAGATCTCAAATGGCTAGATCTAGGATTAAGGAATATTCTTTTCTAGACTGTAATACCACAGTAGGACCTTCAGTAGAAGCTGACTTTTGGCCACTTTATGCTTGAGCAGTAGGTGGTTAATCTGCCTAACAAGGAAGCTGGAGACACAATCTTCTTAATACATATCATAAAAACTTTTCAGGCAGCGTTTCATAATAGTATTGAAAACCAAGATTGAGCAGTTTAGTTCCTGTTGAAAACTAGATGGTAATGTTATTACTTAACGTCATTAATCTCCTTCAGATTACTCTGATGCTGGACTTTCTTCTTACTATGACACTTACTTGCTACTTATGTTTAACTTCTGTCCTTAATCTTTCTGCATTGAAATGTTTGTATACTTATACATTCACTTCAGCTCTTTCTTCTTCCCTTCCTACCATTGCCCTTTGGTGTGAGTTCTGTTAAAGTGCATTTTTTTCTCCTCTTCTTCCTCCCTCAATGTGCTGCCTCTGGGTTCTGGGACAGGTCTTCTCTCACCATGGCAATGTAGCAGCACATCTTGGTAACAAATCAGTGAAAGTACAGGACTAGTTTTCAACGGCTGTTCCATTAGAGTAGGCAGCTTTGGCCAAAGGTCTTGGGCTTGTCTAACCCAGTATATATAGCAGAAATGTGATCAGCTATTTCAAGTGGTTCTTTTCAACTTCTGCTAATAAAAACTATCTGTGAAAGCCAGGCAGAGGAATAAGTTATCTGAGCACACTAAGTGATCTGTAAGCCACCAGCCACCAAAACCCATAGTTTAGGAGTCCCTAGGCTCTACAAGAGCGAAAATTAGAGAGATATTTCTGCCACTTCTGTACTGAGCACATGCATAGATGTGTTAATATATTCTTAATCTGTTGAGAAACACCAGGCTGTGGGTAGGCAACCATTAAAACACGATTTTGTGTTTCATAATACACAAGGGTTCGAATGTGTGTGGTGGTCTTTTGTTTGGTTTTTGGTGTGGGGGTTTGGTGTTTGTTTTTTTTTTTTAATTAAAAATTCATAGGGAAAAACCTTTTGGAACGAAAGTAGCAAGGAAGTCTTTTGCTGTTCCATATGCACATTCCTGTTCTTGAAGATTCTCTCCCTGCCCAGATATACTTCTTTCTCTTAATGTATTTTCTTGTGGGATATTTTTCTTCCTCCTCCTCTTAGGCACAATGAATTTGGGGTGTTGAGCACTGACCCCCACGGGGTCCTCTGAGCGAGGGTGAAATCTGGCTTCTCCATCTAGCGGATTCTGCAGTAAATACACATTACTGTTTGACGTCACCCTGTTGCCAGGGAGACTGCTGTCACCGGTTCACCGATGTGACTCTACTGCGGCAAGTTAGAGGAGCAGATTGGTTTTTGTGCAAGGACCTTCTTTTGGATTCAAAATAATTAGGCAGTCCCCTCTGTAGACTATACAACATCAGGTGATACTACATCAGGGTCTTCTTGTGGTGCTTCTGCTCCTTTGCCTGACTTTTGTGCCACCCTTCCTTGCCATTCTCTTCTGGGATTCCCTGCTTTTGTTCCTTGGGATGCTGATGGGCTTGGTCTGCCCTTCTTTTCCACTTCCTTTGACCAACTTTCTTCTCACACCCCAAATCAGGGGGAGCTTTGCCTGCTCAGGCCTAGGACTCTTTGCAAATTGGTGGCTTAAGAGTTCTTTGCATCCATGAAGAGGAAAAGGTTGGATATTTTCTCATCTGGAGGCAAAATATGATGGGACGATTATTCTGTGAAGGAATTCAAATTTTTGAACTGTAAATTAGTCTAATGTACTGTTTCTCTAGGGGTGTCACTTGGCTCTTTCTCTTGTAATATATTATCGCTAGAAGGCAAGTAAAAGTCATGGAATCTTAAAAGAAAATGCACAGTAGGTACTTACTATGGCATCACTTTGCTCCCTTTGCGGTATACTGCTGTGTCCCAAGAGGGGCCCTGGTGAATGCTGAGATGACGACTCCCATCACCCCTACATTAAATATCTTCATATTTTGGAAATAAAATATAGCAGGTGTTTTCTTTGTCTTGTGTTAACTTCAGGTTTGACTTTACCCAGTGGGTTTTTGGCCCTTTCTGACTTTTAAGAGGGAATTCTCCTATGGTTTTTATCTTGGCTGTTAGGTAGTAGCAGAAACTACCTGTCAGAGCAATAGAAGCCTATAAAAACTGAGAAGTTGTCAAGATTACTTCAGTGCTGTCCTTTTAAATAACTGTCAACCTTGAATTCTTTCGAAGTAGAAAGCAGTTGCTTGAGGAAAGAGATCTGACTGAAATTCCTCCATAGTAATACTGTTCAATACATATTTCACCACTGCTGTGTCTTATTACACCTGAATTTTAGCGTGTGTTCTCTGTGTTTTAAATTACTTTTTCGTGCAAGCCTTATTTCCTAAAAGAGCTTAAGGGTAGTTTTAATTACTATGCTCCCTACTGTACTGTACATCTCTTTCCATTTGATTACCAGGACAAGGGCAGCAACGTTCTTCAGCTCCAGCAGCAAATCCAGCAGCCAGCAAACCACAGCCACAAAATGGCAATTTGTCAGTAGCAGGTAAGACTAATCCCGGACGGGAATTCTGGTTTCCATTTTTGCAGAACAGAGCTACAGTTTAGAATTAGAAAGGATCCTTTCTATAATGGTGGTGCTGGAGAAACACTACGTTAAAGACTAATCCGTAGCTTAAAAAGGTGAATTCTCTCAAGAGGCTTGAATTTAATAATAGAAAAAAAGGAGAAAAAAAAAATCTGTCCTCCCTCCCAAGGAAAAAAAAAAAAAGGAAACAACTTCGACAGAGCATTGTGAACTGAATATCCAACGTGATGCAATTTTGCATTCTTGAACCAGTGCTCTGCAGACAGCTAGAGCTGACCAACAGGTGTGTTACCGGTGCTGGCATATTGAGGCTAAACAGTTCAGGTCATACAGGAATGAAATAATTTGATAGTACATCTATAAATACAGTTGATGCTGAAGAAGGCAGTCAATTTAAATGGCAGCCTGTAGACTGCTTTTAAAAGCAAAAGAGTTGTCAGTGTCCTAGCTCTTGGTACTGCTTTAACCTGTCTGTATTCTTTACTCCAGTGTTTAAGAACTATTTTGAAATAGTAAAATTTTGACACTCGTTTACTGCAGCAGAAAACAAGCTCTTCCTTCCTGTAGTTAAAGCTGATAATGAGTTCTACGTTTACACATTAACCAGATTCAGTGTAGAATTAATAGTATTGCTTTATGTCAGGAATTTATTTGATTGTGGAGGTACCATTTCTTAGTTGTTCCCCCAAGTGGTGTAGATCTAAAGCTTGATGTGCTGTATTTTAGAGAATTTACTGCTAACTAGTTGCTTCCCACTTAGACTGTGCTTAAGTCATTGGCTCTGGGCACATCTCCACTTCCAGCGTAAGTGCTCTAAAGGTTGAAGAGTGTCTCTTCTGCAGCTGTTCGCACCTAGAAAATAATTGTGACCAAGAGCAGAAGTGACTCAACAAACTTTGGCCACTCTGTGGTGCCCCCCCCCAGCACAGTGAATGGAGCTTTACGTCCCTACCCAGTGTTAAAGATACCTTTGCCTTCTGTGCAGCTTCCCATGGTGTGGGGTGGGAAAAGTTCTGCCTGACCTTGCGCTGTGGGTTGGTTTTAACCTGGCTTTTGTCTGCGAGGCTGAAATTCCGTCTGCTTTGTTGTGGTTTTTGAAAGGACCCTCTGCTCCAAAGTACCACGCTCCCTCAAACCAGTTTGGGAAAGCGAGTGCTCTCAGCGCGGTGAAGACACCGGGGGGATCGCAGGCCAAAGTAGTGCCCATTGCCAGCCTGAACCCCTACCAATCCAAGTGAGTTATCGTGGCTTGCCAGGTATTACTCAGTGTCACAGGCATGAAGGAACAATAGCTTCTTTTTGCTTTCTCATGTGTGAACCTCTGTCAACTCATTCTTTGAATTCTTTGGAGTTTATTGGTTAACTTCAAACAAATAAAACCAACAATAACAACAAAGCCACTGCAAAATAACAAACAAAAAAAACCTCCATAGAAACAGCTGTGCAGGTTTTGATTTGTTCTTTTGTTTCATTGTGGGGTTTTTTGAGGATTTTTGGGGGGGTTTTTTGTGCTGGGTTTTTTTGGTTTTGTTTCATCAACACTGACAATCTGAGATTTGCCTTTGCGTTGTCTTGGTGAAGTTACCCTACTGAGCTTGATAGGTTTTTAATATTTTAGTTGAAAATCAATTGACTTCTCTTTTTTTTTCTTAAAGCAACCTTCTTTCTGGTAACTTAATGACAAAATAGCTCAGTAAGCTATTCACTTCGGCTACTGTTCTGTTGAAAAGCATGAGGATGTAATTATTTCATGAGTGACATTTTTAAGTTATGCAAACTGATTTGATTACCCAAGTTAAATGCGAATCCTGTAATTGAGCTCTTGAGTTCTAGCATGGCTTTTCAGAACAGGCAAAGTGCTGTATGAGAAATATACCCTAGAAGGGTAAAAGATTTGCGGCCTTGCTTCTGTGCAGAAAGATTGTTCGCTACTATTATCATACTAGATGCTTTATGGCTGGCTTTGTTGCTTTCTCCACAACTTTAGTGGTCTAGGCAATGAAAATAGTGGCAGAAAAGCAGGTGGAGTTGCTGAAGTGCAGTGGAAAGATTCTGGCTTTTTAATAGTGACAATCCGGTTCCAAAGGCTTGTCAATTCAATCTCTTCTTTAATAAAAAAGACACAGAACAGTGATTTCTTGCATGATTTCAGGTGGACCATTTGTGCTCGCGTTACCCAAAAAGGCCAGATCCGCACGTGGAGCAACTCCCGTGGTGAAGGAAAGCTCTTTTCTATAGAGCTAGTTGATGAAAGCGTAAGTGTCGTATGTTGAGAGAAAGATAATGTATGCCAGATGCTGATGAGCCCTTCATAAAGACAGAATAGAGGAAATAAAGTGTATTATAGGAAATGTTTTTTTTATTACGACTGAAGCTTGTATTCCTGTATTCATTAAGTTGAGCATCAACGACCCAGTTTTTATCCCGAATGAAGTCTTAAATGTATAGCATTACTGATTATTTTTCATCAAAGTCTATAGTGTGTGACTAAATTTTTGCCGCTTCAAAATATAGTTGTTTATGAAAACTGACAACCTAATACTGAGGTTTGTGGTGGTTTCCTGTAGATTGAGAATGAGGTCTCATCCTTGCTTAGATACATGTTATTTTGTAATGTGGAGCGTTGCCTTCAAGTTACAAGCTTTCATTTTCATGAGGAAATCGGAGTACAAATTATTGTAATACTAGGAAATTTCATCTGTGGTTTGTTTGGGGAGCGGTATCTGGTTAATCGAACTAAACTTGCCGTTTGTCAAACCTCTTATCAAATTACAGCCTTCTGTCGTGAAAACAAACAAGATTCTGCTAGATTATGTTTAGTATAAAATGTGAGGTTAATAATGTAACATGTTGTCATCAGCCATTTGTTTTCTCTGTATACAGTCTGTATTCATATTTTTTTAAAAAAAACAATATTTATATCTAGTGATTTTATAATTGTTGTTAATTTTCACTTAAAGACTTGACATGTATGAGCAGGAGCTATCACTGTGTGTTAATTTGTCGAGCTGCATTATCTATTTGAATATATTTTTTTGTGTGTAATGGCAATTAACGCCAGTTTTATGAGTACCTTTTCAGAGGTGTATATATAATATATGTACTTCTCGAGCATTTCGTTCTAAAGCTCTAGATGTACTAATGAGACTTGAATATGAGATTTGATGGTCAGGTGTAGAATATGTTGTTTTAGCTATAACTACAAGTGCGAGGAGAATGTTGTTTGTTTCTCACACGCCTGGAGCTAGCCTGGCAGAGCACGCTGTGTCTGTAGAACTGATGCCACTTAACATTGCAAAGATTTCTTTTATATTTTTTTGGTTCGTGCTGAATTTCAGTTTTGACCAGCTCTCCTATTTCCCTGCAGGGTGAGATTAGAGCTACTGCATTCAATGATCAAGCAGACAAGTTCTTTCCACTCATTGAATTGAACAAGGTACAGTAGCGTTGTGCTTTCATAGACTGACATGAGCTAGAAAAGAGGAACTTCAGCGTAGCAAGGATTTTTAAAGGTGAACACAATCTATTTTCTCTGTCTGACTTCTGATAATATCCTCTGTTTCATTGCTTTCTCCTGTAGGTATATTATTTTACCAAAGGCAATTTGAAGACTGCTAACAAGCAATATACAGCTGTTAAGAATGACTATGAGATTACATTCACTAATGAGACTTCAGTTGTGCCCTGTGATGATGCCCAGCATCTTCCATCTGTTCAGTTTGAGTTTGTATCCATTTCTGACCTGGAGAACACACCCAAAGACTCAATTGTTGGTCAGTCTAAGTAGCAAAATGGCAAGCTCTGAAGCTTTGAAGTTTTACTTTTTGCGTCCTGAATAGTGGGGAGGGTAGTGAGCATACAGTGCTTGGGGTGTTACGATCTCTTAAATGAAGCTATCCAGTGATGGTTGCCATTAAAAATGCCTCGGGCAGTTTTCCTGTTAAGATGTCTTTTCTCTGTTCTGCTAACAATATATAACGATTTTTCTTCAAACTTGTGCTTCAAACTAAAGACAGTAAATGATAGTTGTTTATTGTACTATGATCATTGTTTTCCACAGAAGAGGGTTGAAAGGAAAACGTCCTTGCTCAGCACGTGTGCATTTCATGCCTTCCGTGGTCTTGCTTTCTTTCACTATCTAATTATCTCTGTAGTGATTTTGGCATAATTCCTTGCGTTCAAGTCCAAGTTGCATGACTGTTTTGGCTTGCTTTGTGAAGTATTGGAGGTTTGTTTTTCTGTAATTTGTTGGGCAGAGTACTCCGGAAAAAATCAGAGGCTTGGGTGGGGGCGAGGGCTCTCAGGTTTCACAGGCACAAGATGCCTGTGATTCAGAGGAATTCAGCTGGGAATTTTAAAGGTAGATCTGTAATATTAAAACCGGTATATTTTTAGCGAGTGCAAAGGGAATTGTGTTACTCTTACTCCCCAAACATGCAGACTTGCTTAAGTTGCAGGTTATGGAGCTACAGTGAGGGCACCAGCCACTTGCTTCGTTGTGTTACAGTCACTTTGAAACCCTTTGCCTGAGAGACTTGGGCTTAAACAGCGAGAGTGTGTGTTACAGGATCAGGGCTAAAGTCCTTTGACAGAATGTGATGGGAAAAGATAGTACAATGCCTTGATCTCGCTAATGCGGTGAGGCTCGCTCTCATGAATATCTTAATGAATTCGTCAACAAAATTAAAGCACTGAAGAGTTCTGTAGTGGAACATTCCTACCGTAATACACTTAATTTCCATATCAGATTTGATTTGAATAGGGAGCTGGGGTACAAGGTAAAAATCTGACACTAGGATTGAATTCTTCTCTTGTGATCTTGCATTCCCCAATTGTGACCCTTGAGTAACTAACTAAATTGTAACTGTTTTTCAGATGTAATTGGAATTTGTAAGAGCTACGAAGAGGTCACTAAAATTGTAGTGAAAGCTAACAATAGGGAGGTTTCAAAGAGGAACGTGCATCTGATGGATACATCAGGGAAGCTGGTGACAGCTACGCTATGGGGACACGAGGTATGTGCTCTCTTACCTGTTCTTAAGGAAAGGTTTTCCTTTGTGTAGGGTGAGGAAATGAGAGTGCTGTTGTCATCTGAGATGGGTACAGCGCTGAGACAGAGTCCTAGGTGTCTGAGGATCAGGGGCAGAGAGAAGGTGAAAGACTGTCTGGTTTCATTCAGGTGTGATGTTCCTAACCTTTCTCTGACAAACTGCTGACATGATCTGACTAATGTGTTCTGAACAACTGCAGACATTATGTCTCAAGCCCAAAGACTGAAGATAACAGGCTTCTAGTTTAGGAAAGGATATGAGTTGCAGTTTGATTATGGAAAAGCCCGGTGGCTACGGCTGTCTCATTTGAGATGAATTTTGTTTGTAGGGTGGGATACACGTTACCCTGCATAAATTGCTGCTTAACTAGGGGGTTGAGAGGCTGTTTCTCAGACTAGGAGTTTAAAGCATTAGAGCCTTGGAATTGAAGGTATGAGTAGTTGCAGTAAAACTGCTTCTTTATCCTTTTAACAGGCTACTTTGTTTTCCAGTGATGTTGTAGATACTTAGGGATTTATGCTCCAGTCTATAAAATGGGAGTGATCCTGCCAGCTTGACAGTGATGCTTTATGGCTAAATGATCAAGTGCTCTGATACTGTAGGTAGCGAAACACCATTAACCATCTGCTGATATAAATGAAGTAAACTGAAGTTGAATATCACAAAGTTTTGAGGTTGAACCAGGTTGTTACAGGAGAGGTTACTGGTAATCAGTTCCTGGTATAACTCTTCCAACAGAGATCAGGGTCTGCATTTTACAAAGTTCAATGTGTTTGCTTTCTTGTGGAAAAGAGACAGCAACGAGCATTGAGGGGAAGTGACTTAAGACTTGCAGCTGGCACAGTTAGGGTTAGAATCTCTATCTCCTTTATAACAGTCATTGCCCTAAGTGCCAGGACATGTTCTTTTTGCATCTCATGGATACAGTGAATGCCACTGCTAACTCCAGCTCATTTGTAATCTTTAAGCACATGATCCTCCTCGTGCTTGCTAAGTGACGTGAGGTCCAGAAAATCTATACCTTTCAAAACCTCTCTCACGCCAAGAGGTTCTGTTAGTGTCAGACTTTACTCAGATAACAAACTGATGGCAATTAGACAGCATTAAAGCAGCTTTATGAGATTAATAACAGCAAATGGAAGGTAGAGGACAAGTGTTTGGTTGGTGTACCTACACTTCTGTTTTTTAAGTTGTAGTAGAATAGACATGATTGGCTCAGTCAAGCTTAGTGAGTTGTTTCATCTCCTGAACAGTCTAATCTGACCAAATAAATTCTCCTGTTTGTGAAAAACTTCATTCCCATAACTCATCTCCCTGTTGAATATCCTTGTGTAAAACTCCTAATGGAGAGGACCAATCCCTTTTTTTCCAAACCAGTGGTGTGACTTATGGATTCTCTGGCTCCTCAGGAAATGGAGTGTTAGGATCACAGTTTTAATTGGTAGCTGCCTTTTTAAACGGTATCACTAGGAGTTTACAAAACCTTACTTTCTAAATACAGTGAGATAGTTTGCTTCAGACTTGGTCTCCTGTCATGATCTGTGAATTATGACCACAAGTTCAGTACCTTTACTGTAGCATGCTACTAATGTTTTCTGTTTTTTCACACATGCAGGCTGAACAATTTGATGGTTCTAGACAACCTGTGGTAGCCATCAAAGGAGCCCGCGTCTCTGATTTTGGTGGTAGAAGCCTGTCTGTCCTGTCCTCGAGTACAGTTGTCATCAACCCTGATAGCCCAGAGGCTTTTAAGCTCCGAGGATGGTATGAGCTTGGGTTTATGTTGATTCATTCCAGCCTGCTGTGGAGTATTTCTTCTATTCTGTTTCTCTGTATTGAGCAGTCTGTATATACTAAAGGAAGGTAGCAGAGGATATGGGTTCCAGGGTTATAGAAACATCTCTTCCTTGAAAGCTCTAGAGCCTGAAAGGCTGTCCCTTTTAAGTTGTTCAGTCCCAAAACTTGTAATTCCATGACAGACCTTGAAAAATTGATAATAGGAGTAGTGCATGCTGACCCAAAGCCTTGGAAGGCAGCATGAAATCAGACTTGACCAGCTCTACTTTCTGAGGCATTATCTGAGAGAACAATATTTTTTTCCACAGGTGTTTTCCATTGTGTGCAATCTGATAGGCGCTCCTAGTGTGGACTGGAGGAACCATGTTGACTTCTTCCAGTGTCTAGTCCTTATGTTACTTTGCTATCTGAAGAATATCTGATTTTTATTGTCAGGAAAACAAAGTGATTTCTTGGTGGTTCGTTGCTTCTACTGTAGGTAGTTGCTGAATTGTTGGCTATAACTACGGATACAGTGAGATGGGGCCTATGTACAAATAGGGTTAAGTACTGACAGCATCAGGTTTGTGAATCCTGGGTTTTCAGGTTCTAGTTAAATCACACAAACACGGATAAAATGTAATGGCATTCTCCGTTTGTTGTTAAGCTGTGGCTCTCCCGTACTTCAGAGGCTTGTTGAAGATAAAATTGATTTTGGGTTGCAGCTATTACTGTCACACTTCAATTAAGTTCAGTTTTTGAGTCTTGTTGGTGTGTTTCTCAACTCACAAAAAACACCAGAATGGGATGGCAGTACAACCTTTTGCTGAAAAGCAGTGCTTTCTTATTTTAACAGAGGAAGCATAATCTGTTCAATGCTATTTTCTTTTTCTTTTGAAGCTGCTGCGAAGATAATGGTACCATGTAATTTAATTTTAATTATGGAAATATCTTGATGCCCTTAAATCTTGTTATCTGACTGCCTTTAAGAAGCGTGCAGTGCGTGCTTTGACCACTAGCTGGCAAACAAATTGCAGTTATATGGAACAAAGCTGTCCTCCTTTTGTGGGTTTATAAAATACTGTGCTAATTAAGTCGGACTATTAACTTATTCTGAAATGCTATTTTTGTTTGCAATATACACAAATTACTGTAATTGTTTCCTTTGCAATCATTGATAAAAAATCCCTCCTGTATTAAGAACATGAAACTAAATGCAAGCTTTTGATAAGTCTGTATGGTCTGCTATCCAGAAATAGAAGTGCATCTTTGTGGTTCCAGGTTTGACTCTGAGGGGCAGCTTCTGGAATGTGCCTCGATCTCTGATGTGAGGGGTGGGCCAGCCTCAGGGATGAACACCAATTGGAAGACTTTGTTTGAAGCCAAATTTGAGAACTTGGGACAAGGAGATAAGGTAAAGCGTGTCCACTGAGTACAAGCCTTGTGTACTGGGGAGAAAATAAAATGCTAGACTTCATGCAGGCATTCTGCTTGTTGAGGTAGTCCAGTTGTTGAGCGATATGTGCTAATCTCAGAATTTATGCTATTAAATAATTTATATGTTTGTTTTCCAAATAAATTCAAGCTTGTGGCCAACGTTGCAACATGATACCATGTTTGCAAGAGAATTTGAAGCCTTGTATAAATGGGGACAGAGGGGTAGTTCACCCCAAAGATGTTTATATATATATAGCACAAAGTGTTCTAGGAGAAATAGGTGCATTAGGAGGAAGTGGTTTTCAAGGGTGCACGCTTGGTCAATAGAAAAGCTAGGAATAAACCCCAGGTCTCCGGCATTCCAGGCCAGTAACCTCTCTAGGCTTATATTGCTTCTTGACTTATTTTTAAATTTATTTTTTTTTTCAAACTTAAGTGCTAAGCCATTCAGGATACCCAAGAACTTCTGTCCAAGGGAAAAAACAACTTTACCTGTAATTCAGCTATTTTCTGTGAGAATTTTTTCCGCATGCTTCTTAAGCAACCTCTGTTTATCTTTTGAAAGACTTGACTGTGGTCTTAAACCATTAGGATGATTATTTTAGTGTGGGGAGTGGGTATTTTGTTCTGTAGGCTGTAGTTTAATCAAATGCTTATCTGTAATACTACACAGTAGGCTTTCTGGTTTTTGTATTGGCTCCCAAAAGAAGCATAGGAAAGTGCAGAATCTTAATCCTGTGAAAAAGTAAAGATTTGAACACACACAATGGAGAAGCAAATGTGCTTTATCTAAAGAAAACCTAGCAATTGGAGTTTCCTGCAATGGAAACACAAAATAATCTTGCTGTAGGGGCTTTATTTAACATAATGGAAGCCTGAAAATGATTGCAACAGAGGGGTTGATTTACAGTTTCCCAATAATCCATAGCTGTTAAGCTTTCTAATCCTAAATATCCAAGTAAGGGTGCCTTTCTTTGTAGTTAATTCAGAATTGGAAAACGTTGAGTATTTTGAGGCTAATATTGCGCACTCTCTCTGCTAGGCGGATTATTTTAGCTGTGTGGCCACAGTAGTACATCTGCGCAAAGAGAACTGTATGTACCAGGCATGCCCCTCTCAGGATTGCAATAAGAAAGTGATAGACCAACAAAATGGACTGTATCGCTGTGAGAAGTGTGATCGTGAATTCCCCAACTTCAAGTACCGCATGATGCTTCTGGTGAGTAAATGGATTAGAGGAGAGCGCGTTTCCTCGCTGTTTGCCCTCTACAGTCCAAACAGAAATCTTTCGAGAGAGTGGGGTGTTATGAAGGGCTGCTTGTCTCTCTGTGGTGCCGGTGGGTTAGAGGGTATTTAAGTGGCTTGTGTGCTGTACCGGGGTGAGGGATGTTTCATTGAGCTGATTAGCAGTTTGTTTTCCTAGTGCTCCAATTAAAAGCTTTTCTCTCTGCCAAAAAGTTGATGCTAGCTCAGTTGATGCTGGTTTCCAAGTGTACTATGCAGTGCAGAGTACAGATGGCCTACGCCTCTTCAGTAGTGAAGATAAACTGAAGTAAAATGGCATTTCTGGAGAGCAGTAATTGCACTTTTACAGCTGCTACCTATATTTAGTACATTTTTTTTGGTAGGTATTGTTCTGTCTCATGCTTTAATGGAGCCTGCTACAGAAAGTTGTCTGAGGAGTATTATTGTGATGCCCACTTACACTGTAAGCGTTGAACCTTCTTCTGTTTTACATTATAAGTTAGAGTTGTATCTGCTTCTTAGAAGTGCTGTGCCAGGTGGGCATGCAGAGAGGAGGGAACCATCCCTGCAGTCTCACTAAAACACAAACTGCTTCTGAATAATTTCTAGCGGGTAACTTCGAGGAACGCATGAACTGCTTTACATAGCAGAATCATTCTCGTAGAGTATAAAGGGGATACTGAGGGTACAGTCAAGGCCTTCAGAACAGCGTGTCTCCCATCTTTCTCATCCCTAATTATCAAAGCAGCCAGGAGATGCATGCGAGGCTAGTAATTGATCTTTTTACGGCTCTGTCTTGTCCTTGAATGTTTTGATAGCTTCCTCATAAAGTAGTATTACTTGTGTCTATGCTCAAGTACTCGGGTATATACAAGGTAAATGTAGTTTGCTGGTGTCCTCCTTGGTGGTGCTTGTTCTGGGTTACTTGTTCTTGCTCACAGCTCATTGGTGACAGCGGAACAGAGCTGACTATCCATCAGCGTGTACCACTGTGATTGTGCTGGCCTTTTCCTGTGACACAACGTACTGTCAATATTAACTTGCCTTGTTACTGTGACATTCTGTAGAGCTAAAAAAAAAAAAAATTCAAAAAAGGTAGTAAGTCACTGCCTTTCACCCTCGGTGACAGAAGGTACCTATGGTCTACAGGGCTCTGATAGTTACTGGAGATTTGAAACTTTATATAGCTGTGAAATAAATGTTTCTTTTAGACTGTCTTCTGTCTTCCTTGAGGAATGTGCAACTGGATGAGTGACCTTTTGGGTTTTTGTTGGTTTTTTTAGGTGACCATTGCAGACAGTCTAGAGTATCAGTGGTTGACATGTTTCCAAGAGACGGCAGAACTCATTCTTGGGCAAAACGCAGCTTTCCTGGGAGAACTGAAGGAAAAGGTCAGTCAATTAGCTTATTGTATTTTTAGTAAATGTCTAGAAGTTGAACTACGTTTCACACACCTTGTTGTTGGGCTGCCCTGAAATGTCTTGCGTTTTTTGATCCTCCTGGTAAAGAAATATTCTTGTAATGTTGACTTTGAAGGCAGCTTGGAGAAAGATGTAAGGGGTGTGTGTGGAAACACCAGTGCTGATCTGTCAGAGACCATGATCTCATGCTTGTACTTGGACGTATAGCCCTCCTAAGTCAGCAGAGGTGGCAAAGACAATGGGTTATCCTCATGTAGTTGATGTGGAAATTAACAGCATTATTAAAACAAATACAAAAGTATCATATGAAAGGAAGAAATTGCTTCATTTGGCAAGATTTTGATCTTGCCCATTCTGAATGATAGGCCAGCTCAGGGGCTTGGCGGCCCAAGATTGTTCTCCAGATGTTGGACTTCAGTATCTTTTACAAGTTCACAAATCGCTGCTTCTCTCTAGCCTGAAGTTCTTGGCAGGGACTTGTTTACTCTCCTCAGGATTATTTTCCACGGGCCATCTGCCTGGAGAACAGAGATTTGCCTGGTTTCCCCCATAGTTTGCTCCCACAGTCAGTCTGTCTACCTCTAAGCTCTTTTGGCTGTTAAAGCTGGAGATCAGCCTGTCCTTATCACCTGGACATTGCGAGACAGCTGATTTCTTGTCCATAGTACTAGAGCCTTTAGAGGGCTGACAGCTTTAACACATGTTGACTCCAATCGAAAGGACAGGCTGTTTTATCGTTGTACCTAGATTGGAAGAATCTGCAAAAAAAACTGTTTTAGCCAGGAATGCTAACAGCATTATCCCTCATGTGTTCCAAAAATTTGTTTACAAAACCAAAAAGTCCCAGAACACTTTGTATGTATCTTTATAAGTAGGCAGAAAGCTTTTTGAACTGATGTGTGTTAGCCCACTTCTGATGGCTAAATGATCACCAAAATAATCAGAAACACCCACCAGAAATAATCAGAAACTTTGTGGGTGATATGAAAACTATGACTTGTAAAATGGGTCATTGGCAGAGATGGTTAAGTGATTTTTTTTCTTTAACAGATTAGAATGGTTTTTAGGGTCACAAGCCATTAAACAGACAGAATTTTCTTCTCTTTGTCACTATGTACTTCTCTGCTGCATTTTCCTCTCTCCCTACCAAAATAGTTTTTTCCTGGTTTTTTTTTTTTTTTCTAAGTTGACTGCTATATAAAATCTGTGTAGTTTTGTTGTCCTTTTTTTTTTTAATGGCAAGAAAGCTTAATAAATTCTTGAATTGTACACGAGCATTGCTGTGCTGCCAGGCTAAGACTGGTTGATACTGGTGCTCCAGAGATACAGCAGTGCTTGGCTGTGGGAGGGAAATAAAGCAGGAAGCACTGTTGAGGCTGTTGTCCTGAGATGCTGTTGTGAGCCATTTCTGGAAAGCAGGGCTAGTTTTCCTGTAATTTATATATAAGAATGTTTTTTGAAAATGCACTGCACTTTTGACTGACTGAGGTAAGTGGTACAAAGCTTGTGGTTCTGGGATGCTGAAGTTTTTGTGATGCTATGAAGGCTGCACACCTCTGTTCTGTAGGAAGGTGTATTGCCAGGGCATTTTAATTAGATATGCTTATGCTTTTGCATTTCCATTTTCAGACGTTCTTAACTTGCCAATATTTTCTCACCTCGTTCATGCTTAATCTCTGCTAGAGTTCAGACAAAATTTCTCAGTCACTTTTAATGCTGAAGAGAACTGGATGGGGAAGGAAATACAGCAGATCCCGTGTAACAGTACAAACATGTAATGTCTTCTGAAGAGCTGCCTAATGGAAATGGCTGAGGGTAGAAAATGGAACATAATACGGAACGAGCCCTTCAGCGGGAATGCTTTGTGCTCCAGGAGAAATTGTTTTTGATTTGACACTTTTATGAGCCTTTAAAAATGGTACTTGATGCATTTTCAGTAAGCTTTTCTTAGTGGGTTTTTTTTTTTCTCTGAAGACCTGATGCAGTGTCCTGTGAAGATGGTGGGAGTCTTTCCCCTGCTCGCAGCAGGTTTTGAGTCCGCGTACAGCCAGTGACCACGCTCAGTGTAGACACGCATACACGGTTTTTCATTTACTTCTCCACTGTGTTGTGTTACCAAAGGGGAGAATGTAGGGTAGCAGTGACAGGTATGCTAACGGCGTTTTCCTCTTGCTAATGGCTAGCATAGTTTGTGGCAGAGCTGGAAACACAAGCCAAATGCGTTATTAAGCGAGTTCTCTTATCCTCTAACCCACACGATGGTCAGAAGAAGGGAGTTTTTAATATTCAGGAAGGATAAGCCTAAATTTTGCAGTCTATAAAACCAGCTACTCCTGTTCACCTTCTTTTGTTGTGCTTTTCACAACCTTAGGAGAATCAACTGTGTAGTGTAAAATAGTGCCGTGCGCATTTAAAAACAGCAGATGTAACACTTGGAATAAGAGTGAAACTGAGGTGGGTTCAATTCCAGATCAGATGCTCTGTCTGCTGCTGGAGCGACTGATCAAGTCAAGTGCATCTGGCAGATAAACTCATTAATAATTACTTGTCTGTATCGTCATGGGGCTACAGGATTTTTGTGGAATGTCAGCAAAGGGTTTTTTTGTAAGAATTAGTATGAATGCATTAATAATTGCTTGTCTGTATCATCATGGGGCTGCAGGATTTTTGTGGAATGTCAGCAAAGGTTTTTTACTTTTTCGTAAAAATTACATTTTTACAAAAATAAACTTTTTTTTCCCAGTCTCCAAAACTTGCCTGCTTCTTTTTCTACTGTTTTGACAAATTGTCTGTTATAAATGATGATGATGTTTAGTGTTCTTATGGTAATTAGAAGCGGCTTATGTTATAAATATGACAGTCTTCTAATGGTTATAAAAGCACGTTCAAAACACTCATCCGCTTTTTTTATAGAACACCCCCTTAAACAGGCCTGTGTCAGGATGTGAAGGATACAGACGGCCTTGATGGAGAAGCAGAGAAACAGAATGCCTAATAAGACAATTAAGAGGGAAATAGTTAACTCTGTTGGTGTCTGTGGTGATACCAGAACATCAGAATTAGCAGTTAAGCCGTATGAGAAAATCTCATGTACACTTGGTTGTAGTTTCGGTGCAACTGTAGGTTATTTTGTTTTGGTAGCTAAAAAGTTGTCACCTTGAACTAAACTTTTTTCTTAAAAATGTGGAAGTTATGGTTTTGGCATCTAAAATTTGTTGGAAGATCCAGCTCTGCCTACGTGATCCCACCGTTTTGCCAACATCAGCAAAAGACGAGCTGCTCTGAAAGTTCACCGTGCTACCAGAAGCGTCTGCAGCTGATATCTGTCTTTGTCCTTCTCGCAGAACGAGCAAGCATTTGAAGAAGTGTTCCAGAATGCAAACTTCAACACGTATGAGTTCAAGATCCGAGTAAAACAGGAGACTTACAACGTAAGTGTCCCCCAAAAGGCAAATAATGTAGCGTGTGGCTTTTGTAGTTTTACCTGTCTCCACGGGAGGTGGCTTCCTCCTCTTAGAATGGTGGGGAGAAGTTTCCAGAGGTACTTGCTCACACCGATACTGTCACTCTTGAGCGCTGAAGGAGGGACCCACTGTCAGTAACACTCTTCCCTCAGGTTTGTCAAGCCTGGCTTGTTAATGCAAACAACGTAGTTGCTCTGGGAGGCAACTTTTCACCCCCAGCCAAGCCCGATACCAGGAGCAATGAGTAGTTGGGGCAGATGGAGGTTGAACCGGAGTGCTTCGCGTTCTTCTTTTACATGCCGTGTTTCTCTTTCACAGGATGAGTCCCGTATTAAGGCTACAGCGATGGATGTCAAACCTGTGAACTACAGAGAATACAGCAAGAGGTTGATCGCAAGCATCAGGAGAAACGCTCAGCTATAGTGAGGAGGCTGGTGCTGACCGAAGGAAGCTAGAAATTCCAGGAAAAACACAATAGATGATATTATACTGACTTTTTCCCCACCCTGTGTGTGACAACTTGGCATTAGTTACACCATGCATGGTAGACCAACATAGTGGGCTCAGTGATTTAATGCACTTCTCTGAAGATACGCCTCTGGTAGGTAAGAGTGCACTCTAACGGCCGCGATATTGTAGACTCTTGTGTTCTATTAAGCTGTTGGAGCACGAAGGAGGAGTCTCTAGACAGGTTACCAGGATCTTTAGACAAAGCATTCAGCGTGTCTGCAGTAACTTTGCTTTCTTACTATATGTAAAGCTGAATTGTAATAACCATTGTGTCTTCTCTGCAAGAAAGTAGTGACAACCTTGACGCTTTGACTTGTTCAGCAGAGGGTGGGAGGAAGAGCGTCGCACAGCTTTCGGATAATGGACGGAGGAGAACAGGTCTATTAGCACAAGTTTAGTTCCTTTCCATAGAATTCAAAGATTTTCTTTCCACAGGTGCCATGCGGTTGTTAATGCTTGGAATGGCAATATGGTTGAATTATTAATCAAAGACCTATCTCTTATATCTGAAGAATATCCTTCCTTCAGGGTTTAATAGACTGAGTCAGATGGGTCTGATATTAATCAAAATTGTCTCTTCTGAGGAAGGCAGATAAGCATTGACTCTCCATCCCCCAGGGAAATCTAGGCAACTACAAAGCATTGCTTTAGTTTTTTCTTCAATTAATACTATGGGATTTTGACTGGTTTGAGCATACATTTCCTTCCTATACATGTTTTGTATGTTTGTATGTTCAGTTTCTTTGGGTTTGTTTGTAATGATGTTAATCAGAAACAGGTCTTTAAATGGGGGGAGCTTTGTTTCAATAAACACTGCTTAATTCCTGTGTAGTGAATTTTGCTTTCTTTGAACACCAAAGACTTCTCATTACCGGAAAGCAATTAATTAGCTTTCATAATAAGCATTCACTTGGGGGAGATGTTACCTTATTACAAACTCTTAAGGTTAGACTGAAGAATGGAGACTTCTTTGCCTGATGTTAACGGCATGGAAATGCAGTGATATTTTCACCATTTCTGTGCTTGAGAATGCTGATGAGCTGGCACTTCTGGGATTTTTATTGACGTTTACACAGCAGTCTAAAACTAACCAGGCTTTGAGATTTGTTCAGACATAGAGCTAGTACAGAAAACAGTAATTATGCTACTGGGCTTTTCAGTCAGCAGAGCATGCTAGCTCTGTGTGCTCCTAATCACATTAATTATGTGTTCCCTGGCTGCAGCTCACAGCTTGGCATTTGCTGCACAGCTCCAAGCATCCAGGCAATACTGCAGTGGGTCTCTGGTAGCAAAACGGGAGTTTATTTATTTATTTTGCTCTGTAGAGCAGTGTTTCCTCATGCGTTCAGTTGGTGCCCTTTTATTTCCCAGGATTTCCTGTTTGTCTTCATGTTCTTTATGGCTTTAAGTTTTTATGTTTGAGAACTGTAAATGCCACTTCCATTGATGGACGTGAAGGACGTTATTCTGGGCCCATTAATTGCACAAACAACACCTTCCTCTTTTTCTGGATCCTGAGGATCATGACTGGGTTCTTCTGCTGATGTCTTGAATTTTTTTATTGAAGTATTTGTTCCCTCTGACCTTGCTTATAGAGCGTTGACTAGAAAATTACAGTCCCCAGCACGGTTCTGGATTGACAAATAGTAGGTTAGCGGTGATAATCTATCTTTCCACTCTGCTAACCAGTCTCCTACTTCCGCTCCTCCCTCCCCGTCCCTCCATCCCAGTTTGAGGGGACTGGTAGCAAGTGGCAACGCTTTTCCTAGAGGTTGTTTCCGATTCTCAGGCCCGCGTAGAGTGGGAGGTGTTTTTATGGATGATCCGTGATGGTTATGGATTTGTTGGCAGGTTTACGAGACAATGTCGCGCACCCGCCTCTGCCGGGGCAGCTCGTTCTCCCAGAGGGAACGGCTGTGCATCCGTATCGCTGGGTTTACGCTGCCGTCAGCCGGAGCACGGGAGATGGAAGGTATCAATACTCAAGAGTATTAAGGTATCTTACAGGATCAGCTGAACGACCTTGAGAGCTGGAACAGAAAATCAACTTAAAACAGTTTGGGAGAAAAGTCATTTATTTGAGGACTAATAAAAAAAACCAGCACACCAACCACCCTCTGCTATAAAGTGGATGCTCATTAGTGACTGAAGAGTTGGAGGGTTTTAATCATGCTTTAATCAGCTAGTATATGATAAAAACATCCAGCTATGTAAGGCAAGGTATTTCTAGTAGAGCTATACAAGTACCATGGCATTATATAAGCCTCTGCTGTGAGATCTCATCTCGAATGCGATGTACAGTTCTGGTCGGCTACGTATAGATGCAAAAAAGAATCTCAGCTGGGGCGAGTACAGAGGAGGACTATACCGCTGAGTAGGAGAATGAAGATCTTTTTTAGGAGGGGCCTAAAAAAGCTAATTTAGCAGAATGAATCTTATGGGGGGGGGAATATTATTTCCCACTTACATAAAATACATATGCATCTATCTATCTTGCTTCCTTTCCCTGATCATAGGCTAGAGCTGTTGAAGATAACCGGTTAATAGTTTGTCAATCAGCAGAAAGTGAGGTTCCGAAGCAGCCGTCCAGCTGAGGAGCGAGGGCAGGGGAGCTGTGGAGGTGGCTCCGTTCTCTCCTCCTGCCCCGTTGCCAAGTGGCTGTGGCCATCCAAACCCTGGTAAGATCCCTGTCGGCGCTGACACTGGCGAAGGCAAATGGGACTCTTCAGAAGGCTCTGGGCTCTTTTGACTGTGCTAATTAAGCGAGTGGGCTCACAATGCTAATTGGGATTATTGGCAAACAAGCCTGTGTCTTCCCTTCATCGTAAATCTCCCCTGCCAGTGTCCAGGTTATTGCTGGATGGCTTCAGCCATTATCTGGGTAGGATGGCTGAGTGGTGTTTTTGCTCGATTGAAAGGATGCTGGAATACTTCACAACTAGATCTCTGTGAGGTGAAGATTCCCGTGGCTGCTAATGTTTTGCTTTAAATCAAATGCACAAAGCGCAGATGAGATTGGGAGGCTGCTGGGTTTGAACAGGCAGGTGCCAGGGCAATTACAGGAGAACAGGGAGTTCTGCGTGGCCGAGGGACGATCAGGAGCGTGCTTTGACGCGCCGCCTTCGGGTAGTTTGCTGTGTTTAATTCCCACTGTTAACGATTTAACTGTGTTTTCACTCTACGTGAATTTTAAATGAATTGTGCGTGACCCTTACGAGTCTCTAGAGGGGAGATTCCATCCGAGTCCCATCTGGTTTTTAAGATGCATCAGGTGGGGTTTTTCCCTCCCCCCAAATAAAGCTTTGAGGAGGAATATATTCTAAGAGCTGCTGGTAAAAAAATGAAAGGGTGGTCTTGCAGGGGTGAGGGGCGAGCGCTGTGCCTGTGTTTGCTGGCTGCCTTGCGCTGTGTACGATGTGCCTGGCAGCTCGGATGAGTGTGTGTGTGTGTGTGTGTGTGTGTGGGCTCCCGTGTTCCAGCACCATGGGATTGTCCTTTTCGTGCACCGGGCGTGAGTGTGGAAGTTGATGAGTCTGATGTTTTGATTCTCAGTGTTATTTGCATCTGCTGCCCGAGATAAAGCGTTAACATCTTGAGGGGGGGAGGAAGACGTACTTTCCTTCCGCGTCCTCTTTCGTCATCTTTCCTTTCCTTTTGCTGCCTTTTTAATTTTTTTCCTGGCCCTTGATGGAGCCACTTTGGAGAAGAGCGGCCACCCCGTAAGGCTTTGTCCTCACCATGGCCAGGGTTGCCTCTCAGGCAGCCGTGGGGCTCCTTACGTGGCTCAGATGGGAAAGAAAGAGAAATTTTATATCACTTTTATATAAAAGGCTCATGAAAACATGAGATGGAGCGGGCTGCCTCCTTCCAAAGCCTGTGTTCAGGGAAGGGAGTGGCCTGCAGTGTATTACGCATTATAAATATTGGAGTAGTGCAGTAAATATCAGTAATCTTATTACAGGGAGTGGAAATTCTCTTTAATACATTATCTGTAAGGATGCAAGAGGCCCACAGACCTTCTCTCATATTTTTTTTTTGTCTGTTTTTTTATGTTTACATTTTTACATTTCATTCATATGCACATTTAAAAAAAAAAAAAACAACCAAAAGGGGGTTTGACTTGCCAGATGGATTTTTTTTTTTTTTCATGAGGACTGTTATGCATTTGTCTGTGTATTTTATTTGAATACTTAGGTGTCTGTGTTTGGGGGGTGGGGTGTTGTTTGTTTTTAGTTTTTTCCTGTTTATAGTGCATTGATTTGTTGTTAAATTCAGCTTCTCTGCCATGCCAAAAGCGTGCCTTTGGGAGTGTTTCTAGGCTGCTTGTAATGCTTTTCTTTTTCCATCCTTGTATGTAACTGTTCTTGCAAGTTATTTAAAAATAACTGGATACTTGCAAAGGCATTTTTTTGAATTTGTCTCAAACCTCTTGCCCTTTAAAGGAAGATTTTAAACGGAAGAAAATCCTCCTCGGTTCCTTTTCTCTTGCCTGATGTGATTGTCCTTTGGGCTCAGCCTGGCTGAGCTCGGTGAAGGTCCTACATGGAATCTGGAACTTCTCCTAGGGTGTGTTCTCCCAGGATGGTCCAGATTGTGATAAAGGCACCTGGGAAGCTGCACTGCAGCAGGCCACCACGTGGAGATGCATCAGCAATGGGTTCTTCGCTCTGCGGGTTTATCCTCGGAAAGTTGTCTGAGCGGAGCCGGGCTGATGGTTTGTCTGATGGAGAAATGAAAGATGTGAACATTTGTCATGTCCACTCTGACATCACCGTTGAGCAATTAAGGGAAAGAAATCTAATTTTTTGGCCATCACTTTAGCTCTTGGAATTCCCTCATGGCTTATTGTACAAAAGGCTGAAAAATAAGAGTAATAATCCGATTTTTGTCTGTTTCTAGTGTTTTATGTTTTCCATTAAAGCCTTGCCGGGATGCTGCACTGACTTTTTGAACTGCAGGATCAAAAAATACTCCTCCTTTTTTTTTTTTCCTTTTGGTGAAGACTGTCTCTGAGAAGGATAAATATTATTGATTGAGGTATTTAATACACTAATGAAACCCACAATTATTGACTATGTAATTAATATACTGTCTAAAAGTAAAGTTTGACAGCGCATATAGAAAAGCTCTATTGACTTGCGCTTCTTTGGCAACGTGCCTCGCAGGTTTTTATTTATAGACACCGAAACACGTTCTTCTTCAAGTAATGATTCAATCCCACTTTCTGCTCGCCACAAGCTAGAAGGCTGCCGTTCTTCTTGCTGACTGTGAGGCTTTCACATTAGCTGGGTGTTGGGGGGGAGAAACCAATGTTTTCAGGGTTTAGCTTTGCTGCCCATCCCATTAGATTTGGGAGATGGGGCGACACTGGGAAACCAGACTTGTCCAGCTTTTTGGAAGCACGTTTGTAGACCTTCTTGACTTCCTCTTGGTTTCGTGAAATCTTGGCGAGTGATGAAAACGTGGGAAATCCAAGGGACGCCTGGATAGAGAGAGGATTTCCTAGTGGTGTAGCAGCCCCTGTGTGTGCTTGGGGAGCGTATGCTCTGGTTGAGGCTCAAGGTGATACGTGGTTTTGTTCTGAGCTGAAGCGGCTTTCCTGAAGCCTGGCAGCATCGTTTAGTCTTCTCCTTGAACTGACAGATGATCTGCAGCCCGGGGCGTGTTCCTGCCTTATTCCAGGGTCCAGTGGGGCTGCCTCACCATGGTTTTGGCTGATCTCTGGCTCTCCCCATCTCCCTGTCCCTTGCTGGTCTTCCCCGGCTGGTTCTCCCTCCAGCCCAGCCTCGCGTTCTCTGCTCCTGCTCAAGTTGCCATAAACTGTGTTTAAATTGCCAGGAAGCTGAAGCTACACTTATAAATGGCTTTAAGTTGTTCGTGTGCCCTGTGAAATGTTAAACTTCTTAGCACCAGGTGAAGTTATTTACATCCAACTCAGAAGCTGATAATGAAGGTTTTTTTAGATTTCAAGTGATTTAAAAAAAACTTCCAAATCCCAAGTGTATCAGCTATCTGGTAATTGGAGCTTGTGCTGTCATTAAAAATGACAGCTTTCTCCAATAACATTCTTAGTGCTTGTAAAATGCAGCTAACATAACCTATATTTAACTTGTATTAGCTAGAATTTCCTTTCCACGCTTGCTTACTTTCAGAGCTTTGGTGTGAATACTTGAGGTCCTTCTCTATTCATGAACCACGTATTATTTCACCTGGTTTGGAAGAATTGAAAGCTTTTAAGCAGGGCTGGACAGCCGGGTGTCTCTGTTGTGGTTTACCCCATAGAAGTTTCTTTCAGCCAGCAAGTAGGAGCCATTCTTTGGGCAGAAATAAACCTTGAGCAGTAATATGTGTTGCAAGAAAGCCCAACGTTGGTGAAGGTTAGCAGAAAGCTCCTATTCCTTAACCCTGCTGAACAAATAAAGCCTTTTTTATTTTTTTTATTTTTTTTCTTCTTTTTTTTCCTTTTTTTTTTTCCTATTTTTTTTTTCTCTGCGGTCAGTTAAAAACATTTGCATGTTGAATCGTTAAGGCGCTGTCCCATAATTGAGATGCTGGGTAGCAATCTGCTCCCCTCCTCCGCCTGGAAGTGTTCCACACAGAGCCCTCTAATTAAACAGAAAATGGTTTGTCATGTGTAACTGCCTCTTCTGAATGTAACAAACTCATTTCAAGAGATGCCAACACCATCTTTATAGCTGTTTTAATAATCTTCTCTTGAATCAGAGAGGGCTCTAACCTCGTATTTCACTTCACCAGCTGTTTATTTAGCTGTTTTGTGGGGTTGTTGTTGTTTTTTTTTCCTTCCCCCCCTTTGCATGGAGAATGTGTAGACTCTTTTTGTGTGTGTGCGTGTGTGTGTGGAAATCCTCATTAGAGTAACCGAGTTTAAGTCTGTGAAATAGTCTGTTAGGGCTGCTGCTTTTAAGCATTACTATTTACAGTGGGAGCACGTGCCGGCTTCCAGCTCCGAGCCCTGTCAATCACCCGCCTGTCACCGGGAGCAGGGGGGGGGACACGACACCCGGTAAAGCAACGCTGCCGTCCCCCGTTTTGCTGGGGAGCGAAGGTGTTTTCGGCACTTTTCCAAAGCTAACATCTATTTTGCAGACAGATGTGCACGCCACGGCCGCCCTCCGCTCGCGCCTGTAATAGAAACCATTACCTTCCCCGCTCCCCCAGCGCCGGGGAGAGCTGCGGCGCGTTCTTAATGCATGAAGTGTGGTCTGGGCAGGACACAAATAGTGTAGCAGATTACCAGGTAAAATTGGCTTTTACCTCTCCCCCATCCTTCTCAGACACTTCCCTGCCAAACTTCGGCTTTTAAGTCGGCGCTCAAAGAAATTCTCTCTGTGTAAAAAGGCCTCTTGCTGCCTTTTAAATTGGCTAATGTTTGGCAGAAAATCCGAATAGCGGGTACAGTTATTTAGTGCCTTCATTACTTACTGCCTGGAGACTTTCTCTGATATTAGTGGCTCCTGTTTATTCAGGGCGTGCTTGTGTCTGCCTCTCTCCTGCCTGTCTTTTGGGTAGGTGAGGACCTGTAGGAGCTCGCGGTGGCATCCCATGTCCCGGGAACGCGCTTTTTCTTCGGACAAACGCCATCCCCTGTGCTGGGAAGGGACACCCTCCCTGGCCGTAAGGGCTTGCTGCACCGTAGCACCAGCTAGAAGATGAGGAGCAGCGTTTTTCCAACAAGCCATATTGTTAACATCCAGCTGGGATGTGAAAATCACTTCTAGGTTTATATCTCTAAATATTGCGAGCCTGATGCCACCATCTTCAAAAAAGGGAAGGAACAGCAAGCCGACTCCTGTCAGTTTGTTAGAGCATATTTATAACTCAAATGCTAATTCCTGCTCTTGACTCATAATAGCTTCTGAATTCTGAATCTTTAAATTCCGGATCTCGTGTTTTGAGGTTAATCCATTCAGATAGATTGGGAAGCAGAATTTATAATTTGGAGAAGTAATGTCAGTCCTTCTTTGCTTCAGCCAGTCATTTCGTGTTGGCAATAGGTCCCACCAACAAGCCAATACTTGACCCTTCCTTATAGACTAGTCAAAACCAGCGTATTCATTTTATCTGACTTGATCCTGCCGTTTCCTTCGTACTCGTACCTTGGCCCATAAGCTTAAGAGTCGCAATAACCAGCTGTCAGCGTACTTGCCTGATTCTGATTTAACTCATTCAGCTTATTGTGAGCCTTAACCTATTTTCTGCGCTGTCTCCAAGTGTAGAGCTTCTGCAAAGAGATTAATAGGACCAAAAAAAAAAAAAAAAAAAAGAAAGAAAGAAAATCTTAATTTTTAAACCTTTTCCATGAAGCGATACGGACTTACGGGGTTTGAGGATGGAAAAAGCATTAATACACAGCCCGTCAGTGGACGTGGCCTTGAGCATCCCTCCTTAAGCCAGGAGGAAGCCTGTATCACCGCAGCTCTCGCGGATGCTAAAGCTCCAGGACCTGCCTTCACCTTGGTAGAAAGCTTTGCTTGACTCGCTCTCGTTATGCTTTAGCCTTGTATCAGATTTTGGGGAGGCTGGGCTCATGACTAAGCAAAATTTAAGAAAATGAGTAACTTTTTGGGGGGTGAGAACTTTAATGACAGCGTTTGGAAACAAATACAAAGAGAGAAAGCAATGGATGTGGATTTCTTTTTGAAACTTGAATACTTAGGTTCTGGTATTATTTTCCACCCCCCCCAGTTAGCAAAACTGGCGTTTGAATGGTCCCTGGCAGTGTCGTTTCCTATGACTAATGAGATCTCGTCCGGTGTTAACGACGGGTCCGGTCCCCAAGCAGCAACCTATTCCCATGCTTTGCCTCCTCTTTTTTTGAGCAGTTCAAGGATTTTTGGGGCTTCAGCTGGGAGAGG
>VXAK01015969.1:4762-21850 GCA_013399435.1 Arenaria interpres
TCCTTTTCTGCCAGGCAGCTCTCCAGCCACTCTGCCCCAAGCCTGTAGCGCTGCCTGGGGTTGTTGTGACTCAAGTGGAGGACCTGGCACTTGGCTTTGTTGAACCTCATCCCGTTGGTCTCGGCCCATCTATCCAGCCTGTCCAGATCTCTCTGCAGAGCCTTTCTACCCTCCAGCAGGTCGACACTGCCACCAGCACAGCTGTTTTTAAGCATTTATTGGTTTTTGGATCCTGGATACTCTGCTATTGATAGAATTTGTCAAATCTGCTGGGTGAAATGGAGGTAAAAAATAAAGTTGGTTGGACAGGTGACAAGCTCATTAATGTCCTATAAGAACATTCAATTCCAAAAAGAATTGAGGTGCGCTGCTCAATCACGATTTGGGTTTTTTAGTTTTCATCTAGAGAAAAATCGACAAAATAAAAGTATCAGTGGTACAAAAATACCTGGGCTTGGGTCTCCCGAATGAAACGGTCCTGTTAAAGTGTTAAAGAAAAAAACAAAAAAGACCATGCACAAAAAAACCCCAACCCAACCACCTCTTCAAATTGTGTTACATTGTGTTATTTGTAAAACATTTTACTAAACAATACTTTAGAAATGTATTAAAGTGATTAGGGAAAAAAAAAAACCCTAAAATAAATCAAGGTGTAATTAATTATTTTTTTTAACAAAATATGGTTGTTGTTCAAATTTGTCTACCAGAGGCAACTATGGTCTGGCACTAGAAAATCTGAATATTGCCACTATTATTCCACTGCTGGCACCTTCATTTCTTATGTTATACATGTAATATATCTTCCAGACCCTTGATTTCTCTTCCTCTTTTTCCTTCTAAAATCTATTCTGCACACTAGGAAATACATGAACAAAACACAAGATGCCTTCTTTTTTTCCCAAATAGGGACTCACTTGTTTAAAATTGACATATTAGAAATCGTATACACTTCAACTGAGTTGAATGTAAGTGAAAACTAAAACGTAACAATTCAATGACTCAGGGAAATATTGCCTGTGTTTTAAAAGAGCAAGAACCTGATATGTTTAATGTTTCATGATTTTTATTATTTTTTCTAAAGGGTTGAATTACCTTTTCTGATTAATACCTTAGCTTTATTAGATGCTTTTTGAGTATCTCAGTTCTTATTGTAATTAATTAGATCTGCAGCATTTGGCTAGTGAGTGGTATTTTCCTTCTATGCTCTCCTATGTCTCTGGAGCCATGAGATACATGCTTGAGAAGAGAGCAAGTCTTATGAAGCACAAACAATTTTCTGGTGAAAAATAAATGTAGCAAAAATATTACTAAGCTGTTCCTTCTGATTTATTTCTTTATTTCTACAACAGTTCTCTTCATCATCCTTCAAGGAGACTAATTGATTTCAATGGGAGTCATGCAGTTAAAATGTACTGATCTATTTTGAATATTTATCTGTTAATAGCTATGTTAGGAATACCTTAAGACAAACGAATGTTTATTATAGAAATAGTCATGTAGTAGTAAAGAATATGAAGCTCTTATCTTCTTTTAATTCAGTGCACTATAGATAAAACTTCAGGAGTATTTACTCTCAATATATATGTGGGGTTTTGTATGATATAAGGAACACAAAACCAACTATTAAAAAAAAAAAAAAAAAAAAAAAAAAAACAGGCTAAAAGCCAGAAAGTCTTGTATTGTATCTCATATCACCATTACTGGCTGTTTCTTCACTATTTAAAGACTTCCAGAATGAGAACTTATGCCTGATATTTTTTTTTACTGTCCCAATGAGGTATATTTCATGAATTTGTGTAATACATTTTTGAATATTTATCATGTTATCCTTTGGCAAAATTAGTTTCGACTATGATTTTTTAATATGTCAAAAGTACCTCCTTGACCATTTCGTTTTTGCCTGGAAATTTCACCATTAGGTGAGTTAGGGGTTCCTGAATCTAGTCCATCAAAAATAGGAAAAAAAATATTTATTTCATAGTTTCTCAATGCAGTTCACGATTTAATATCCTCTGTTTAAGCTTATCCATAGAGTGTATTCCAAACTGAAGAGCTCTGAACTGCTCTGTTTCTCTTGGTCATGGAAGATTTTCCATACTCCTGAGTCCCTTTTCTCTTTCTTTACATGGAATCACGGAATTGTCAGAGTTGGAAGGGATGTCTAGAGATCATCTGGTCCAACTCCCCTGCTAAAGCAGGAACGCCTAGAGCACATTACTCAGGACTGCATCCAGGCGGGTCTTGAAGATCTCCAGAGAAGGGAACTCCACGACCCATTTTCTTTGTATTATCTTTGTAATGACATGATAATAAAACTATTCCACAGTCAAGATGCGTGTGTGTCCAGGTGGCCAAGAAGGCCAACAGCATCCTGGCCTGTATCAGGAACAGCATGGTGAGTAGGACTCAGGAGGTGATCGTCCCTCTGTACTCGGCACTGGTGAGGCCCCACCTCGAGTACTGTGTCCAGTTTGGGCCCCTTACCACAAAAAAGACATTGGCGTGCTGGAGCGGGTCCAGAGAAGGGCAATGAAGCTGGTGAGGGGTCTGGAGCATAAGTCTTATGAGAAGAGGCTGAGGGGGCTGGGATTGTTTAACCTCGAGAAACGGAAGCTTAGGTGAGACCTTATCGCTCTCTGCAACTATCTGAAAGGAGGTTATAGAGAGGCAGGTGTTGGTTTCTTCTCCCGAGTCACAGGGTATAGGACAAGAGGAAATGGCCTCAAGTTGCACCAGGGGAGGTTCAAATTGGATATTAAGAAAAATAGCTGAAAGGGTTATTAAGCATTGGAATTCCCACCAGGGAAGTGGTTGAGGCACCGTCCCTGGAATTATTCAAAAGATGGGTAGATATAGTGCTTAGAGACTTGGTTTAATAATGTGGGGGGTTTTTTGTTTTGTTTTTGTTTTGTTTTGTTTTCGTTTTTTATCAGAGTTAGGTTGATGGTTGGACTAGATGATCTGAAACGTCCCTTCCAACCTAGACAATTCTATGATTCTAAGATGACTGATGTTCATCAGATGACTGATGAAAACACATTATGATACTTTCTGGTTTGCTTTCCACTGTTTTTCCTAACAATTAATAATATTGTGTCTACATCTTTTAAGCAAGGTTGGGTAGTAATCCTTAAAGACTTCAAAGTGTTCTTTTTTTCCCTGAGTATTAATAACTAATTCAGGAGAGTACTATAGTTTCTTTGTAGTTTAATTGCTCCCAGTCCTTCCTATATAGATTACTTAGCACTTGGATTCGGTAACTCATTTTGTTGCCCCATGTTGCTGGATCATCTAGATATCTATATGATCCGCGTAAGTTTCACTCTACCAACTAATATCTGTAAATTTTGCTGTCTCAGTATTAACCACTTTTTAAAGAAATCACAAATATACAGATTCACTGATGTAGATACAGGCTTACTGATAATCTCCCTCCACTACAAAGCTCTGAAAAAGTCTTCATTTTATAAAGGCCATGTTATTCTCCAGTTTGTTCTGCCTGTTGGGAAACTATGTCTTCAAAAGTTGTTCAGGTGTGTAATTCCCTGATTTTGTTTGGTACCACTTATGCAAATGAATTTGGCTTTTGTGGAATTATATTAACTTCAGTAACTATATTTTTATCTTAAGTCTCTTAAGATAAGTTTGAAGCCCATATTATTTACAGATTTTTTAGTGGCTAAGGCTGCATAAATGTGTTTAACTTTATGTCTTCACTGAACAAAGATAATAAAGTCATGCTCAACAAATCCAAATGTAAATGACTAATAATCCTTGAATCAAGAAACATCTATGTAAAGATGGCTGGTGTTCATCCAATTTGTGATAATGTTAGGCTTAAAAGGGGAAAATTTTCCTAGCAAGTGAATGCTGTTTGGTATACCTATCAACATAATGATTTTGATCTGTATTACATATTGCCTTTAAACCTTGATCAAAACCAAGGTTCCATTGCACTTGGCAGCCCCAAAACACTGAAAGCAGCAATTATCTCCAAAGGCTTAATCATTTAAGTCCCCAATCCTAGAAATGCTCACAAATTGTCTTAATTGAAGAACTATTTGTGCAATTTCTGCACAATTACTGAAGCTCATCTCATATATGTTTTCAATTTGCTGGCCTTAAGAGATAGAAGAGAGAAAAATACATCAAAAGAATCAAATACAAGAGCCATCCTTTTGCAAGCATAGAACTGATGCTAAATGAAATTCTTTTGACTGTGCAAGTGAATGTCCATGCATAAACTAGGAAAAAATCTAGAAACCTATATCCAGAATCTTAATTGCCATGTAGTTTGAGATTTCTTCTTTTAATCAAGACTTTTATCTACAAGCAATAGTTACAAAGTAGGTATTTCAGCTCAATTCAAATCTACTTAGTTATTAGTTTGGAGATTATTTATGTTTTGCTTACTATTTAGGACTAGAAGTGGAAAATTAAATTATCTTAATTGTAAACTGTCATGAGTCAACTGCAGTGCATATGCTCTGAAAGTAATGATTCTCATGGAGACTCTAGTACAGACAATGGCAAAATTTATAAATACCTTGAAATGATAATTAGTCTGTTTGAATCAGACAGATCTAACATGCCATTTGTGTTAGGTAGTAATTGAAATGTTTATGAGTTTTATTACTTCCCTAGTAAGATTGCCCGGGACTCAAATTCTGTGAGTTTTTTGTCTCAGTTTAAACATGAAATTATCTCAGTGTATCTCACGTCTGCTTTCAAATTTTCAATGCTTTAAAAACTTAAACTTATAGTCGTTTTCATCTTTTGGGGGGGTTAATAGATCTGACATTAATATTAGAGTATGTAAAATTAGCAGTTAATCACATGAACAGTTCTTGAAATGTAAAGATTATGGAAGGAGAGTTTCCAAGGGAAAAAGATTATCTCATTAGGCCAACAGAAGACATAAAATCAAATTAAGAGAGAGGCATGTTTTATTTCCATGTGTATAAAAACATACATTGGAAATCTGTAATATGGAAAGGTTTATCTTTATTCCATAAACCTAAAAGCTCTCAGACTTCCTGTTTCACCAAATATCACATTCAAAAAGCAACTGTTACTACTTGTAGGAAGAAACGGATAGTTCCAAATACAAACAAAAATTTTGTATGTCTTGGATATACAGGAAGTGCTGCATATACACTACAGATTTTAAGTGCAATTAACTATTAAATACTCAACCATACACCTAAGATTACTAGCTTGCATTAGATATCTGTATTGTATCTAATTTTGATCATATGAATTATGCACACAATCACTGTTACATGTTTTTGCTCGCAGCTTTGACTACCTCCCTAATGTGCTAAAAGGATTTTAAGGAATGTCTATATTCTTATTTTTATTCTTTTCTTTTCAAATTTATTATACTTACAAGAACATTTGCAGAAGAATCCCCTCTAGTTTTGTGGAGGTAAAAAGAACTCTTCTGTGTGGTTAGGGATAGTGCGTAATTATGTATCATTTTTCAATCAGTCATCAGCTGATAGCTGCAGGGAAGTGACAAGGCACAATAAAGAAGAGGCTTGAGTGTGAGCCAGGACACGCCACTTTTACATTCACATTCATATTCTCACTACTGTCACTTTTGATACTTGAACACAAACTGCTGCATGTTTAACCCCTCTGCCCCCAATTTCTTTTCATGCTTTTGGTTTTTCATAGTTCTTCATACTGAAGCTTTAGGGTTAGGCCTTTAATGTTCTACAGAAATAATCATTATATGTAGTATATTGTAGTATAAAATTATCTGTAGAACATCTAGCTGATGTGGTTGATCTCTAGAAGGAGTGTTCTTGTTGCTGCAACATTAGAAATATAGGCTCCAGGTGCAGAAAGTGTGTTGTGCTAAATGAGCCAGTGGTCTAATCAAAAGGGACTCTGCGTCTGTTAACAAGTCCCTAGTGTAAATGAGGTCACTTCACCAACCTTTCACAATACAAAGCAGAAATCAATTTATTTTAAGAATAATAAAATAAAGAGGAACTCTTCTCATTTCATTAGCATGTACTTTTAGAGATTGAGATTACATTTTCTTTTGAGGTGAACTCTCACAGCAGCTGTGCATAAAAATGAAGTGCTGAAGACATTTGTAATATTTATAATGTTTTAAATTTGATGCCATTTATATACAGCCCATTTTTAAGAGTATATGCTAAGCAAAGGTATTTCTGCAGTGGAGCAGTTCAGAGCAGGGAGTTTATTTCAAGCCCTCGTTTGCTTTTTCTGTTCACGACTTCAAATATTGCAGGGTTGTTCTTGCTAGTTCTCATTCTGCTGAATCAGCTCTTACAGAAACATCATTGTTCTTGGAGACTGACACAGGTTACAGATTGCTTAAGAAATGTGAATTAGGTGCACTGGTGCATAGGAATGAGCAGAAGAACTTGAAAGCTTTTTTTTTTTTTTATTATGCCCGATCAACTCTGCCTGTCTCTGCAGTGCCTGTATCCAGATTAGCCCCAGGCTTCAAAGCGTTTCTAACAAAGCTTCAAAGCAGGCAATTTGTGCGTCATTATTGCCCTTCTTTGAAAGCACACCTCTTTCTTCAGGGTTCAAACATTCTTTAAAGAAGGAGTGAAATCCAAAACAAAATTCCAAGAAATTGAATTAAACTGGACAAAGCCTGCTGCTTCTGTCCTAGGCATTTTTTTCCTTATAGCATTGAAACAATCTGCTTTGCATTCCGTTTCAGGGTCATTTTGTCATATTACATAAAGTACAGTGAGGTGCATATTCCATATAGGCCTGAAGATCAGTTCAGGAGGTCACTATGCATTTTCAAGTGTTCATTTCCATGTAGCAAAAAAGGGAGCAATTAAGATGAAATAAGCTGACATGATACAGTTTGTGCCTTTGCAGAATGAGTACTCTGCTGCATAGATTAAGTGGGACACCCCATGATATGTCTATGAGATTAAAAATTACTGCAGAGAGGACAGATTTATGGGTTGTCCACTGCTCCCCTCCTCATGGTTATGCATCATTGAAAATCAGTATTCATGCTGCATCCCCAGGTCTCCTTCTTAAATGCCCATGTTTTACAATATTCTGACAAGAAGCAAGTCATATGAATATCCATATGCGTCTGAGTTTAAACAGACCGAGACGTGATTAATGGGTGACGCTAGACACTTTTAACCTTATGGTGCTATTCACTTGAAGGTGGTAAAGTGCATTTTTCTGTAATAATTAAAGTCTATGTGGTTTCAAATTCACCAGTGTTTCCAAATCATAATGTGTTTGTTGCAGATGGACTATTAGTCAAATGACCTGGCATCTGTACCAGTAGAACATAAATGTTTGAATGAGGATGTACCAATTGAGATATTTTCATCAAGTGACCAGACTGGTACAATACAAATATAACCCTTTATTATCCACTGATAATAGATAATGTATTAGAGGTATATTAATGTTCTGACTGGGGAGAGCTGCAATTTTCCAAACATGCATTTATTTATTTAAATGTGATTGACTGACATTCTGAGCACATATTCAAAATTTAAATACAAACATTTAAAAATCGAGCGAGTCTCCACTTTCGAGAAAATATTTGCCTTTCAATTGACTGTAAGGAAAGTGAATTGCAATAAATCAACTCAAATGGTGAATGAGAGTATCCACAGAGGAGTTTGATGTAGTAAAATTAGTCCACTTTAAATTTACTTCTCTAATAAATTCAGATTAATTTGGCTGGTGGTCCTCTATGAATCAAATAAATTGGGGGCGGAGCAAAAGATAGAATTATAGAATGATAGAAAGTCTAGGCTGAAAAGGACTTCTGGATACCCTCTGATCCAACCCTCTGGGGAAAGCAGAGCCTTAGACCAGGCTGGCCATGGCCCTGTAAAGCTGTACTGAATGTTTCCAGCAAGGGTGATTCCGCCACTGGTCTGAACAGCCTATGCAATGTTTAACTGACCTAAAGACTTTTTTTTTCCTTATATCCAAATGGAATTTCCCCTGAAGTGGCTCATGCCTGCTGTCTCTTGTTTATTCATTTTGCAGCCTTTTGAAAACAATACCTCCATCTCCTCTATAACTATCATTCAGGTAATGGAAAACTGATTTGATCCCCCCTGAACCTTTTCTTCCCTCAGCCGAAAGACCCCAGGTCCTTCGATTTTTCTTCACACATCAAATTCTCCAGCACTCTAATCATCTCGAGGGCCCTCGTCTGGTCCCTCTCTGTTCAGTCTGTCTTTTACTGGGGGTACTAAAAGTGGGCACAATCCACCAGGTGTGGCCTAGCAAGAGCTGAGTAGAGAGTGCAATAATCACGTCTCTTGTGTCAGTTGCTGCTGCAATCACAGATGTGGTTCATCTTCATTACTGCACAGGCACACTGCTAACACATTCAGGTCACTGTCCACCAGCACTCCCAGATCTTTTCCAGCAGAGCTGCTCCCCAGACAATGCGTCGCCAGTCTGTGCTACTGACTGGGATTATTCCATCACCGCTGCAGTGATGGAATTTGTCTTTGTTAAATCACATGCAATTCATTTTGGTCTGATTTTCTAGATTGTCGAGGACTCTGCATTTTACATCTTCTGTCCAGTGTTATCTACCTCTTCTTGAAATGTGGTTTAACTTGGTGATAGTATATTCAAGTCCATCACTCAGATTTTTTTTTTAAAGACCCTCAGGAATTCCACTCGTGACCAGCTGCCAGTTTGACTCTGAGATATTAATTACCTTTTGAGTTCAGCACCTTAGACAGTTTTGTGATCTTCTGATTGATTTGTCCAGGGCATATCTTATCAACTTCAGCAATGATGTGAGAGATCATGTCAAACATTTTGCAAAAATCAAGGTACATCCACTGTTCTCCTCCATTAACTGAGAAAGCCATTTCATCATAGAAGACAGTTATATTGGCTCAGCACAATTTAATCTTGGTAAACATGTGTTGTTTTTTCTCCAATCTCCTTCACATGTGAGGAAAAAGCTTCCATCTGGACCAGTCCTATAATTTTCCCAGGAACTGAGATGAGGCTACCTGGTCTGTTGTTTATTAGTTTTGTTGTTTTTTTTTCATTGACTTTTTTTAATCATCTGTGATCTTCCCTGATCTCCACAACCTTCTAAAAATTACAGAGTGACTTTGCAATAATGTCTTACAACTGTCCTCAGATTTAGCCCATCAGATCCCTCAAACCTCTACCTGTCCAGCTGGTTCAGATGGTCCCTGGTTCAACCCTTGTTGTGGTTTTGACCGAATTGACCAACCAGAACGACAGATGGCCCCTCCCTCCCCCTCTAAGGAAAAGAGAGGAGAGGAAGAGGGGAAAAAAAAAATTATGAGTTTAGAAAAAGACTAAACTACTTTAATGAAAATATAAATAAATAATGAAATAANCATGATGCGGATGGGATGGAATACCCTGTTGGTCAGTTTTGGGTTACCTGTCCTGTCTGCTCCTCCCTGTGCAGGTGTGACCCCTCTAAGCTTTTCCGCTTCCAACCCTCCAATGGGGCAAATATCAAATTTGCCTGACCTTGGTTGTTATAGCAATAAGTATAAGCAAGGGCCTCTCTGCATACCATTCCTTGGTATAATCAGGTCTTATCACTGTGAGAGTGAACAGTTTCTGAACAATATGCTGTTAATTTCAGAGTTTAGTTAGTTAGAAGAGGCCCAGCTAAAAAAGTAAAATTACTGAACAGAAAATTAGTTCTGTTCTACCTCAAACTAGGACACTCTCCTCTACTGTCAGTCTAACCATTTGTTTTGTCATTTCATCTTGGAATAGAGATTTGGGAGCTGACATCACCCTTTAAGATTGAGGTGAAAACAACACTGAGTACTACTTTTCCGTGTCATGGTTCTAACTAACTTGCTAGCTCCATTCAGCAGCAGTCTTGTGTCTTCCTTGTACTTCCACTCAATACTAACACAGCTACAGAAGCCTCTCTTGCTAGCCTGCCAGGTGAGCTCTTGCCTTCCTAACTGCATCCCTGCAAGCTCAAGCAATGATTTTGTATTCCTCTTTTCTATTCAAGAAATGCTTTTTGTATTCCTCTTTATCCATCTGTCCCCTTTCCCATCTCTCACATGTTTCTTTTTCATATTTGAGCTCTTTGAACGCTGTCTGCTTCACAAGGCTGTTTTGTTGTGTTTCTATATCTGGGCCTGCTCTTTTTGGTTTTTTGGTTTTTTTTAACATTTAGGGGCATGGACAGCTCTGAAAATTTCAGAGCACCTCTGAATACCCTTGCCCTCCAAGACAGACTTCCATGAGTCCTAAAAGTTTCCTGAGCAAAAGCTCTTCTAGGAGTTGAAATCTGCACTTCTGAAATTTAAGGTGTTTATTTTGCTACTATAATTTTGAATGCAAACTGTAAAGGGAAGAGTAGAAGGAAGTGTGTGTATGTGTATTTATATGTGCATTTGTGTTTATTTGTGAGATTTAAAGTAATCATATTATTATTTTTTTTGTGGTACACAATACATACTAGTCACAAGGACATACCAATACTTCCGAACTCAAGTGTCTCAGGAACTTAGGGTAAAGTAAAACTCTCTCCAAGAATTAACTGATGTGTTTATTTGCATCTTCTGCCCAATCTAGGCTAGTTTTATGTTTAGAACAAAGAATATGTCCCTGTTACCAACAATGTCTAATTAAAGAAACAATAAAGAACATTTAATGGTAAAAGCAACAAAAGAATAAAGTTTCCTCATGGAAATTTCAAAACAGTTTCTTTCCATAGCTCTGAATATGGATAAAGCAGTAAAAGCTTGAGTAGTACAATGTAAATTGGAACTATACTTGAGAAATTCACCTCACTATGGGACAAGTGGCTGTAAATGAGATTCATTTCATCTCACTTGGGTCATTTAAAAGTTGGGATGCAGTACAAGTTAGGTGTCTATACTTTCCATATAATCAATGGAAAGAGAGAAGGAGTGAGACCTCCAGAGACTGATAAATTCATCTTTAAATAGGTATCTATTAGAAGCATAATAAATATCTCTCTGAAGACACTCTCTCTTACGGTCAGTGGAAGAAATTTAGATGAATAGCAAAGATGTCTAATTTTTAGATACTTATGTTGAGGTGAAATGAATCTCATTATCTATGTTATCTTTCATGCACAATTATGTTGGATGAGGGAAGTACAGACACTATTTACTGGTATACGTGAATAGTATAAATTGGCACGTTGAAGCAACCCATGCAAACAACAATATGATGATGCTTAGCAGATATAATTTTTATTTGTTCCTGAGAAAAACTTAGGCCACTTTCTTTAATCATATTAGATTTGACTGCAAAATTTTTTAAACTTAGGTTGTTAGAATTAGTAATGAAGCCATTATTTTCATGCACATTCCCCAGATTCTTTCCAAACTCATTCCAGATTAGAAATCTTTTTCTACAGCTCAATTATGTTATTCAGATCACTGTATCTTCCCTTTTGATTGTTCTAATCACTCACTTGATCTTGCAATTTTCGTGACTTTCACTATGAACAATTGAAAAAAAAGAATGCCATTACTGTAATTATTGCCTGTGTCTGTTGTACTGTTTACATTATATACCTTTTCAGCCACTACACTAGTTCCCCTTCCTTATTATCCACTGATTTTGTTGTCAGACTTCCCACTTTTATGTCCCAGTTTTCCACGTTGCTGCCTGTAAGCTATTTTCCCCATTGCGTAGTGACATTTTCAGAACTAATTAATTAACTATAATGAACAAAATTTAATCAAGGGTTTAATTGCTCTGGTAAAAGGAACATGATAATTCTTCTTCTTTTGTAACTATTAGATGTTAAAGGCCGAGTGCTTTTATAAAGCTATTTATGTATTATTGCGTATGAAGTTAGAATGTGCAGAGTAAAGGTCCCAAGTAGAGCACTCAGCTACTTGTCTGTGTTCAGCCAAGTAGCAGAAAGCTTTCAGAGAAAGTAGATATCTACATAAGTATGCTCAAGCACTTCCATCTGAAACCGCAAAGAGAGAAATGAAAAGAAACAAACAAAAAGCTTTCTTATATGTAAGTTTCACCAAGAAAAGACTTAACATATCTTGCAATCAGATAAACTCAGCATATTAACAGAACAAGGGTGTACTCTTGGGTTCCCCATTACAACATTGAAGGCAGAGCCCATGTATTCTGCTTGTATATTTGGAAGCCACTGGGCTGTGGGCATGACAACCTGCAGTTGAGAGATTTTTTTTCTTGTGATTTTATTTTGGCATTTGAACTCTCTACTTAACCAAAAGCAAGTGACAGAAAAAGAATCTTCAGAAGTATCCTGGAACCTCAAGAACACATAATGTCAGAAAAGGAAGGAATCTGCAAGAAGAAGGGAAATAATTTTAAATTTTACTAATGTTCAGATTTCAAGGTTTTGCTTATAAGAATCAACTCAACAAATACGACTAAACAAAATCAGATTTTTATTCATTAATATGAAGTATTTTATCAAGCTTAATGAAAAACATAGATCATACTGACATTTGATTTATCTTCTTGAGACAAAAACTCAATAGAGAATAATTGACACTGTGAGAATCTATTTTTAGACACTAGTGGCGCCTTCTTGTTACCTATGAATGAACTTTAAAGGGATTAGCTCAGAATTATATGTCTCAAATAGTAGAAATTCACAGCTGGATTGCCATTTAACGCATCACTTTTTAACAGAAACACACTACTATGCATGAAATACATTGAAATTGTCCAAAGGAACATGAGTATTTCTTCAAGCCAAATAAAATGCACTAACAAGGGAAAAAACACATCTCTTGCAAAGCAAGAAAGGCAAATCTTTTTAATGTAACATCTGCTCGATTACTGAAATCTATTCTCTACAGATCTGGTATCACGATGAAAGCTAGTAGTTTTTGTAGGCGTGTTAACTTCCTGTGACCTTCCCTTTCAATATTTCATACGAGCACTTCTTAGTACCTCCCACTTCAGTGACGCATACATTTAAAGCACACAGGTTATTTCAGATACAACCTTGGGAAGTCAGGTTCTTACCCTGGTTCACAGAAGCCTTGAGACTTGCTGTGCCATGCTGATGGCTGGCATTTGGATGGTCTTGTCATAATGTATCATAGCAGTCTCCTAGAAAATAATAATGGAGATAATCCCCCATAAAACTCCCTCTCCAGTTTAATGTTATTGAGCAATATAACATTTTTGTCATGCTGCCTTCCTTCAAAAATGGTGTACTTTGAACAAAGTTTTAAGTGATACCTCCATCTACCCTGTGTTAATTATTTTGTACTGACAAGCAACATAAGTACTGGCAGGTTCTACTCACTGATACACTGAGCTTGGTAGCAGTTCCGGTATGAGGAGAGTCAACTTGCTGCCTCTTAATTTTCATTTGGCACTTGAAACTAGTATGATACTTCTAGAAAGAGTAGTTGATTTGCTCGTTCTAGGTGATATCCCTGAAAAACTGATACAGTTTTGGCTGCTATTATCATTACTGTTTGGATATATAATACCTTGATATTGATAATAAGGGTAAATACCTTTACCTTGATAATAAAGATAACAGAGAATGTTTAACAATATATTTTTTCTGGCTGCACAGGGAACTCACCAACTTTGAGTAACACTACTTAGGAGTAGTGAACTATACATTTGATAATGCCAGGAGTTAAATAAAACTTGACCACTGTCATTACAGGAATTTTTAAAGAGGAATTTGAGCAATCACATTGTTTGTATAGGTGTGATATATACATAAGTGGTATGGCTTTTTCAGTATGCATCACTGATAACATTATGGACACACAGTGTAAAATTTCCTGTTTCATTCTGGTATAAAGTACTTTTATTCTGTCTAAACTTTGCAAGCTATGAAAAGATTTATACTTTATTACTCCTTGATCTTTTCTATAGAGCTTTGGCTGGAATCTTAACTGGCTCAAACGTGTTCTTTCTGGAGGATCTCAATTTCATACAATCATAGAATCATAGAGTACCAGGTTGGAAAGGACTTCAAGGATCATCTGGTCCAACCTTTCTTGGCAAAAGCACTGTCTAGACAAGATGGCCCAGCACCCTGTCCAGCTGAATCTTAAAGGTGTCCAACATTGGGGTATTCACCACTTCCCTGGTCCAATGATTATTCCAGTCAGGGTATGCTTGATCCCATCATCCAGATCATTTATAAAGCTATTAAACAGCCGTGGGCCCAATATTGATCCTTGGGGAATCCCATTTGTGATAGGTTTGAAAAGGATGTATTTACCACCAACCACTGGGTGTAGCCTATCAGCCAGCCAGTTCCTCACCCACCACATGGACCACTTGTCTAGATTGTAACCCATCAGTTTCTCTAGGAGGAGGCTGTGGGGAGCCATACTGAAAGCCTTGGAGAAATCCATAAAATTTAAGGGTTCAGCTGCATTTTTATTCATTGATGCATCCATTGGATTCCATCTTTCTCTGTTAGCTGTAAGTTTTCTAATTCTGCTGACCACTTTAATGTAATTTTTCATGTAGCTGGAATACTGTATGCTGTATCATATAAGCCATGAGCCACGTTTGGTGGGCCATATACTAGCGCCCCTATAGCAAGAGTTATGTGAACTAGCTTGCTATTCTTAATTTGCTGCATCTGTAACTATGACATTCAGAAAATGTTTTGCAGTCAATATTCATGCTCTTTAGGACACTATTTACCACGTAACAATAATTTGAAATTAAAAAAAAAAAAAAGGAATGCTTAAGTATTGTTCAGAGCAACAAACTACAAACTCTGAAGGTTTCTGCTTTAGTATTTCTGGGTTTTTTGGCTTCCTATTTCAGTTTTGCCTGTATTGTTTGGTTTCCAAATCAATATTTCTGTACTTTCAAATCCTGTTTGCATCAATGATCAGCCAACAGGAGGTTTTTCACATGTGGCTGATACCGAATAATATTTGATCTCACATATCAGCAATATTGCTCTCATAATTTTCTTATTAGCCTGTGTCTTCCAACTGCATAGCTCTTAAAATTAGTACCTGTAACAGCTTATGGCAAAAGTTATGGCTTTGCATGGCAGGATATCATATTATTATTTTTTTGTCAAGGTTATCATAAAGTACTCATTTAAAACAACAGATAGGTTCCATTCTGCTGTGGTTAACTCTCATACTTGGAGCATAATTGTGGGCATTCATGTATATAACTGTGAAGAATAAAGCCAAGCAAGAGCACATGCTTCAAGTTCTAGGACTGGGAGTACTATTCAGTTTTATGGTCCCACAACCTGCAAGGTTTCCTAAACTCTTCATCTTTGGATCATTGGTTGCCCATTTTTACTTTTCATGTGTTTAAATATTCATTTATCTATCAATTTCATATGATTTTAAAGTAAAAATTTACACCGACAGCAGCTGAGAACTTGGTTTACTGNAAATTTACACCGACAGCAGCTGAGAACTTGGTTTACTGTTTTCTTCCTCTTACCTTTTTTTTTTTTCTCAGTGCCAACAGTAGGCCAATCAATTTATTTTCATTTAAACATTCTAGATAGTCATTAAAAGATCTTTCTAAGCTGAACATTATCTTGTAAAGTGAATCAATATTGTTTTGCTTTTACAGAACTGATTAAATTATTAAATTATTTACTAAAAGTCACAAATAAACTCTCTATTTGGTTTTAACTTACCAGAATTAACATGTAATGTACAAAGACATGCTATTCAACCAGGAAAGATACATAATTTTATGGTACAAAGGAAAATATAACTGCAGGTTTTGTACTATAATACAAACAATATAATATTTTTCTTTACACCGTAAAATAACTCAGTTTTTTACATCCAAGGAAACATCTAATGGAAAATAAATTGAAATATGTATTTTAAAAATATTTTCTTAAAAGAGTTATGATATCCAGATCAAATGCTGCCTATTTGAAAAAAAAATAAATTAAAAAAGCCACAAAACCCAAATCAACAAAAAAAACCCTTCTCAAAATAAAGCTCTAACTAGAACAGTGTTTGTCATAACATCTGTGGGTTAACTTGTTCATAAAGATAAAAATGTTTTACCCAGACTATCAATTTCAAACAAGTCTCCGTGTGGATATAAAAACCTAGCAACCATCTTTGTACGCTAAAAAAATTTGTTGAGAATGTTTTACCATATTTTACTTTAAAATTAATTGCTAGTGTTACCTTTGCATTACAGTAATGAAGATGGCCATTTCTTCTCAGTAGTGCTGAAGTGAAAGAGTGAAATAGGAGAATGTGAAGTAATTTGTGTTAATTTCCTAACAAACTGATATCTTATTGAATAAATAATATCAAATTTCTTTCTGTCATTTTCTAGTCTTAGAACATGGTTTCAGTGTTTGACCCTATCTGTTTTTGAAAGATGGTCTCCATATACCCGCGTCTAGTATTCAGAACCTAGGCACATCTTCTTCCAGGCTATTCATGTTACCTTTTTTTTCTGATCTGTTCTTAAGTCAATTCCAGACAGCAGCTGCCTGCTTTTAATTGATTTCTTTAGACTTTGAATTAGATCTTCTCAGAACAGTTTTTATGAAATGGCTACTTAGAGAACAATATATGAGTCAGTAAAGAAAAGAGACCTTCATCAACAAACTCTGTAAAGGAGAATAAATGTAATACATTCCCTGTTACCCCTCAAGCTTCACGTATCTGAACAGCATGACAGAGAGCCTTCAGTGTCAGCAGCCAGCTCTGCACCTCAAACCCCTGTAGTGCTACCTTCTAGGCTGTGTGGCTCAACAGCAAGCCACTCAGCAGCATTTTGGATAGAGCTGAGAGTCTGTTGGGAAAGCTAGGTCACTTGTTAAGTTCCCCAGAGCTCCAGTTTGTGGCAGTGTGGTTAAATATACTAAATAAAAAATGCCTTGGAGTCATCCAGCTACCTGAAATTAGACGCAAGTCAAACCAGATTAAGGTAAAACTAAAGATAAACCCAAGCTTTTTTTCATAACCTCCAAAATAGATATGATGTCTAAAATCACTTGTAGAAGAAATAGGTCAAGAAAAAAAACCAAAACATTTCTAAACTGTTCACATGAAGATTGCAGAAAATCTTCCTTTTTCTCATGTTTTGCCTTTCCTCTCCTGA
>VXAK01015970.1:0-184670 GCA_013399435.1 Arenaria interpres
TTCCAACTTTGACAATTCCGTGAGATTCCGTGATCCACATCACAGGAAGCCCGAAGTGCAGCAATGAAAACCAACCCAGTAACTTCAAGCGAGAGAAGATAAAGGGCAAGAGGCAGTTATTAGTTCAGAGACACGAGGCGAGGCCCTTTATTAAAAACGTGACAAAGGGCTTGAATGTGATTCTGCAAGAGATATGAGGGCAAAACCACCAGAGCTGAACAGAAAGGGATAAGCGTGGGAGAAGACGACGTATCAGGTATCCAAATTTTAGATACAAAGGAAGAAGGGACAAAGTGTCCACAAGGATGTGAATAGAAAGGAGGAAAGGACAGATTTTGATGATAAATGGAAATAAGGCTTATTGAGCTGCAAAAGAGAAGAGAGAGGAGTCAAGAACAGCTCCGAGCGGAGCAGCCACAGCAAAGGGAACAACGAAGCTCATGCATAAAAAACACCCGCCATTGATCTAGTCCTACGGCACCCCTTCTGTCACCCTCAGCCCCCGCGGCAGAGCAGCCGTGCTGCTTTCCATTGCCAAACGTGACCACTGATTCTGGAATTTGCACCGGCAGGTGCTGGAAAAGGTGCTGCTCACACTGCCTTTAGAGGTCTTTAGAGAACAGAAACATTTTCTGTAATAGCACCTAAGGGCTGATGGATGCAATAAAACTTTCATGGGAGGACCTCCATCTCACCAGCACAAAACTAGTACTTTAATAAAGATATCTTCATTTCTGCAAACTTACAGAATATTTATCTACAAACCTCAGAACTAAATACAAATATTTCTTGAGCAGTCTTACCATGTATCTCTTTCTGCGATGTATTGATTTTGTTTGGAATGCATTGCCTGGTCTTAGACCTAATACAGAATGAAAGGAAAATGCCATCCTAAAGGTCAAATATCCAAACTAAAAAGAAGAGTTTTAGAAATAGGAATTAGAACAAAATATATAAAAAAACCCAAATGTTTTTGACTGACAACTATGTACTGTAAAGAAAACCCGGTCAAATTTAGAGTGAACTTCAGCAGATATTTAAAAAAAATTGATTAAAATTACCAGAAAAAAACCCCAAATTTCTTTTGTACATGAAACTATAAACCCATTTACTTGTAAAACCAATAACATATTTTGGAGGTTTAGGAGTGTTTCTGAGTGAATGATTGGGTTTTCTGGGTACTTTTCATTGTATTCTTTTCCAATTTTTTGTTGAAATACAAAATCTTTGTTACTAACCACTAAGATATAAAACCAGAGAGGTCCTCCCATCCGACTAGTGGCATTCAGTTGGATCAGTGTGTCAGAAAAATGCTTCTCCTTTAAACAAGATGAAAGAGTTAACCCTGCCTTTTCCAAACAGCTCCCACTTCTATTTCCATTAAACCATCCAATTCTCTCAGCAGACGCATGGCTACTTGTGGTGACATTAAGTTCAGTGCTAGATTCAGCACAAATCTGTTCCTGAACCCGAGCAGCCAGATGAGACTGAAGCGACATATATAAATATATGTATTTGTCAGAGCATCAGCTACACAGTAATCTATTTCAACCCAAGTTTCCCCTTTCGAAGTAGTACATTAAAGACTATTTCTTCACATGGTGTCTGAAATAAGATCCTCTTGTTCACAGATGTGGGAACTGAACTTGAACCCCTGGAAAATGCAGTCCCTATATCGCGAGGAACAGGGAATGGCCCCGGCCCGGCCAGCCCGGTTTGCTTTCGTTACCATTTACTCACACTCTGTCAGACATTCCAGTGTGCAAACAGAATGAGTACACTCGCTCAAGAGACTGGAATCTCCTGTGTGCTGATATGATACAGGGCAATTATGGTTTCATCAGTTTTAAAAGATGAGGAGACAATTATTTCTCATTTTAAATGAGCATAAAGTAGTAAAAGTGAAGCTCCGCAGCCGTTAGTTTGTTTCTGTACCCATATTTCAGCTCCTTGATCTATATAATTTTATATTTTCTAGTTTTTCGTTGTCCAGGGCCCTTAACTCTACTTTATATGTTTACTTTAAATAAGCATAGCAAGGTATTTCTAGAAAGGTCTAAGTTTCTGAGTTTTCAAAAAAAATTCTGTTCTCATACACAGAAAAGAAGGTATCGTGTAAGTTCCTACTGTTTAATATTAGGCAAGTAAGAAAGAATGCCTTTGGGGGTGGGGAACCACCTTGGCATTTTCCTACAAATATTAAAAAAGACAGGATTATGAGTAATGCAGAGAGTGACAGCTTCAGGAGGCTTACTGGTCTCCATGGGTATTTACTGTGCAAAAGGAAAGCAGTATTACGTGGATAATGATATATGGTAGAATTTAATAATGAATAATAAACTTTTCTTGGCATTTTTTGACCATTTAATACAAGATGTAAATACTTATTAAAATTTAGACTGTGATTAAAAAGGAAAAAATACAGAAGCTTTATACTTCTTTGGAAAGTTCTAAGGGATTTATTTATCAAGATACGAAAAAAAAATTAGATTAGGAAAGAGTCTTCCAAAAGCATAACAGCATCAGAATATGATTTCTTAAAAGCTGGACTACTGTAATCATCAAAGGACTCCATTCCTAGCTGCATCCTCTTCCTGGAAACTAAATCCATAAGCGTACCTGATGGACATTTCCTTAAACAGCTTGTGTCCTCTCAGTCTGTCATATAAATGACACACTTCTCTACTTTTAAATAAAGCCAGTTTTATTCTGTGACATAAAAGCCTCCCGGGTTCGTGTCAGTGCAACGCTGCAGACAGGGACAGTGACGCTGGGCGTTTTCCTGGGTTAGGGGTGAGCAGCTACTACGAAGTGACCGCTCTTTCTGTGACACAGAAATCAAACCAGGAACATTTTGGTTCATTTGGGTGTGTACCTATATATGTGTGTGCACGTGAATACAGTAAAACATGTATTCAAACATTATATATATATGCACATACACATTTTCACTCTAAGGAACAGCGGAGAAATTAAATGAATGATCAACGTTTCAAATAAATAGATCAAAGAGATGATCATTTGTGAGACGGGGCCTCCAACAACCCATCTGCTGAGATGGGTGCACAGAAACCACTGGCCAATTGCCTTAACAATATACTACATCAAAGAACTGAACTGATGGACAAGCTGCTTTGGAAGATAAAGAAACAATTACAAATGTAATTTCAGCAAAGCCCTTTCTAAATGTATCCTACAGAGAACTAAAAAACTCTGTTCTGATGAGAAATTTTGTAAAATTTATTTCGTGGCTTCATTAAGGGCTTTGTTTAAAGCCCATTAACAACCGGGGACAGGTTTTCAGCTCACTTCAGGGGTCTCAGAGCACAGTGGCTTTTGCTGAAAGAGGAGAGATACAAACACCTCCTCCTTTAATTTCTGTCATTAAATATTAGAACTGTGGAACTGTGAGTATCATCTTTGGTGTTTCCTTCTTTTCTTTTCTTTTTTTTTTTTTTTAACCATCATTCTGACAAAATAGAATCATTAAGGCTGAAATTTTCCATGCGAGACTACTTTAATTGGTTTTGTCTTGATTTTAGCACAAACAGTTCAGAGAAAATGTGCTGTTTCCTAATATTAAAAGAAATTCCTATTGATGATTGATTCTCACCAACTATTAATTGAAAAGCTACAGAAATTCTGTGCTTTCAAAGCAGGCAGCTAAGACATAGCAGGGAATGCTCTTATAGGATGCAAGAGCTCGCCTGTGGAAATCTGCCCAAATCATCTGCTTTTAGAACTACAATCCTCACATGCTCAGAAAAGACTGCTTTTCTGTAACTGCTACATTTCATTTGTACTAAGAATGCTTCAGACTGAGAAAACCAGGTATTTTCCTGGCAGCATCTGAGGACCACGTAATGCCCAGATCTTCTAATTAACACCAACAACGGGAGCCCGTCTCCTCAGCCTCGGCTCTTCCTTCCACAACTGCAGCTTCTCTGGAACAAACCTGGGATTATGGCAACAACACAGGACCATCTCATCTCAATTAAAGCAGCTGAATGAAACCCCACAGAACTAAATCACATTCCTTCCTTAGCTGCTGAATTCCCATGTGCTAATAAAAAGGACATCTAAAATAAACTTTTCATGGATGGCAGTTAAATACGGACTCATAATTAGTGATGACTGGATTTCTGACCTGCAAACCTGATGCGCAGCTGTAGTGAACAGTCATATCTGCAAAGGGGTCCAGCAGGAGCTTCAGGGGACTGTCCCACCCGTCTATTTGTAATGCTGAACAGTAGGGAGAGCGGGTCACGGGCAGCTCCTGTTGTCAACCAAGCTGAAGGGTGCTTTGACCTCCATCTCCACGTGTGACAGCACATGACAGCACCTCACCTTCTCCTCCCATGAGGCGATCTGGAAATAAGTATTTTGGAAACAAATAAAGCAGGGATGTCTGGCACAGAAAAGCAAGGAAAGACATTGTTGGAAATTCTGGAGTTGGAATAGGTTGATGCAATGCAAATGGAAGTAGAGAAAAGCAAAAAGAAATTCACAAATTCATCTCTTGAATCCAATCCCATTTCAAAGCCTTTGAATCTCTTCAGGAAAAGCAAATTAAACAAAAAAAAAAGAATAAAATGCCCTGAGCATTTTTAAAATGTGAAGGTGGATTGAACTGATTTGTCCTTCCTGAAGTCCACAACAATGTGCGACACATCAATGAACAAACAAAAAGAGAGAAAAAAAGATATCCATCCAACTCTCTCTCTTCTAGGATGGGATTGTCTAGTGTGTAGAGAGAACCGATTTCTGTTCTTCTACCTGCCCTCCAGACCATAGGAGCTGGAGGGTCTTTGACCTTGACTTAACCGCGGGTTATTCACCCGTATTTTAACACAGTATAAAGGACTGATGCAAATATGGGAATTTTGTTAACTTTGTTACTTTTTTGAACTAATATTGCTTATAGTTACACTTGCTACAAATTAAATACACAGCAAATTCAATATGTCACTTAAAATGACACATTCATTCCTGCAGTAATGAAAGTGGACAAAATACATTTTTTCCACTGTAGTAATTCTGCTCCCCTTTTAAACCTAGGCTCGGAAAGTTCTGTACACATCTGTCTCTGCAAACAGCTTTCCTTCTCTTCAAAAGAAAGGTAGGTTCTCTTCATTTGGTTCCTCTGTGGCTTTTGCCTGCTCTCGCTGCTGTACTCACGACTGCCATCGGGACACCCACTGCCCTTTTCCTCGGAGCTGGGAAATGCAGACTGCCCTTAATGGCCAACAAGACTGAGTTACCTGTGGGGTCACCCTCCACTCTTCAGCTGGCACCTTCTGGGGCCACAACAGCCCGAGCGGGGTCACTCCCCCTCACTGCTTGGAGCTTCAAGCTTCAAAAATCTTCAGACTCAACACCGAGTTTGGTTAAAACCAACAATTCTTGCCAATTCCTGTCAATAAATCTAAGTCATTAATCACTTTCCAAAGCTTCTGACAAAGCAGATTGATCTAAACTTAAATCGGCAAGGAAATCTGAGATGACGTGCGGTAGACGCAGTACTGCATTTCACAGAACAGTGGAGAAACTCTCCACTCAAGGCAGTGACCACGTTCCTGCGATGAGAGCAAACCACGACTCTGCTCACGCTGTGAATGGGCTTCAAAAACGGACCTATGAAAGGAAAATACATAATTGGCAAAGCTGCAAGTCAAAATGAATCGGGTCATTAGTTCGGAAACCCCAAGGAGAGCTTAATTAGATATGAATTATCTACTAATTGTGAGTCTCTCTGATGCACATTTGTTTGGACACCTATTACTAAGGGTCCCTACCACTGTTCTAACCTTACAGCCAAATTCAGAGCATCCCCTCCGAGCCCTGCGCTGGCTCCCAGCTACCGGCACGTTACACACAATGCTGAGCTGCTAACGGGAATGGCAACACAGCTGAGTTCTTCCTAAAATATATCTGGCAAATTTTTAGGGATTTTATTTCTTTTTTTCAAGTACATTTGGGTTGAATAAATTTGACCCTAGGTCTTTAGATGTCTTGCAGCCCCAGGTACCCACCCCTCTCCCTGGTTATTTTGGCTCACGTCAATACCTTTTCACTCCCACACCAGCCAAAAACTTGGCTCTTTCTACGTGTGTGCTAAATATTCCTGGGCATAGGGAAGCTTCACCTTCCTTTCAACTTTTCACCAACTCTTCTCTGCCTGACATAAAATCTAACTTCAAATCTAGGATAAACTGTCACATTTCAACACAGTAGATACAAATATAAAAATATAAAACAAGCACAGTGGCTTTTGTTGCCTGTTAGGCTCTGAATTTACCTCATCCAGGATCCTAATATGTCAGTAAAAGGAAGAACACACAAACTGTCCCTCTAGAAAGAGTACTCAATACATGCAAGCTGTACGTTTAGATAAAAATATTACTTGGATTACTAAAAGTAGAAACCTACCCCTGTATTTTTGGCACATATCTAAAGAATTGTCTGATTTTCAGCACTCAAAATTGCCATGTAGGAAAAATAAGCTTGTGCTACTTGCCATCAAATACAGATCAGTGAACCAAACCAAGTGTTTGCAAACATTAACTGCAGTATTTTTTCCCTTATAGGTACCAAGAGATATCATTCTATTTTTCTCAAAAGACATATTTATGAATAGATTAGAGAAGAACTTGTCAGAAGAGCAGGCAGGCATAAAAGAACTTTCAGGGCCTCCAACAACAACCGATTTCTGTTTCTGATTTTACACATACCTTAGACTGAAATTTTGGCCTATTTTTCGTCTCCCGGGCCGTTGCTGTGTTGTGGTTTGGGCTGGACTGGCCCTGAAGCCATCGTCTCAAACGCAGCGCTGGAAGAGAAAGGTTCTTAGGGTGTGTGGCACCACACACAGGCACATCAGGGACCTGCGTTAGACTGGTCATTTACATTCTGCTGCACTGGAAATTAAAAGGAGAAAACGTAAGGCTGAAAAGGGGGAAGGAAAAAAAAAAAAAAGAAAAACCAAAAAGGATAGCTTCCCTTAAACTTAGATGAGATGTTACCAAGAAATAATCGAGCTGGAACTTATTTGAACTTCTCTGTCTAAATCAATAGTGGAGTAGTCTGTCTTTGCGGTGATAAGAGGCTAAGGCTCAGCCTTTCTGTTGGGCTCAAGGCAGGAGTCGCAGGTTGAAGTGTAATCAGAAATTATCTTCTGGCTTTTTCTTTTTTTCCTTCCTTCCTAGAGATGAAGCTCCAATCGATGGTCTCAGAGCTTCAGATTATCTGTCAGACAGGGAAAAGCTGTCTCAAGGAGCAAGGACCTCAAATCAAATATTGACAGATGAGATGTTCCCGGCGATAAAAATAGATTTAAAATCCAAAGTGACATTTTTTGATTAGAATCATAGCCTAACTGTTAAAGTCATGATGTAAGATAAATGATACGGTCTAAGCCTTCCAATCAATTTATTACCTTTCCTAAATATAATGAATATGAGTTTCCTACTTAAGCCAAGGTCAAATCCACACAAATTAACCTAAATAGCTTCATATTTTTCTCTAGATTGATAAAAAGACATCTGTTCATGATAAAAACAACTTCCACTTGATTTGAAAAAGTTACAAGTTTGAAAGATATAGAGAGGGAATAGGAAATAGAGGTAGAAATGGTCATACTCTACAACATTTAACTAGTATCCCATTTTAACTGAACCCAGGGGAACACTGAGGTATTTAACAGGAGACTCCTCTACCTAGAAAACATCGATCAGCGTCAAAACTCAGTTAAAATTTCACTTAAATTAATGCAGTAAATTACACTGTTCAGAGAAGTATATGAGGTAGCAGGGATGAAACCACAACTTAAACCAGAAAAAAACTGCCACCAACTAAGCACCAAAAAATTCAACAAGAATGAAAAGAATTCTACCTACTCAGAATTTAATTGCTTTCATATAAATCCAGCTGGAACTCATGGGCGCAGAGCTCATGGCTCCAAGCAGAAGCCTACTAGCAGATGCTCCTGGTGGAGGAAAAAAGGGAGAAGCATGCTTTCAAACACATCCCCCCCTTTATAACGTGCGGATTGAACCAAACGGGTTTAAATTAATATAAAAATATTACCCTTACCATGGAAATGGTGACCATGACGCTGCTGTGCTATAAGAGCATTTAAGCCCTTCCCAAAAGCACAGGACACTTTGTAGGTTAAAAAAAATAAAAAAAAAAAAGGCTAAAAAAAACCCAAAAGGCTAAAAAAAAGATGGCATTCAGGGTAAGACAAATGAAGGAGGAAGCTCTGCTCTGGAGTCATGAGACAAAAGGCAGTGTAGATCAGTGTCTCCAGGCCATACCTACCTACCCAATACCAGACTAAAATCCAACTATGATTCAGTACAGTTACTATAAAACATTTCGGTTTTATAGGCTGAATGTATTATGGAACACATGGAAACTTAAAGTGGAATTTTGCTTTAGATTGATGAAGTATTTTCAAAGCACTGCAGCCATGTAATCTAATTCACATGAGAAAATGCACCAGTAGACTAACTTTTCTTTAAACTGTGAAAACGGTATGCAAAATAGACACCTACATTTTCATGCAACGGTGTGCTAACTCAAGCTCAGTATCTGTCAAACTAGGATATGATAGAATAAACTTCACCTCTTCAATTTTGTTTTAAAAATATACATTTTGGTATAAACATGGTGCCAGCGATCAACAAATTCAGCATCTGGAGCAATTATTAGATAGTTTAAAAATTGAATATATATACCCATTGTATGTGTATTAAAATATTTAAAAACTGAGTTCACAACTATATAAGCAATAATTTAAATGAAAGATTTTTTCATTTATTAAAGTACGATCAAAAGAATATAATGAAAATCATCAAAGCTAACATAATAATTGTAATAATAACCATAATAATAATCCTATTATGGGACACTAGGGCAGTAACGGCATCTAACAGTCATCGGGAGAAATATATTCTCCTCTCCAGCCTCCTTATAACATTCAAATAAAATACTACGGAGACAAAGAAAGCTTTGTAACACCAGCACAGAAGACAATTTTCTGTATTTTCAGTATCATTCTTCAAGAAGAAATTTTTTTCAGGGTATCAAAATAATTCTGGCAAGTCATCACTTGCAATTCAGTGCGTATCCAAAATTTAACTAAAGACATTGTCCTGTGACTTCTCCCTTGCAACACTCACAAAGGTTTTACCTGCTTTGCCTGTTTATAGGCTTTGTTGTTAGAAGACCCTCATACTCCTTATAAGCAAAAAATAGCAATGAATTCAGTCTCACAGCGTCCATTTGAGGCAGAAAAGGACATCCAGTTTACAGACAGGGAATTCCATGAATTCCCTAAAGTCAAATCAAGGTCATATGTAGCCAGCTGTAGAATTGCTACTGAATTACAGATTAATCTCAACCTACAGTAAAGCTCATGTTAAATTGAGAGAAGGCAAATTTTGCTTCAGTCTCTGGGTTCCCAGTGCTGGGCACTAACTTCCAGGTACAATGTTTTTGAATTAACAAAATTGGCTTGAATTAAAAACACTCAATGGCCTGATCCTTTTTTTCCTCCCTTGAACAGTTCGTTGCCAACACTGCTTAGTTTGAGAAATAAAACTGTGGCTGTAAAGGAATGAAGATTAAAAATTAGTAACACAGGGGCTAAACCGAGCTACTCTGATTCCCATCCCAGCAATTCCACAGTGTGGTTGCTCTGACAACTGCAGCCATGGCACAGGGATTTACTTCACTGCATTCCATCTCGCCCAGACTCAGCCTGTGACCTTTCCACAGATAAACTAGTTTAGATGAAGAGCAAGTGAGGCAGCAGCCCGCCATGTGGATGCCTTTTCTATCCAGGGTTCAAAGGACTGGTGTTACAGAAACAAACGTCTTAAACATTTTGGAGTCATAAATTATATATTTTCTAAATCTTTCTTATCCAGTGAAGAAACACACTAATTTTCACACTTTTATGCAGGCATTGCATCATAAGAGTATGCAAAGATATTTTCTAATCTCTGCCTTGGTCTTTCTCCAGCCAGTCTACAGCCAGGAAAGAAATAAAGACCAACTTATGGTGGAAAGGGGGAGGCCGGGGTTTTTAAAAAAAAACGTACTTAAAAGATGCCCTGAGAACATTCACTTGCTTTTTGCTGCACGAACATTTAGACAGCCATACAGGGACGATCTGGTTTCTAATTTATGTGTTCCGATAAAGATTCTCGCTTATCTCCCGCCCAGTGCCTTTTCTGGAGGCTTAGCACCATGACTACACTTAATGGAAGCGATGCAGATAATTTCCTTGTTCTTTCAAGCTTCCTTTCTTTTTTGGACCAATTATCCCCAAAGCATTTGGTTAATCAGTAGATACCTACTCTGGCTCCCTCTACAAAGCAATGAACTGTCAAATAAACTGCGTAATTACTACTTCCTGATCTTAGGGCCATTATTCTATAGTTCCAATTTTGACAGTTTTCCTTTAACACATAATATTCACAGCCTAAGGTACACCACTCATAAGGTATCACATAAGCAGGAATGGGCTTCATCTTCACCTGAAAGCATATATTTTTTTTTCCCCACATACATTCAAAGGCATTTCTATCGCTGACTGCAACTCACTCAACAGTTTTAATGTTTTACTCAAATTTAGTTTTTATTGAGATGCTAGCGGTTCCATTCTTCCAGCATTATTTTTAGCTTTCTTTTAGAAATATACCAAACAAAACAAGCCTTTCACACCTTCACGTCTTCCAATCAAAAAATTAATTAAGGTGTTATTTAAATTGACATAGATAAATAGCGCAAAAGATTGCAAGGACATTTACTTAATTAAAAATGAGGCTTATTTTATAAACCAGACTTCAATTCAGCTTAAGTGAATTCAAACCAATTAGGACGGGTGTATTTCCTGTATTTATATAAGGCTCTGGATGCATCTGGAAAGCTCCTCACACTCTGAGTACACCGTATTACCTGATAAAGCTATTGGCCATATTGCTTCAAGAAACTTTAAGCAGAACACTCCATTAGCCATTATGAAATGGTCTGTTAAGGGAAAAAAAGGTGCCGTACAACCGATGACCGCATCTTTCAACAGGACTTGGAGATAACTATTTATTTATTCTCGTTGGGCAACACAAATACTTACTGTATCTTTGGTGTCAGGTTAGCAGTTTCTGCTACACAGTGGTATTTTTTTCACCTCCATAGAGAACTCATTTGCAGGCAACAACAAACACCTGGATGGTGACACAGGCACGGTTTAAACTCTAACAATTAATACAGCTCTTGGGTTAAATTTTTTCCTTGTGTAAGCAAAGCTATACAATGGCACCACACTTCCAGGGACAACTTAAATTCTTTTTCTTCACACTAGCTGCCAAATCGGTTGCTCTTCTTTCCTTTTTTTTTTCCTGCTTTTTTAAGAATAATGTTAAGATAAGAGAAATTAAAAGTAGGTTCAACAAAGACAATAGCAACATGAAGTTGTCCCATAGTTTTTTGACATTTGGAAATGTCATTCTCACAAATACAGCATGTGTCAGAACACCAGGGTGCCCAGAGCCCCAGTTGGCTTACAGTGATTTATTCTACGCAATAATTCTGCATCCCTGGCAGTTGCTGGAGCAAGGCTTTGCTCGAGGCCTGTGCACGTACATACTGGAGTTAATGGAGCAGCAGCTCATGCTGCTCCGAACAGCTGGGGGTGCTTAACTTGGTTTTCTCCACAGAATTTTTGGATTTCATTTATTTCTGGCAATTATGGAATACAATGAAAGAGAGAATGGCAAGTGAAGAGAAACGGAGCGATGTAAAGCAGGGAAACCTGGAGCTAGGTCAACAAAACACGGTCCTCTGATGATGTAGGTAATTTATTTTTATATTTTACACTGTTTTACCTGTTGGTGAGGACCAGGACGAGGGATGCAGAGGGTGTTCCCGCAGCTGGAGAGGGGCTGAAGGCAGCTGGTGACACTGGAACCTCTGTGGTGCTTCATGCAGAGATGGCGGGTTCTGCAGCTGCCTAATTCCCTACGGAACCTCCCCTTTCTCATGAATATTCCTTTATTCCATGTACCTCCTCCAGAGGGGCTGGCAGCATCACAGGATCCTGTCCAGCACTCTCTGGGGTGTGACTCGCCGTGGCTTTGTATGGCAGCTGGAGCTCCGCAGTGACTGCGCGCTGCGGGGGCACGTTCGATCGCTCTCCCCAATCCCTCAGGCTGTTCGAGGGAAGGCAGCAGCTGCATTTTGCCATTCACAGTCATTTATGCCCAAAGGCTCATGTTTCCTGTCAAAAGCTGGAACCAGTGATTGTTTATGATTTTTGTTCTTTAGTTTAACCGTACATCACCGATATGTTTTCATAGCATTTTCCATCTCGTAATGACTTTATTGATCCACTCTTCAGTCTTTCATCTTTCCATGCATCTAAGTACATTGTAACAAACTTCAGCTGATCATTTTGTACCTTAAATTGCACATAAATACATATTATAGAGCTATTCAATAATCACTCAATATCAACAGTCTGACTATACAAGGGCCCAAGACAGAGCCAGGCATCCTTAACTGTCACTGGAAATAATTACAGCTAAATAGGAACAGAACTAGGTTGCTACCATCTGCTTGGGCTGTTTCCCATTCCAGAAGCAAAATGAAAAGAAAGACACATGAATAAACTAAGAAAATATGAAAGAAAAATAAGCATATGACCACAAGAGCAATCAGTAAAAAAAATTTACTTTCTTCTTAATAATGGTATGAATTCACGTGCAGTGACTTTAACCTTTAAATTAATTTTTTCAAAACATTCTTTGACAATTAAGAACTTAATGCTCTTACAGTCTAGACATCCTCATCAAGACAAACTGTAATAACTAAATATACTTACTTTCCTCTGATATATTGTCCTCTTTCTCTGATGGTTTTCCAAAGAATCAAAGATATTTGTGTTGAAATGAAAGCTTCTTCTACCGCACCCAGGCTTTCAGTTTCTATCACATTCTACTGCTACTCAGCCCACAGTGCTGGATGTCTAATATTGCTAATATCACTTCCATAGCAACACACTAAGATACCATAAACTTGGCATTATGGCTTTATTCCTCGATTAGGTGTAAGGAGGATTTGATTTCAAAAGGCAGCTCTTGTTAAAACATACCTGTACACAATCATGGGAAGCAGGATACAGACGGTGGCTTTCAGAGGACTCTACGTCTGTCTTGCAAAAACACTTGTCCCTCTCCCGGTCTGACCAAGAACAAAGAATTTGTTTTGTTAGTGATGTTTGGAACAGATTTCCCCAGCCGTCCTTAAAGACAGTGGCACAGAATCACAGGTATGCAGTTTCTAGGAAAGATAACACTACTTGCATTTTTCAGGTGCTGGATTCAGTCCATTGCACATTGGATTCACCACAGGGTAAAATGAGGGAAAAAACTGAGTCCATCCTTTGAGCTGCAAATATTAAGAATGCACAAATGAATGAATGAATGGGAAGGAATTCAACTTCAAACAGTAGCAAGGTAATTTTATCAATAAATCTTTTTACTTTTAAACACAAAATGTAATACATTAAGTAGAACATGTATCATTTTGGTCAGCGTTCTGGCATATCTTATGATATATAATGACTAAGGGCAAATGTGCTTCACTTGTTACTTGCTGGCTGGAATCCTAAGTAAAATTGCAGAAGGAGGGTAACACGAGGAACCACACGCAGGCTGTACCACCATGAGCTCAACGCCTCAGAAATAAAAGGCGGTACTTCAAGACTAACTAAATCTACATTAGTTTTTCATTGGCAACAGTCACAATCACAGAGGAAAATACCTCCCCTCTGCTGGTCTCAACACAGGCCGTCTCTGGGGTTCATCAGGAAAACAGAACATCCAGATCTCTTCGTTAGGAATTAGTGTGTGGGAAAGGAAGACCCAACGGCCTATTTCTAAGGCATCCAAGGACGTTCCTTTTCCAGCTCTATAATAAAAGGGGATGTTCTGCAAGGATGAATTCAAGGTCAAAAAAAAACAGAAAAAAAGAATGAGCAGCTTCCAGCAGGGAAGACTTCAGGATCTGTACTAGCACCTGCTTTGTTCAATATATTCACAACTTGTCTAGAAGGAGAAGAACAAAGTTTCACTATATAAGGTTATCCAGGATAGTGACGATAAGAGCAAACTGTGAACAACTGCAGGGGCAAAAACACCCGAAAAGACTGAGTAACTGTCCCATAAAATGGCAGATAAATTAGGTGTAGTAAGACAGACATACAGTGATGCATATGGAAAAAAGAATCTGAATTTCACGCACAAAACAATGGACTCTGCTTTCCCAGGAGTGGTGTCTTGGGGTTTTCACTACATCAGCTCAAAGCTCAGTGAAAAAAAATGAGCTGAATGCATGAAAGAATAAGGAAAAGAACAAAACAGAAAACATTGTCATGCTGTCATGGAAATGCTTGATGCACCAGTGTCCTGAATACTGTATGGATCACAACTCAGCATGTTTCTGGAAGAACTGGGAAAAGTCCAGAGAAAAGCAACTGCTATGACTTAAGACTTGGGTTCTTCTGTTGATAGGAAAAAAGATGGGCATTTATATATTATAAAAAAAGGTAAGAGAGGTAAAAGGAAAAAATTAATTAACAGTCTTTTCCATGAAGTACGGAAGATCAAATTAAACGTTTTGGGATCTGGATGCTCACCTGTTTACTCACCCATTTTCAATTCTGTATTGTTTCTTGCGGGGTTTAAGCACTCAAATCATTGCTGAACCAGCTGCAGAAGCATGAAGGTGACAGCCTCTGGGGCTGAACTCCATTCTCCACTGGGACACTGCCAGAAGTTCTGAGGAACTTCTCCTTCTCCTTGCTCGGGAATCGGATCACGATCTAAACCTGATGCACAATGAGTACACCAATTTACCCAGCTGCTACAGATTCACATCACCTTAATTTAAGGAAAATATGATATTCCTAAATATGACAAAATTCCAGAATTAGATAGAAAAGGAATCTGCAAAGCCACTCAGCAAAGTGCTGAGCGTCCAAAGCTGACACTGAACGCTCAAAGGCTTGTCACTGGTTACTGGTTCCAACAGGGACCCAGTGAAGTTACACTCCTGGGCATTAATTCTGCAGAAGCGAAAAAATGCCAGTTATGTAACTTTGGTTTTAAAGTTCACCCACCAGAACAAACGGCCTGTAATGGACTGTGGTAATTCTGAGATAATACCGTGACAGCACTTACGCTATTTCCTTCGTTGACCATGAGTCAACCCTGTTTTAAAATACATGAGACTTTTCTTAAAACCAAGAAAAAAGGAGCAAAATCATTGCGTGTACTTCTTCAGTTCTTCCATTTCATACTCAGTACAGCTCTTTTCCTGCCTAAAACGTCAAATATTGCCCCAGCACGGCACTTCTCCTTAAGCATATTTTCAGCAACTTTGTTGACACAAGTGTTTTACTGTGCAGATAAAAACATAGCTTTTCTATGTTGCCAAAAGGAGTTTCGGAACACAGATATATTTTCACGTGGCCCTCATATATGTACCTTCAAATGCACAAAAATAGGACTCTCTCTCCCGAATGCCACACAGTTCTATTAGCTGTTGTCACTTGCCCTCCACTAGAAGTTAGGTGCTACAGGATAGCAGCAGGCCCAATGCCACACGAATTACCATTTCATATTACCATTAAAAACAGTTTTCTTACCAAGAATAGTTCAACACAATGCAGAAAGTAAGGTAGAAACACATTTTTTTTTAACCTTCTTAAAATAATCTGTATTCTCAGTGACATTTCTACAGTAAAATCAACACATGGTCTTTTTCTTTTCCACTAATATTTACTGTTTATTTGTTGATTCTGCAATAGCCAAGCGATAAAAGTCTCCTTCCTGTACTAACTTACATTATTTCACCAGAAATGGTCATGACACTCCTTTGCTTAGCAGTTGAAAACTCTACTACAGTAACTCATTTATGCTGGTATTTGTCACTGATTCCAAGCCAGTGCTGTAAAAGCTGGTGCATTTGCAGCTTTCCTTCTCTTTCCTGAAGAGGTGATTTCCCCCCTCAAGTAACTCCATATCTATTTCTCCTTAACAAGAAAATGAATGAGAAGTCAGGTGAGTAGCAGAAATAAAACATGCTCCAGATGAAGAATACCCTGGCAGAATAGCTTTTTTAAAAACCAAAAGCAGATTTCAAAGCGTTGGCTTTAAAAATAGACCCAAACAGGATGAATGAGCTAAATATTTCAACTCCTGCAATTTATATTTATTTTAAATATTTTGACATAGTTTTCAGTTCAGAATGATTTTTCTCTGTTTCTATGATAATGGAAATTGTAATGAAATACTTTATCTACCTTAGTGAGAAGTCTCATCTTGTCTGACTGGCATTTGATAAATAGCAGGAGCATAGACTGGGGAAAAATTGAAATAACTAATAGATAAACTTACTTATAGCTGGAAACTTGTATGAATCTTGGAATAAGAAGCTCTTATTGATATAGTTGTCAAAAGATCAGGTCATAGAAAAAGTTTCTCCAGCCTTCTTTTTCTCCTAACAGTCATTTTTCAATATCTCATTAGAATTTTTTGGCATGTTAACATAGTCATCCCACACACCCACATTCCAAGCCCAAATTCCAATGATATTTTCTAAGTCAGGTATAGAGTCAACAGCTGAAGAGAAATTGCTCCTCTAGATGAGTCTAAACTTAAAATTTCTTCCTAATAGTGGGCTATAAAAGACACTTCTTCCCATTCAGGATGAAAATCTCTTTCAGATACCCCTATTGCAGTCAATAAAGTACTTTTAATATTGCTGATGTGGTAATCCTTAGTAAGAGAGTAATACGCTTAGAGGTAGCATATCTCACATTCCCATGCATGATACGCACGCCTTAAAATGCCTGCAGCTTAGTGTTCTTCAGTGGTTTGCATTTTTGTAATAAATACATTATTCCTACTAAGCATATTTTATGTGTGACTATTACAAAATATATGACAATAAAACAGTAGCTAAGACCGTTTGGTGGTAAAAAATATATCTGTTGCTGAATGCAAAGACAGCACAGAATGAAGAAGACAAACATGAAGCAAAAACGTTTCATGGCTACTCACCTTTTGCTTTTTCTTTGAACTGAGGTCCACTTCGCAATAGCGAGGTCGGCTCCATTCTGGATCTGCACGTGGGGAGAGGTGACACTGTGCTCAGGGGACAGCAGCTGGGGATGCTGCCATTCTCCAACCTGACCAGCCTGTCTCCCCAGAAACACCTGGAAACGTGGAGGACTCGTTTCCTAAACAGATATGACTTAGCAAGTAAAATTCAAATTATTTGCCTTATTTTCTAACATATTTCATACTATATACCATATCAGAAACGGAATATTAAATATAGTAATTTATTTCTTTTTATCACAGCAAGTACAAAGTAACTGTCCTATCTACTGTGCTACGTAGAATGTTAACATATTATAATCCGGACATGGTTTTGGCAGAGTTTTCAAAATAATTTTGCAGTGGTCTGTGCTACCTCAGCCGTCATTACTAACCCACATAGAGCAGATGTGGCCCAGAGCAGAATAATTCTGAGAATTCTATGATCAGTCTGAAAAAATAATAGGGAAGTCATTGTAATCATAGAATCACAGAACGGTTTGGGTTGGAAGGACCTTAAAGCCCCCCCAGTGCCACCCCCTGCCCTGGGCAGGGACACCTCCCACCAGCCCAGGTTGCTCCAAGCCCCCTCCAACCTGGCCTTGAACCCCTCCAGGGATGGGGCAGCCACCACCATAGTAAAAATGGCTTTAATTCAAAAAATACATTCACTGCTCTTCTCAAGTAATTTTCTAAGTTTTTAATATAGCTACATAAATGAAAGAAATAAATTTAAAATTCAGTGCTATATATAATATCTGGCACATGACTGGATATATATCTTTGACGTGATAATATTATTAACTTTGTTTCCAGCTCCATTCGTTCATCTCCCTGATGAAAAATTCTGGATGCTACTATTTACAAACTGTCAGGAAGATTCATGGATTAAACTAGATTTGTGGAAGTTGCCTGTCTCTTGCCTGTTTAGCATAAAAACTCTGCTCTCATGAGAAAACCTTGTGGCTACTCTACAATTAGTCATGGCTGGTTCTTCCACACAGAAAAGACACTGTATGTTCTTTGCACAACGTTCATAATTTTATTAAATGTCACTGGATGGAACAGTGAAGACATACTTAGCTCTGAAATATTTACTCGTGGGGTTTTTTTGGTTGTTTGGTTGTTTGTTTTTTAATAGCTGGAATGTACTTACCTGTAGGATTTAAAGTCCATGATCTATAGGGACATTGCAGAGTTTATAGGTAGAAAAGAGTTACCATTGCCCACATGAAGCAGTGATGCCTTTGTGGAACAAGTCATCCTTTGGGCTTCATCCTTTGAACAGTAATGAACACGAGAAAAGAGGAAAGAATAAGAACAGACGGATTCTCTAGCCTCAACACACAAAACCTGTGATTAACTCCCGTATACGTTTTCACATGTCATTGCAGTTCTTCACTTAAAAAACTAAAGAAATAAAATACTAAAGAAGAGGCTATACCCACCGTGCTCTCCACCTGGCTATACCCAGCAATGTGCAACAGATGCTCGCCAGAGCACACAATCCTGTACGTCTTCTTTACCAGTTTAGCAAAGTACATCGGCTCACATCGTCAGTAGCAGAGAGGGAGCAGGGGGTGGCAGCTCAGCATAACGCAGAACGTAAACAGGAGGGACTCGGGACACTGCAAAGTACAAACTGTGAATGTGCCTGGCTACGATTTACTTCAGTAAATACCATATAGTACTATGCTTAGAAATGGGAATATTTACCATCAGATATCCCTAAGCGAAGCTAAAAAGCTATACAACCAATGCTTCCTACCAAGAGTTTCAGCAGTATGTGCACGACCGTGCAGCCGGTGCCCAGCAAAAATAGAAAGATTCTGGCTGTGAAACAGGGAATATATTTTGCTACCAGAAGAATGTGTCCCACCACAGAAAACCAAAATGAACTGGTGAAAATAAACGCATAAATTAACTCTATAATATCAATTATAAAGTTATTTTGTTTGGTATAATGCAACAAAATTGGCTAACAGAATTATTTGTATTACTATTAATTGGAATGTAAGTAAAATGTCTTTATTATACAACTTCTTAAACAAATATTTAAAGTTGAAGTGTTCCCTTCTGACCCAACATGCATTTTTTAGCCAAAAATAGCATGTGTCCTAGAGAATATGAAGGTACAATATATGAATGTATTCAGTTCTTGAAAACAACTCCATGTTTTTCAGGCAGTGACTGGGAAGAACAAAGTGCAAAGCTCAGAGATGTAGAAACACAACCACTTTCTTCATTTTGAACTGATTACTGATGAGCTTGAAATCTTCCTGATCAATGATATGGAATCCTGATTAAGAATTATTCTACACAGAATAACTCTAAATTTCTTTTCCCTGAACTACAGCGGATACTGACGGTCTTTGGTTACTGGATCTGGTTCCAACATAAATAAATTTCTATATCCACATAGAAAATGCAGCTTCTGTGAAGTACATTAAAATGGAAGTTTGAAGTATAGAGAGCCCTGTGTATGTGCCTGCCCACTCCGGGTTAGTGCTAGGACAAGGGAAGGTCTCTGAGGCTATCACAGCGTGAGTCATGCCCTGTTTTATCACCCGTGGACAATTGCAGGAGAACTTTTGTGAGATTAAATGTCTACATATTTCTCATTCTTTTCCTTTTCAAGTATCTTCTCGATATAGATCATAACACCTATTTCCCTACCTATTTCTCTGTCAAATATGTCCTTCCTCTAGAACTAGAGAAGGCTTGGCTCGGTTTTATTCTTGAAAGACATGTCATCAACGTTGCTTGCATGGTCCCGATTTAATAAGTGGGGTCACATCAAGTACACCATATCCCCCAGGCAGCAAAAATTTAACAGCTCCATAAATGTGTCAAGATGACAAAAACCTCATAAAGTTGATATAAATTTAATATGAATGACCACTATTCTAGATTTTCCTGCAGGTACCACTAAAATTACTTTTTTTTTTCCCTCTTTCTTTTATTAACAGCTTCCTGAGTAACCAGACAGAAGCACACTTAAATTATAGTACACTGCATTCCAATTTATTTTAGAAAGCTTTTTAAATAAATTGATATCCATATCGTGTAAAACATGCTGCTGGCAGCCGCCTTTGTTTTGTTCAGTAACTGAGGTACAAATTTAAAATAATCAGACTAATTTTTGCACAGGATGAGGATAAAAATGTAAGATTATTTAGTTATTGAAAACAAACAATAAAAAATTTATGTCTTTCACAGCTTCAATATTGCCTATTCAATGCCTCCCTCTCTCCAAAGGAAAAAAACCCCTTAAATCAGTAAATGAAAGGACTACTACAGAAGAACGCTCATAATATTAAGTTAGAATTGAATTCCAAAGCCCTTGGTGTTCTCAGGAAATGCCTAAGTGACAAAGACACAGAGCTGGTTACGTTTCACATTTCTACTGAAGTTCCTGTCATGAATTTTATGGATTACTGCTAAAAGAGAAATTGGATGGCTGGAAAACACTATAGAATATGAGGTGTCCAAACAACAAGAAGATCCTTGTTAAAACCAAGTGATAATGCAGCATGCAGCACTTTCCTCAGCTCCACGCCCACTCACAGACTAAACAAATAATAGGATAAAAAGGTACTCACATTTACTTTTTGCCTGCGACTTTCTTCTTTTGCTTAAATTAAGTCCTACTTAGTGAAGAATTGAGGCGGTAGTAAAGAAATTTACTATTTTTGTTCTCTCAGCATTTTATTTCTAGAATGAAGACAAAGCACGTTATCATTCCCAGCATAAACTGTATTCTTCATGAAACTTTAACGTAATGAACAAGAAATTATAAAAACTTTGTTGTCACTTATCAGTCTTAGGTGATTGACTGCTTTCATTTCATATCTGAAAACACACAACTGTACAATGGTGCATTTTTATCCAAAATTTCAGAGCATGTCAAATTGCCATCCTCCTCCAAATAGGGCTCCATACGCGTGATGAAAACCTGACTGCATGAATCACGGGCCTAGATTCCTTTAGATGTCAGAAGAACCAGGATTTTACCTGACTTCCTTTTTAGTGCAATTTTAATTTTTCTTTTGATTCTGTTTAATTAGCATTTAAAATTTTTTAAGCTTCTTTTGCTTCTCCTATCAATTGGATCGACACAATCCACAAAAACTCTAATGCTGCCAGTTCGATGAATCAATGGAAAGAATCTTGTTACATGAATTACCAATATACTTATTTCATACCAAAATGGTTTAAATAGAAATTATTTTTTTAAATTGCCTGAGATTACAGATGCTCTTGATTTCCATTAATATACCTACTAGCACAGTTTTCTGAATATTGTTGTTGCTACATGAACCGTTTTTTGCTGCCAGAGAAAACTAAAATAAGTTTCAATTTATACAATAGCACATTTGCTGTTCAGGGTAAGAACACTATCAAGTTTCTCACAGAAAAATAATGGATACTTCTCAGAGGATTACCTGAGTCTTGACAAAGCTGTTAACAGGAAAGGAATTCAAGTACAGCATATTGCCCTGAATTAATAGCACCCACCTGAACCCTAAAGGCAGTGGAAGGTAAGTTCCTGCTGCCCCGTTTCCCGCTGGCTCCTGGAACATTCGCATTTCTGAGAGCTGCTGGTCTTTCCCAAATCACTGTCTCCCACTGCAGGCGGAAGCTCCTCGGCTGCCAGCGGCTCGTTAGCTGGGTGTTACTGTAGGGATGGGAAAAGCCAATCCATGTTTATTTGTCATTGCAAAGGGTTACAATTAGAGAGTTACCGCAGACCTCCCGACTGGCAGCAAATTCTTTAGATTTTTATAGATAAGGTGAATGCCTGCAACCCCGCAAATACACCTTTATGCATATACAAAACTTTACGTGTATGTTATTTAAATTAGTCTCGGTAACTAAAGTGATGGAAGTTATCAACTTCAATTAATATACGAAACTGACTAAATATGGACTCTGTTAGCCTAATTATAGTAATATTTTGCTAAGGTTTGTAATTACAGGAAAAGTGCACAAAAGCCATGGCTTGCCCTCTACAAAACTTTATCTAGACTCTAACCAATTCATTAAGGTCCTCCATTAGCTCCGAAAGACATTTAACTTCTCAGGAAATAGTGTTGCCACATAACTCAGTACTGACACGGGGGATCAGCCCCAATAAGTTCTGAGAACTAAATCATGTACCTAGTCATTAAGGACATCTTATTTAAATCATTGCAGAAAAAATGCCCAACACTGAACTAAATGCTAAGTCATTATTTTATGCTGGTCATCTAAATAAAAATAGTATGAATAAAAATGCAGCAGAGAGCAGCATTTTACTTTTTAAAAGAAGATTCTGAATTCTACCCATCCCAGAAAGCAGGTAATCTAAACTCATCTCTAACAACATTTTAAATCATTTTCAATACTGTTCCTTTGCAGCTTTGTCATTTGCCTGCTTGTTTTTAAACCTTCAGCCTCTCAATTCCTTTCCAGAGTGTTCTCTTATTATGAAATATGTGAGCAATCCCTCTTCAATTACAGTACTACATTTAAAAGAATTGGTGAAATAAACTGTTCCCAGTTTTAGCACCTAAAGAGCTAACCAAAGGTAGGGGCATTACAACATGAGCGACAATTTGAAGAGATGCTTCCCAGTAAGAAGCAGCACAGCGTTACACTGAATACTTGCATCTCTTAAGCTGACCACTTTAGATACTGCATAGACTCAATATTTGAATGTTAAATTACCCTGCAGCAGCAATAAAATGCCATGAACTGCACATGCAATAGTAATGGGCACAATCCAAAACAGTTTAAAACGTAAGATTCCATTTTAAAGAATGGGAAACAATTTTTCCTGGCATATTCAAGTATGTGCTTAGGATTTTTGGAATCTACTAATACTCATTTCTTGTGAGCTAGATACTGCAGGTGGTTAATCACCCGCTCTGACAACCTGCACCCCTCTGCATTTCAGTTGGCAAAACAAATAATGCAAAACCCTGCTGGGCTGGGCTGGGCTGGTCAGGCAGGTTCCCTGAGCTCCTGGAAGCGCCTCCCACCCCAGACCTCTGGAATGCACTTGTCCTCATCAGCTGGAAGTGCCTCCCAAGGACTTTACGGAAAGTGCCAGCGGGATCTACTCTACCGAGGTTTTCTTCATTTCCCTGAACACCACACTGTCAAGGGACGGACAACACGAGGAATACTGTAAAAAGGACAAAGTCAAGCTGGTATACAAAACACGATGCCGATAAGAGCGTTGATCTGACAAATATACACATTTATACGAAGCGTGTGAGCTCATCAGCTCTCCCGAGAGCAGCAGCCCACGACCCATCCCGGTCTGGTTCCACTGACCTACGGCAAAGGCTGTGGAGCTCCAGGTAACGATGCCGTTCTGCCAGCCAGGCTTTCCTGAGACACAGAAGAGCTATTCTCAGACGACAAGTTAAAGATAATGGAGTGAGACCGTAAGAGGTACTTTCAGTAGAGTTTCCTTATTCCCCGCTCTAAACTTAAATGCAAAAATTTATGGAATTTGGCCCATATGGCCAGTACTCTTATTGCCGTATTATTATCAGAGGTGCATGAAATTTCAAACCAGCAGTAATAAAATCAAGAATGAAAATAAGTAACTTAATTTTTATTTTTCCATAAATAATTTTTAGTACGCTGACTGGAATGGCTAATCACTGTATCGCAGCAAGTGAAATGAAAGCAGGCAAACAATTTGAAATAAGAACGAGAAACAAGCAATGCAAGATACAGGCTGGGAGACAATCACTAAAGAAGACAATTGAACTACTTATAATATTTCATTTGCAATTCTCCATAGCAGTCTATCAAGCTATTTCATCAGGAAATTTTAATTCATTCATGAAAAGACATGACAAAAATAAAGAGACCTGTTTTGCAAGTAAAAAACCACATACAAGAATATTTAAACAAGTCTGGCTGGATTTTCTTATTTTGTAAGGTGTTAAAAAAGGAGAATGGCAGCTGAAGAGCTTTGTGTTTTGCATGAGCTGAGAATATGAAAATTGAAAAACAATTACTCGCATAAATTGATTGACTAACAAGGATAAAGAAGTGACCCAACATTGCTGAGATTTGAATAGTAACTACAATAAACACATACGCAGTTTCTAACAAATGAATTGATGAAATATGTTAACTTGGTTTGTAGAACCGAATCCTCGAGCTGGACTTCTCCCAGCTTCATTCACATATCTAAATTTATTTTTCAGGGTCTGAATCCAAATCTCCATTTCTGCGCTGGACATCTCCATATCTTGTAACAAACTCACAATTTTTCTTCAGGTTCTCTTTTTCCAAAGCATTATTAGAATTTTGCAAGTTAATTTCTGGTAGTGAATCGGATTCCAATCACATTCAATTAGACAGCCCAAGACTCACCTACTCTGCTCAGCCTCCCAGGTGGCCCCCAGTGCTTGGCCCGGACCGAGGTACAGCCCATGCTGGGTGCAGAACAGAGGGGCCAGGAGAAACGGAAGAAGGAGAAGGATACCACATGGAGCGAGAGGCATTGCAGCGGTGATGGAAGGAGACAGGACACATAACTGGAGGAAACCAGAACTCCTTAGCTTCTGCGCTCAGCGAGCAGCATTTCAGCCGCTGGAGTTCCTAAGCTGGTGTCCTGAAGGTGTCAATAAGCTAGGCAGGAGGAGGATTTTTAGAAAAAAAAAAGCAAAGCAAAGCCAGGCACTGTGCAAATGTATAGAGAAGTGAAGTATCCGGTTCATTTAAAAGGTACTCACCAGAAATGTTAAGTCCTAAACAACTCACTCTGCCTGGATTCCCGCTGTGTGAATTCAGTTTGCCCGAGCCTCCAAAAAAGAGTAGTTAGAAGGCAAAACCACCAATTCTAACCATCTTCCTTGCCATGATTAAAACCACCTTAGCGCTCACCAGGGCAGAGAACAATTTCTTTTTTAATGTGGATGCAGAATTTTGATACTCAATAAAAATCAGCTAGCTGAATTTCCAAACACAGTAACAACAGTAATTACAGTAGAGCAGAGTGATAGTGGATGATAACGCTAACATCTTTCACATGCAGACATAGTGCAAGAAGGGGAAAAAAAAAGTAGTGAGATCAGTGGATTTCCATAACAATTTGCAGAATTGACGTAATGTAAGAACTACCAATGATTTTGTTCATATTTGAAGTTGTAAAATCAGTGTTTCCCAGTACAAAGTATAATAGAAAGCTTTTTGTCTGTCTTCAGTCTATTTTCCTTTCTCCTTGAATATACTACAACAAAGGAAGGTTCTGTTATTGAGAGAATCTCAGCTGTATCTCCTCCATCTACAAATACATCGGTTAATCCCCTGTAATCAATGCAATCAATTACACCAACATTAAATTGATGTGAACTGAGTAAAACGAATGCCGTGCCTTCGACTAAGGAAAAAGTGCAGACAGTGAGTTTCAAAAATAGTTTAGACTGTATTTGCAAAACTAAAACTTATGCAGTATTAACAATTATATTTTAAAAAAGCCATTTCAACATAACAAAAATTGCATATCTGTGTTTTATTATTATGGGAGTGCTCGGATGAGCGGGACACGTGCTGCAGCGCACAGATGATGCAAAGCTTGCTCTTTTAGTAAGCATTTTCCCTCTTTTGGTCAGTAACTAAATAATTACGTAACCCAAAGAGACCAACTAACATCTGCTCTGTAGTTTTTGGCTTTCTGCACAGTCTAACACACCACAGAGGCCCAAAACACCATGAAACTCCAAACAGGAACTATTTTAGGCCAGTATTTAATTGACTAGAACTCAGAAACTAATTAGCAGATTTGCATGAGACTTCACAGAAAAACATCACGCTTTAATGAAAGACTGTTTACTTGAAAAACAGGGGAAGGCATTTTTTCACCTGAAAAAAAGAAAACTAGTTTCTGTGTAAGAGAAAGTGGAAACTTCTACATCTATACAGAGGTCAGTTCTATTCAGCAATAGTAATTAGTGTAATTGAGCCAAACTATACAGGGAAATATACACTCAATAATGGCAAATAATTAATTATACATAATTTACGCAACAAGGAACATGGTGTTCTACGTACACACACTCTGACCCACAGGACTGCTCCGTTTTCCATCTTAGTTTCCAGGATCAAGCCAAGTTCTAACTTCAGCTTAATAACTGCACTCTAAAAACACACCAGCTTTGAATCCCACCTTTGAATCCCACTTGAAGTCCCTCCTGGAACTCATACACATAAACGTATGATGTGTATTTGTCTATTTGAGATCAGCAAGGACACTTTCCACAGGAATATCCAGATTTTGCCTCCACGTATGTTTCTTTGAATTTGTTTCCTCTTTCACTTGACAGAATCACAATTTTCCTCAACCTTCTCTGACACAACCATCTGCCTACCGACAGTTCTCGTGTGCAAACGCTTCACAAAGCACCAAGAGTGCAAAAAAGCTGCTCAAAACTCACCCGACCACCATTGGTAAATGTTCATTCCAGCTGCTTCTGGACCGGTAGCGTCCCTAGAGATAATCAATGGGTGCACCTGTTAGATGTGGGGAGTGTAAAAATGACCAGCTCTGTGTCTGGGTTATTTTAAAAGCCTGCCAAGGAAGCAGTCATTTATTAAAAAATGTAGAACCTCTTTCAAGCACTAAGGAAAAGGTTGCAAACAACTTTAAGGCCAAGAGGAATTTAAAGCAAAGAAATAATGAAATAATTTGTGGAGGAGGAAGGGAGCCTTTGGAAATGAACATTTATTGTACCGCTGAATTAATGATAAAAGAAGCAGCAACTGCGTGTGCGGGTATTCTCTGCTGGAAGATTAAGATGGAAATTAAATGTGTGGCTGATGATAACTATTGACTATTCATTAAAAGCCTTCATAAACTGCAGGTTTTTTTCATTTGTCAGTGACCCATGTTTGCATGTTTTTATTTTTATTAAGTATAGTTATCAAGATGACAGTCCTGTAAGAATAAAAAAAGCAAGCAGCAAAACCTTTAATGTAATTTAAAGATTACTAGTATTAAATTTAATTTGAAATCTATAGCTAGGGAAATGAATTTAAATGATAGCAGAGTACAGTTAGGACTTTCAGATACGATAAACTCAAATATTCTTTCAACTAACCTTCCAAATGAGAGAGAACTGCTATCACTTGGTATTTGAAATGAATTAACAGAGAACACTTTTACTGGTGAAAAATAATTCTGACTTTTCATTACAAGTTTTTACCATTTCCATTTTATTTCAGTATATTATTACATTTACATTACTACAATTACATGGAAGTATAAGGGAAAATGCAGAAAGGAAGCAAGATGAAATATTACGAAATGCTGATTCTTTTCAAAATCAGGATCTGATACTATTATTTTATTAGAGTTATTACAAATAAAAAAATTACTGAACAGATCAGCTGTAAACTCTAAGTAGATTTTTCAGTCTTTCTTTTAAAAGATTTGTTTCATCAGTTCCATCTGGAAATCATAGATGCATAGATGCTATGCAATAACCTCAAAGTAACCAAATGAACGTTTCCAAGAAATTTAAATTATATTCTAAAAAAAACTTTCAATATTGTCATCAGATACTGCGCTTGAAAACGAACCAGGATTTATCAGACGTGCACCGAGAACCACCACGGGTGACTTTAGGAGCGTGCTGCCTTTATGACAGGTCACTACCTCCCCCACGGGGTTTCAGGTCTGCAGCGCTGGGTGCGGGGGTGACCACAGCCATGTGGCAATCCCCCTGCCCTTACTGCAAGTAGCAGCTCACGTATTCCCAATATTAGCCCAATCTCCCTGTATCCGTGCTGTATGTGTGGACATCACCGCACCCTCAGCTCTAAGAATGTGTTGTTTATCAGCAATTGTCACTTGAGCTGTTTAGGATTGTGGGTTTTTGTTTTATTAGAAAACATTAGAAAGTCCTCTTTAAAAGGCAACTCTTTGTGAACAAGGTCGCTTATGCAACAGCTTGGCTAAGCCAGGATGAAACGGTAATCATGGGTGTAAAGTGAGAATATTTAGCTAATTTGTTAGCAAGGGAATCGCTCCTATTCTCAGCTGTGAGATCAAGGCAAACTTCTGTTTAAATTAAAATAAGCCATGCTTTGATAATGTAAGCAGGATGAGGTAAATCAGCTAAACGTACTTATTTTAGGTGCCTCAACCTAAGGGTTTCGCAAGCACCCTCCAACATGGGAAGCATATATAGCTCATCAAAACCTTAAGGATTACTCAGATTTGCAAGCACATTTTGTTAAACCACTGCATAAAAAAAAAAAATCAATTAAATGTTTTCCTTACCTGGGTGAGAGTATCTGTCTGCAGCAGGTATTGTATCGTAAGACCCAAGGCAGCTGAGAGCACTCAGCTCAATTCTCTGATTCATTTCCTCAAGCATCCTGAAAACAGTCATTCTCAGTATAACAGCTTACTAACATTATTCCATAACCAGATTCTAATTTCAAGGTGGCGCCAGCGGCAGAGGGATAGTGGACATGGAATGCTGACGGCCTCAGGTGATCCCTGGACCCACCTGCCCAAGGCACTTGTCCTTCTGCCCAGACCACAGATGCCTGCAACAGGTACCTGCTGGAATTCAAGGTCACCTCCATCACTGCGCTCTCGTACTCCCCCTGCATAAAAATTAGATGCTCTGTTCCCATCTTCATGTCGTAACTATTGCCTATGAATGTTACACCAATTTATACCAAAAATTCCATTGATTCCCAGGGGAGAAGTAGGGACATGAACATTCTTATCAACGAGATTATTGGATTTTCAATCTACGAAATACTGAAAGAAATCTCAAGCAGATTGGTTGTGCCTCTGGTATGTATTCTGGTCATGGAGGTCAATGTTTTTTTTATGCCTTGCATTTGATTACTGCAATATGTCTTAGAATATACAGCAAAAGGGGAAAAACAAACCAAAAACCAAAGTCTGAAGTTGCCCAAACATCCAGTAACATATCACAGAGATCTAAATACCACTTCTGGGCGTTCAGGATTTACTTTGCATTTCAAGAGGCTGAAGTGATCTAAGGTTACGTGTTTACTATCGGCAGTGGTGTAACTGGAATTTTTGTAGACCTCCCCGAGCTGGTCCAAAAGGAGCCGGCTCCCGCGCTGCTGCCGTGGTTGCCATAGCAGCCCAGGGTCGGCATTGATGATCGATGAGGGGATGCGATTCTGCAGCCACAGGCAGCCTCAGGCACACAAACGGTGCGAAAGCCAAGCATTTTGAAGCTGGGGTTGGCTATGTCACAGATTTAACCGCAACGTTATCATTCCTAACAAGTTCAGGATCACTCCTAACTGAATTCCTGTCTGGATTCAGCTCTCCTTGCAGCGACGTGGCATACTGACTGATTTTATAAAGTATTTTGAATACCAGAAGATTATTATTTCACCCTGATTTTTCATACAAAATTCTTTTAGTCCCCACTCTGCCATTTTTCTTCTTTCCTGGGCTGATGGTCACCATAAAAGAAGACCTAGACATAGTTTGTAGTCTAAACATACTCCTCCAGGTAAAAAACTTTATTGATTTAAGCACAAGTAAAAGTAGTAGGACTGAGCTACATTCATTCTAATTACAGATAACTAGCTGAGTCTGGCAGTAGTAGACCAAGGGAGCAGAACTATTTAATTTTTATTAGTTATTTATTTTGATTTCCCAGCTTCCAAGAGTCAATACTCTTGGATAACTTGCTTTGCTTTGCCTAGAAACTCTAAGAACTTTATCAGTAACCAATACTGCATTACAACAGTCTCCAACCATACACCCCTTGGTAGAAATGGGGTATTTATTTTTTTGGTTCCATTCCATGTAAGGAAACTTCAATACAACCTTGTTGAACAAAGAGAGATAAAATAAAATACGCAAAAGCAGTTTGTTTTTGTTTTTTCCCAATATTCTTAGTAATATGAAATCAGGAGTACATAAGTGAGATTTAAGGTATTTGCTGAGGATACCAGAAAATACCTAATGCTGCCATTCGAATTTCCAAAGGCTAGTCTGGGAGAAAATACCAGAGCTGATCTTCAGTAAGCAGAGAGAGTGAGAGGAATTTCTGATACAGTACTTAAAAGGTGTTGCCCTGAAGTAATAACTACTGTCTCTTCTTCCCTTAACCCTGAAATTACTGCTGTTGCATAGTCAACTTGGAACAATAAAACTTTATAAACTTTGTAAGCATATGGCAGGAATAATAAATGTTAAAGAGTAAGAAAACTACATCAACCGCATCTCAGATACATCTCTGAGACCCAAACAGGTCTAGCACGACGTCTGGAAACCTGAAATTATCTGAAAGATTCACAGATTCTTAGAGAATAAATTTGCACATTGTAGGGCTCCCCAAGGAAGCTTAGAACTTGCTCCCACGTTTTTCTCTGCAGATCTATTTCCTCTGAATTTTAACTTGAAATACAGTCATCTCCCCCTGAAAAGAAACAGTGCTTTGATTTCCCGTCTAGCCATAGAGCTCTTCACACAAAGGCACTACCCTTCACACGGCAAGGGAAAAAACCAGGAGAATTGCAGAGACAAAAATTGATGTGGAGGAGCGAGAGAGAAAAAAAAGAGATTGTCCTTGTATTTCAAGAGTTTCCTCCTCTTTGCAGACAAAAGGATGGAGTACGGCAAAATTCAACATGCCTTACAAGACAAAAAGCTTTTCCCTGTGCCCTCTGGTGTCTAACTGTGCTGGAGGTTAAAGGAGTGATGCAAACCCATCACAAACACAAAAGAAGCAACAGAGATGGAGAACCCAGAGAAGTCTGGCACTTTGAAAATATTAAAAGCCTGTATGATACACTTATTAGCTCAAAAAATAAACCGATTTCTTTTTCTTTTTATAAAATTTGGTTTTAAAGTTTCAATGAGCTTCATTGCTATGATATGAAAAACCTTACTTGCTTTATCACTCTCTCATTTCCTGCTTTCCCAAGGGCTGGGTATCTTCTCTCACACGTAGCAATAATAATTCATTTCTATCAGGTATTCTATCACATATTCATTTATTCCTAAGGCTTTATCATGATATTAATAATCTGGCTTCTTTTGCTCTGGATTACAAGAGTTCCCTGATAAGTTTTTATTATGTTTTCATTCACATGTCTTTGGATTAGATGAACAATTTTTAAATAAATTCTAGTTTGAGTCAGGTAACAGCATTTCGCCACATGATTTTTATCTATGGCTATTATTAATAATGCAGCAATAATTAATGTGATAATAGTTATAATTAATGTCAATAACCATAACAGTGATTACTGAACTAGGCAAAAGATCTCATGGAAAACACACCCTATATGAAGCGTGTGGGTGGATATCTCCTTTAGACTCTCTGCTGAACACTTGGCTTCTGTTTCTTAAAGAAAGCTTTTACACAATGAATACTTTCCACAAATCAAGAATGCTGAGCCACTTAGAAATAGGAATGAAAGATGACCACCATCATTTTTGCCAGATACGTTTCTGGTTTGAGGTCTTTTAGTTTTAACTGCGTGTTCCTCCCCTCCCATGAAGAGGAAATGCCAGGCTTTTAAGCAGCAGGGAATGCATTCCTTTAGCTGTATATAGCACAATCCCTCTCCTTTGGGTCAGACTGCAGCACCAAATCACCTTCCCTTGACAAACACCTTCCTTTAGGGGCAAAGGAAAGACTAGAACATATACATGGATATTTTTTTTCTATATGGCATCAACTTTTTTTCTGTGAATACTTTCTTATGATTTATTTTGAATACAGGTAAGACATGAGAGTTTGTTTGAGACATTCAGAGTTTTTTTGGAATACAACATAGCAGACAGTAAGCTTTACTACAACCTATAGAGTGGCTGTGGTACTGCAGTAAACTCCAGCAATACACAGCAGCAAGTCTGGGGCGGTCTGCCCTGTACATCAGTGTCATTTTGGTTTGGTGAGAACAAAACAGAGAAGTCAGAAAGGCTGAACAAAGATGCTCAGCTTCCCAACAGCTTTCCAAGGGTGCTGACACTGCCCGTCTCTTTCTGTAAATCATGCTCACTATTTACAGGATAACTGTATACTTTATCTGTAGTGAGAACCAATAAAACACAGTTAATTATTTCACATTATATTCATTTAAAAACATAAACATCAGTAAAGCTGGAAGGGAGAGAGAGTTCCAATACACTTACGAGCGCAAGACGCCTGGCCTGTCTGACAAGCATCAGCTTCTGGGTCTCTACAGCAACCAGCAAGCTGGGCCAGCTCCAATGCAGCTCGGGCAAGATCTCAGCACCCAGGAGACAAACGGAGCTCCTAGAAGATGTGCAGGTGGATGCCCCAGGTGAGGCTGGTTGCAATGGTTATGACCTAGGCTTCAAGGCCCGGAGAGTCTTGAGGCAGCACCACACCCAGTTGTGGCAACAGCAATGCCCAGAGCATCAAGAGGCTTAATTTGTGTTTGCATATGTTAATTTGTATGATAGCAGTGAGTCTGAGATGGACTTTAAGGTGAAAGAAAGTGTCTTCATTCCAAGGTTACGAGGATGGTAGTAATAGGAAAAAGACGAGCCCCAGAAGAGACTGGTGAAGAGCCCTTCTTTGACAAGAATTTTATTTTTATGGAAGCAGACACCTAAAATTTTCTATACAGAGAGTTCTAGTAATTTTTCCAGCTCCAGCTCTAACGCAGCCCCTCCAGTGAAGTGATTAGCTCAGCAATACCGACTTTGCGTGTAGCATCTCACTGGGCCAACGCCTGTGACATCGAATGTCTGTGAGATTTAAGCTACTCTAGTGAAGGATTCTGTCTTCCACGTCAGCCTGAGGACTCGTGCACTACGAAAAGATGTATGTGCAGCTGCCCACGTGGTGCTTAGGTGACCAGAAGTAATGTTTCTCACATCTTGTCATTTTATATAGACATTTTTATTTATTTATATGTGTTTAGACAACCTCATGCACCCACCAGAAACAGAACTTCTCATCTGAAGCCCAAGGAACTGATGCGATAAACACAATTCTTGGTGTCTATTACAACTGGTTACCTTCCTTTTTTGAGCCTGAGCAGTAGCTATGTTTTGCCATCTGTCAGTCATATTCATTTATGATTCATTTCCAGTTTTTTTTTTTTTTAAATGACTGCTGAAAGTGTCACTGAAGGTTTTGGTTGGTTTAGGGTTTTTTTTCTGTTTGTCTAATAAGCGCTTGGAAAGCGGAGCTCCAGAAAAACTCAAGGCCAACCAATTACAGGATCTAGTAAGGCAGTTTTCACCAGGTTCCATCTGGACTGAGGTTGATCCAAGTTGCAGCTGCCACCAAAACCAGGTATTCTGTCAACTAATCATGCTGCCCCGGGCCCAGAAGTAACTAACTGCTAAAAGCTTTCTGTCAAGAGGAGGATATTTTCCACGTGCAGTTTTACGTGCTTTCCTGACAAAAATTAGTGACAATCCCCACGTTGGTGAAACTACCATATCAAACAGTATTTGCAGTGATGACTGAGGTCTCAACAGCAGAGATTTGGAAGCCCTCTTTGGTGTCCCTCACACATATCAGGGTGCAGGCAGGAACCCAAGGCAGTGAATATTAAGGCTGCCTTCAAAGGAGTTCAGATGTTGTTGAGCAGTATCCATCTGAGTGAAAGATTCTGCTCAGCTCCCTCCCAATTAACAACACACAGAGCGTTCTGCTCTGCTAGTTCCCAAGTCCCAGCTACCTGACTTTCCCGGCACAACTCTGGCAACACTGCTGGCTGATTAAGGAAATAGATGTTGATATTAAACAATTGGGACAAACATTAGGATCCCCCGAGAGCTGCACTGGAGGGCAAATGGAGGGTAGCACTCTGGTCTAATTACACTCAGGCATAAACGCAGCAAAAGGAGAAGTTCCTTGCTTCATCAGAACTTTTTAAGAGTTTCTCTTAGAACAGACACCTCAAACACAACATATAAAGGCTTAATTTTTATGAGAGTCAGACTGGGGAGAGAAGAAAGCAAGGCAACAGGAGACTTTGCTGCCTGAAGAATGGGCTTGTATGGGCAGAATGCGAGCAGGCTGACTGCTGTGCAGAGAGCTCGGACTGCCAGCGCGGCCGGCGAGAGGCACCCGCAGCGCTCAGCCAAGCAGCGGGGGACCAGGCATTGTCACCTCCTCCCCAAAGGGCCCGGCTCAGCCAGACTATTAAGTGTATTTCAACTGTAATCTCCATTAACGATCCACCCGCTCACCACCAGGTTCACCCCTGAGAGGCAGGTGAGCTAACTGGAACACTGCGCCTGGCCAGCAGAGCTGGTTCTGTCAGCTTGAGTTTCCAGCACAGGACATCTCCCAGTGCAGTCCTACATGGGACTAATTCCAGCAGAAAATGGATAAACGGCGAGAGAATAATGACACTCCAAATATTCAAGAAACCTTTAAATTATCTAGCAACACAAAGCTCTAACTTATCCTTAGAGCACCATATTATTATTTAAACACTTCAAAAGTAGTCAACTAAATGTAAATGTCTAAATTTTTACATTCACATTTTCACATTCTTGTTTATATATTTCTGGGTTTAAATGTTGATCTCCTGGGAGTATACCACAGGAGGAATTTCTCCCTAAGCTCCTAGAAGTCACAGATTATAGTACCAGGGAGATATTATGCAAGTTTTATCACTATGTTCGAGAAGTAAATTCCTACCTCTTTGGGCAAACAAAACAAAGTCAGATCCCCCTGTACACCTGCCTGGGAGAGACCGGAACGCTGGAAATGACGCCCCTGCACATACAGACTTATGCTAAAGGTGATAAATAGAGCTCCCAAATCACGCATGGAGGCGGCCTTGCCCTCCACCGAACTCCCCAGCTCCCATTCCTCTGCCCAGCTCACTCTGCTTTTTCTCCATGTGCCTGGTCTCCATTCCCTTCTTCCTCCTCCTACTTTTATCCCTTTCGGACACTTTTTTGACCCAGCTTTTATCCCTTTCTCCTGATCTGAGTAGATCCCACATGAGTCACAAGGCACTTCCTCACAGAAGCCATTTCCCTGCCAGGTTTGAAATTCTCACTACAAAACCCCAGGCACTAGGTTTACACTGCACAGAACAATAGGAAATAAAAAAAAAAGTATATTGCATGTAAAATATGAAATAACAGAGCATCAGAATTTTTGTCCTTACTATTGCTACACATAATATCTGCAATCCAGCCTTGCTTTCATTCCTGGAGGAGGCACATGGAGTTAAATGTTTATAGATGAATTAAACTGTATTTCAGGTACCTGAAATGGAAGACATCAACCCAAATGTTTCACATTTGGCAAAGTTACAAGAGACAAAATACCCCCAGTCTTATTACAGGAAATTAATGCTAAGGGTGAATTGCAGAGCCCACCCTTCCAGTAACACGGAGGTGGCTTCTATTCCCTGTAATCATTCCTAATTTACTTTAAAGGTTTGGGAAATATTTATGCGTGAGTTTCTGTCATGTTGGCTGCTACTCATCAGTAAGTGTCAGAAGATCACGCAGAGGTTATATCTGTAACTATGATTTCACCTGTCATAATGTGAAGCTACTAGCCAGATGAGGGCCCTCATCCTTAGCTGTGCATACATAATTAACCTTAAACAAATTATAATAATTAATGAATAAATGGCTATAAAATTTTTCCATTATAATTGTATTAAACTATATTATCTGACTGATATTCGAAGCATAAGATGGCAAGCTACTAAATAATGAGGAATTGGATGTGATAAAAACACAGTCCGCCCACAAAGTGTCATTACTACTTGACTGTAAACTGATTTCATGTATGACATAAGCAAAAACATTTTAAAAGCGTTAATTTTTTCTGTAGGTAAAAGTAACATATCTGATACGGCAGATAATTATGTCACTATGTCACTAATTATTTGTAACCATCATGTAAGAAACCAATCTAAGCTGTGATTTAACAAAGGGGAGAGATCGTTTCAAGAGTGTGATCCTTTTCCCTTCCCCACCTCCCACTACATCCCTGTGGACGTGGAGTGAGGTGAAGAGATGATGAAGGAACAGCAAGAAAACATTTGTAAAACAGAGATTGGAAGTATAAAGCAACACAATACAGAATGGGAGATCACAGAATCATACAATCATTTAGGCTTAAGATCATTAAGTCCAACCATCAGCCCAACACTGCCAAGCACACCAATAACCCATGTCCCTCAGCACCATGTCTGCCCGGCGTTTAAATACTTCAAGGGATGGTGACTCCACCACTGCCCTGGGCAGCCTCTTCCAAGGCTAGGCTTGACAACCCTTTCCATGAAGAAATTTTTCCTCATATCCATCCTAAACCTCCCCTGGATGGAAAGCCAAAGAAATTATATATTAGGAGATAAATAAATGAATTACTTTGAAGTTGAGAATTAATGTTACAAAGTTGGTATGCTAGAGAAAGTGACTGGCAAAGGGACGCAGAGGGGTGATGCGAGAGAACTCCCACAGGCAGTGTGTACTCTGGAGAACCGCCGAGTGATGAGAGGCAGAGAGGTAAAACAGATATCAAAAAGCAAGCACATAATCCCCCTCGCACTGTATGTTCACACTAAATGGGAACTGTGTTTCAAAGCATGCTGGCAATTGCCTTAGAAACGTACGCATTACATATCCTCACAACATCTCTGTATGTGCCTATAAATGTACTGGATTGATACCTGTACTGCAACTACAGGGTTATACATCCTCTCTATAGGTAATTATCACAGTAACCCTTCCTGCACATATCTGAAATCTCAAACTACACTTATGCTTAGCATTCTTATTAACACAGCCAGGAAGAGGTGAGGGCATTTCACAGAATGAGTTATCCATACTGTATTTTATACTGTACGTAAAACTAGTGGTCTGAATTCTGAGTAGGAGGAGTAGCCTTATGAAGGCTAAATAGATAGGATTTTCCTTTAAAAATATCCACCAAAGGGGAAATACCTATAACAAACCAAGGAGCAGAAGAAATAAAAAGCTTCTAAAAATTAAAAAGGGTTATTAATCTATTCAGAGTCTCCTTCTTGTGACAGACAGTTCAAATTGCAAACTGTATGTCACACGTCACTGCATTCTGCAAAAGGATCGACGCAAACCGAGAGATGTGGTGACATGTGGCCCAGGAAACCAAACCGAACCAGCTTTGGCAAGACCCACCAACTCTGCAGTGGAATAATGACTGCTTTAAGCACAACGGTATAGTGGGACACCAAAGGGTGCAATCCAGAATTCCACCTCCAAGGGGAAAGACACTTGTTTCTGGTTGAAAAACACCTCACTGCTAGAACGCTTTTTAGAAGACAGTTAAAACCTTCATCAATCCCTTGTTGCTATCAGTTAATTCCACACAGAAGAACTACATAAATGGATTACAGTATGTTGACTTGCATGGATTAATGCTACTTCATGAGAAGTCGGGTTATTTTGAATCATAAAGGTTCACAAAGTAATTACTTGTTTCCTGCAACTACAGATTTCTAGGTAATTGATTTTGCCTGTTAATATTTCAGTACCATTCTTCTTTCCCATACCGTCTTGCAAACCAACACGATTTTTGCTTGCTGTCAGGGCCTGAAGCTTGCTCCTGGAGTTGAGCTGCCCGTGGCCCAGAACGGCACTCCGAGGTGGGTCCCAACCCCATTCCCACCACCCTGGAGGAAGAGCTGCTCCAAAAAGAGCCAAAACAGCCTTGCAGGGTGGGGGATGACCTGCCCCCACTTCATTGGGGAGCTGCTGTAGGTCACCTGCTCTGCCCTTGTGTCCGTGCCCACCCTGTGCCTGGCCATGTACCTTCCTGGTCCAGAGCTTGGTCCTGGACCTGCCCTGGGCACTACAACCACCATGGGCGGCCACCAGGCTGTGTTTGACCCTGGTCACCATCACCAGACCTGCAATGCAGGTGCATCCGAGGGATCAGCCAAATGCATAAGCCCCACACAGATCAAATAAACAGTTACTGCACATTTCCAAGTGTCATCTCCAGCACCTCACCTGCAAAATGAATGGCAGCTTCTCTGGAGCCTTTCCCACCTGATGTCCTGTGCCTCGCACCACCTTTGCCCGCTTCCTCCAAAGAGAAGCTGCTGCCGGGAACTGCCCATGGCTCCTTGCTCCTCTCCTGACAAAGGGGCAGTGATGCTCTCCCACCACTGCACCTCGGGGACTCTGCTGGGATGTCCTTCTGGGCCACGGGAGAGAACACACCCTGGTGCAGAGAGAGGGAGAGAAACACGGAGACCATGAGAATGAGCGAGGGAGAGAGAGAGAGTCTCTGCAATTATCTCAGCAACTAACCAAACCCAAAATTCATACGCACAGGAGACTAAGGAGTAAGAGCCTTGTTGTACCTGTTGTCTAAAAAGCTTCTACTACCGTTATCTGTACGGTTCAACATTTTGCCCTTATTCTTTTTTCCTTCTGGAAAATTTTTTTTACCCGAAGAATCAAATCTTATCTGTTGGCTCACACCACCATGATTTGACCATTTTATCCTTATCCAGAAAACGTGTGTCGTCTCATTATGGAACTACTTGCCATACATTGCAATACACACATGCAATACATTCTCTCATTTCCCCCCCTTGCAGATGTTTCTGGAGTAAATCATACCCACTAATATTCTAATCATGTGAATTATCCCACTGAGTGTCTCATATGCCAATTGAGTAACTGTTGTGATCATTAATTAAGCTTTCAGCTTTTCCTGTTTATTCCCCTTACTTCTCAAATTAGTACAGAAACAATTAAAACATTTGGTGGATTGACATACTACTATTCTACTTGTCCTTCTTATGACCTTAAAATCAAGCCTAAGCTCAATAGTTAGGACCTTTTCCCAGTCGTTACCGTTTATATGTATGTATGAATATTTGCAATCTCTTTTGATCCTAAGCTTAAAGATTTTATTCATTATTGAGGGACCAAGACTGTGTGTCAAAAGGTTGTCCACAACAGCAATACCATATTTTAAGGATCGATGTTTATGAAGAAATCACCACATATCAAAGAACCATTCCACTGCTCAGACTAAATTGAAGTCCAAGTTACTGTATTGTTTCTCCACTCTCCCACCCGGGCAGATGCAGAACATCCAGTCCAAAACAGAAAAAAGATTTCCTGTCAAACTCCCTCTCCCACGTCATCACTCATATCCCTGAAGAGTTCAGTACAAAACTGTAAGTAAACTACTGGCTCTGGAAGCTTTCCTGTATAAGCATCACTTGATTTTTAGGAATGAGGAATTAAGTCTGAGGAGCTTCCTCTGCTCGCTCACAGCCCCTGGGCCATTATCCTGCCACTGAACGTGTCAGCTCAGGCTGAACTCAACTCACCGACATCACTGTGCACGTAAGGTAACCCTGTGGGGTCACCAGTAGGCACAAGTGATGCTGAAAGAATCACCATACACCAAGACTTGCTCTTAGATTAACATACTGCTTCCCAAGCACTTTCACAACAACGCCCATGACAGACTGCAATTTCAGACAGACTTTCAGTAAAAAGCTACTTCTTAGCAAAAAGCTCTGTCCTTCAGACACCAGACTTTAGGTGGCAGTTAGCCGTTTCATTCAATTTGTTCCAAAAAGCAAAGCTCTCAGTGATTGTCTCCACCTAACTCCAAGTACATCAATTACTTGCTCACAATCTTTGGTTATACTTCTGTGATTCCAAGGACTTTTAGCCAGAAAGATGAAAAGCAACTGTATGGGAATTTGCCCTTTAGGTAACGAGCACTGTCACCTCGGTCATCTCCGAGGCGAACACAGCTGACTCAAACTCACCCCATTGTTTGCAAATTTTGCCCTCTCTCCCCTGTCTGTGTTCCAGTGTTCCCTCCACACACTGCTGAAATCCCTAACAAGCTACGGCAGTTCTCAGGCTCGTCAATAAACACGGAGTAGAACCAAAGCACTCCGATCTCCAGCAGGTTCCAGGGCCACCCGGTGTCCCCGGTGCTCTCTGCCCGCGCGCGGGGCAAAGGGGAGCGGTGTGAGGACGAACCGAGGCAGCGTCCGCTGTCAGTGCCAGAACTGCTACCACAGACACAGTCATCTTCTGCAGCAGGAAGAAAATACTCGAAAGGGCATCCTTCTCCCATGTTACAGCAAATTATTCAGTAAAACAATATGCTGTGTTAGCACCGCTAATTGGAGTCGCAAGAATTAAATCAAAATTACTCAGTTTGCCATTATCATTGCTTTAAAAATTGAATATTGACCGGAGAAGAGAAAACATTATCTGACATTAATCAGCACTGAAAACAAAACAGTGTTGGCACTTTTGCAATTTCACTAGAGCCTACGTATTGAAAACTGCGCAGAGGGCAGGGTAGGAGTAGAAATTATTCTGCACAGAATACTCTGGGACAAAATATGTTATTTATATCCAATGCTTCTTATTGGATACTTATTACAATTAAATTATTAAAAATAAACATTATATATACTTGAATATCGTTTAATTCAATGTAAAGCACAATAACCTAGAAATAAAATAATCAAATCATTATTTAATACTAAATTATAAAATTAAGTAATTGTTAATAATTTAATACTTATTGTAATTTATTAACTCTCACCTCTGAAAGTAAAATCAGCATACAAGAATTTCCGGATTTCCTTTCCTTTTTCTTTTTTCTTTTTTTTTTAAATGGGTGCCACAGCTGCTGCTGTTATAATCGCACTGTTTGGGGCAGCCTGCATTTAAAGGATGACATGGGAGCTGAGCATTTCCAGGCTGTGTGTTTGATCTGTAAACCGTTATTTATGGCCACAGCCCAGGCTGGCACCGAGAGCCCGCGCAGGGCTCTGCCCGGCCCCTCGGCAGGGCACTGGCCGCTCTCAGGGAGCGCTCAGCAAACGGAGCGGCCACCCAGCTCCCTGCCAACTCTGCTTCACAGAGGACAAACACACTGTCTGATTTATCTCCCAAACCCTCTGTAAACATGTTTTAAAAAACGCCTGAGGTGATGGCATTTTCTTCTGTTCCCAAAATTAAAAATAAAAACACAAGATAAGGCAATGGCAATTGTTTTCTGTCACTATCTGCAGAATTTTCCAAGAGAAGAGCAGAGGTTTGGTTTCCTTCCCCTCCCCTTAATATTGGCCATTTTCCAGTTTCTAAACCAAGCTGATTTCTTGATCTCAGCACTTCAAAATCTGAAATTTATGGCTAAAGGATATATCAAACAAGACCCAACTAGCAAATAGATAACACACCTCTTCCAAGAATTCTGCAGAATCAGTTCAAATGGTTTAAAGTGAATGTTTTGAGGAGTATTTCTCAAGGAATATTTTCACAGCAGTATTTTCACAAGAATGTACTAATGCAAAACGTAGCATAAGATATGGAATACGTATATATTTCTTGCAACATCCTGTCTGGGTTCTCCACCTTCCTCCACTTCCATCCTCCTCTGCACATGTGGTGGCCCTGGCAGAGTCTTTAATCAAACGAGTATCTGATCTTCTGACAGTTTTACCAGAGGACAGCAAGCCCAAAGTTTGTGTAGAAAGCCCTTGGAACAGCCAGCACGAAACGAGTGAAGGAGCCCAAAAGGACTACAGGAAATACAGAGCTTCTGGGCAGCAGACCAAGGAGATGAGGAATGCAGAAAAACGTTCTCAGCTGTGAAACAAAAGGCTCCCAAGCAGAATGGAAAATGAAAGAGCAAATGGAGACGACAGATGCTGGGGTCCAGGGTACTGACGACTGGGGTGAAACAAAGCCTGGAAAGGTCTGGAACCCCAGGGAGTTTAGGGCTGAGGAACTGAAAGCTGCACAATTACTTCTGGCGTTTGTGGGGAGTGCCAGAGTCAGCTCCCGGAGAACAGTCGGGGCAGAAGGCCAGCAGGCAGAGGTGCCCAGCCGAGGAAGACCTATTAATTGCAGAGTGCCACTGTGCCAGTGAAGGGATTGACAGTTCTTCTGCAGGACCTAGACTGGAACCAAACACGATGGGTTTAAGGCTGTCTTCATCATCATCACAGACAGGGAAACCACATCAAACCGCGGGCAGGTTTATTTCTGGGAAGAGCAAGACCTTCTAGTGCCCTTCATTCTTCTGAATTATAAGCCAAATTTACTCATTTATATGGAGGTGTTCATCACAACCTTCTATTTTCAGTCCTCAGTAAGGTGTAGCTTAGTAAGTTCAGAGAAAGGAGACAGGAAAGGAATAAGATTTAAATAATTTGAAAAATACCGCAGTCAATAAATTATACTTTTGTTCTTCCCTAGTGAATTTCTCACACCTTGGCATGCTTGACAAATATGCATTAGTTTAAAATTCCAATTTGTAAAACTGGCAGGTTGAAAAAAATTCTAAAACATGCTTGTTTACTTGGGCTGAAAGCTTGAACTGAACGTCCCACATTCTCAGCAGAAGTGACTTTTGGGTGAAGGCTGGACTCTGACCTTGTCATACAATCTCTGCTGGAATCAGTGAAATGTGCATTTACTACCACGCAAAGAAATGAGTTCAGACATACCATTCTGATCAGATATTGGAATTAAAATAGCTGCATCAAATTTTAAATATTCACTCTAATTTTACATGTCTTACATTGTCCTTGATACTGAAGCTCAATTCAGCTGAGATCACCGGATCTAAAACTGCGAGTTCTTCTTCAAAAGCTGTGTCCCCCCTTACAGATCCTCTCTGAGTCATAGGAGGTAGAGAAAATATATTCCCACTGCTGCTGAAGCGGTAGAAAATGCAACAGAAGGACGAACATAGACTATATCTAACTTAGCAAGTAGCATGGCAGAAGGGGCGTGAGATGTGTGGAGGTTTAGGATGGATATTAGGAAAAATTTTTATACCAAAAGGGCTGTCAAGCCTTGGCAGAGGCTGCCCAGGGCAGTGGTGGAGTCACCATCCCTGGAGGTGTTTAAAAGCCAGGCAGACGTGCAATTCCGCATTGATAAAAACAGAGACCAGAAAGAAGATTTTACTCCTGGGAGAGAAAACTGAATGTGACCCAGCAGTTTTGGCTGGCTCGCTTCCTAAAGCATGCACTTATCTATTGAGTGTCCAGGAAAATATCTCACAATCATATATGCATATTTTAGGTCCATATACCCAAATTCCAAGCGAAGTGGGTAAGAGTGCGAGGTGGTTAACAGTGCTGGCATTTGAGCAACCTGAATAGGAACTCAAATCGAATTCACTGGCTCAGCAAAACAAGCGCGGGAAGATGATGCCCGTGGCAGCTGGCCTGGAAGCTGCCCCTCAACTCGGTCGCACTCTGTGTGCTACACCCAGTTTCTGCACAGAGAAAAGCCTCTAATTACATGACAACAAAAATGGTGGAAAATCTTTGCAAAGCTGGTAAGAAACTCTGTTTCGCTGTGCTTGTAGGGCTTCATTCTCCTTGCTGGTAAGTGAAGAGACTTCCGAACAAATACCATGTAACTCACATATCTCTAATTGCCATTTCCTCTGATAACGCGTTTAGCTTGTCTTATCTGCCAGCTACATCTCAGTATTATTTGAGAGAAATGCTGATTTTTGCAAAAAAAAAAAAAACAGATGATTTCAGAGGATGGCATTTAGTCATTGAACATCATTCCATAACATGTCATGTCTCAGCAAGAGGGGATTTATTTTTTTTAAGAACATTTTTCATTTTGCATTCTTACATAAATGAAGATTCCCTTTCCCTATAGACACAGGGGAGTGTTTCTAATCAGAGCATTGTTTTTTTTTTTCATTTGGACAAGAAAGGTACCTGCTGTCATTTATAATTTCATTTTATTTTTCTTTGGCAGGTACAATTCTGAGATGACCAAAAAGTTATCATGTCTGAAAAAATGATCACTGTAAGATGTTTATTCTTCATAATTTGGAGAGCTTACTAAAGTGTCCTGTGAATCACCTACTGTAAGAATTCAAACTATTTATTGTAATGTGTCATTTTGCATCTGTTTTATCGCTTCCTGTATAGTATACAGCATCGGTTGGGTATTTGAAAGATTTTATGACTCTATTACTGTAGGCATGATTTTAAAAGAACTTATTAAATTTCATTGTTCAGATTATGTCCTCAGATATCTATTGTATATTGATAGAAAAGTGGATGTGTTTTTACATTATCACAAGTTTAACTATTTTCACAAATTTTCAGTAGTAGCAATTAAATTTTTTAAAACCCTCTTATTGTACCACAGCGACTTCAGAGTCAATCACCAAAATTTAGGAGAAGGTGGAATCCAGGTGGCCCTCTGCACGCATAGGATTTGCAACAGAAGCCTCAGTGATGTTGTCTGACCCTGTCTGTGAGAGATGGAACATAAAAAGTCTGGAAAAGCCTGTTATGAGGAGATTTCTCCCAGCTCCTCCCCTCCCCAGTCTTCACTTTAAACGGAAAACTCCTCGTAACACTTAGAAAGTGCACAATCCCATCGGTTAATTAACAGTGTAAAATCAAGTGTAAGCAAACCTCTTTTCAATGTTATTGGCACATAATGCATATGCATTCCTCTGTCACCTACTGTCCCTGGAGAACATCTGCTCATTTCTTCTCTCTGGAAAAGTCTTTTTTCACTTTCCTGTACCTTGGAAAGCATTTGTGGCTTTGAAAGGTGCATGGAAAGCACGTGTACCTCTGATCTCCACCTCCGGGATGGCAAGCCTCCAAAATCACGATGCAGTCTGTTACTAAACACAGTAAATTAACTCCTCCTACTCTGATCAACTGCAAAAATTTGGCAGGATGAGAGTCAGACCTGATGGTTAAATTGGGAGACTAAAAAAAAAAAAAAAAAAAAAGTCTACACCTTAATTCTCTTAAATTGCTACAGTTCATTCTGGTAGCCCTGGTACAGTATTAGAAAAAACTTAGAAAAATTAATTCCATTGAGATGCTCTTCCAAGTAGATTTCAGACAATTCTGCAACATACTGATTTAAGTATATATAAAATCTAATTTAAGCACCATTAAAGATTGGAAATACTTACATGCAAGAAAGAACACTTGTTTTGGGAGGCGGGAGGAGGGAATAATAATCTTATATCAAGAAAAATATTCACTCTGGCTGTTCCAAACCCAGCTGAACACTTATTATTCAGCATGCTATAGTTAAGTTTTCCCACACAAGTAATTTAATTACTTTTTCATTAGTAGATGTGGAAACCACAGTAGACTCTCCCTATGTTCTTCATCATAGTGTATATACAGAAGTGTAGTCTTTACCCCAGCCTATTTATAGAGCAGTAAGCAACACCCAGCACTATGAATAAACCCTATATCCCCAAAATTCACTTTGGGATTGTGTTTCGTTACTTTACGCAGGAGGAGGACAGAGTTGTTTGATGGGAATACATAAGTTATCCCCCTAACTCCACTCCTGCCAGGCCACTGAGAGGTGGTTTGTGCATCTCCTTACAGCAATATTTGAATATTACCCCACTGGCACTGCACAGCGTGTGAGCCCGGGGCACCACAGCAAAGAGACTGCTCAAGCTGCCTCCCCTCACTCTGCCCTGATTTCTCCTTCAGTAACGGTTCTGTTCCCTACTCCTGCCTTCTTTGAGCTCCCCTCTAGTCCTGGCTTGGTTTAGTTTTTGCCGTTTTGGACCCAGCCAATATCCAACCATGAGCAGATCACTGTGAATTGCCCCTTCTTTGCTTTGAGTGACATTTTACCTATTCATCTACTGCAGAGGAAGAATTCCAGCACAGTGAGTTCAGCCTCTCACCTGCCGTGACACCTAAACGTCTCACCAAATTACTCCAGATGTCTAAATACAGGTGTATTTCTTCTCTGTGCAAAGCTGCAAGGACCGGGAGAGCAGCAGCAGAAAAGCCAGTGAGAGAGAGGACGCCTCCGCTGGAGATGACACAGCACGGCCAGGCAGGAAGGATAACACTGAAACCTTTACAACCACGCTAATCATAAACCTGCACCTTGGCACTGGGAGGTCCACAAAGCAGAGACAGAAGGAGAATGAGAAAATAAATAAATAAATAGATTGAGATCTAACAGAAGCAAACCTCTCCCACAAAAACATGCTTGAAGGTGGAGTAAGAAAAATGATCTCCAAGTAATGCAGGAGTAGAACTGCTCAGAACTCAGATTTTCACGCTGTAGTTTTTATTGAAATCACATGCTAGTGTCTAATTCGGAGTGGAGCTTTCTTTAGCCTATGCTGAACACTAAGAAAATGCATATAACACTACCATTAGCCACTCAGCTGCCCAAGTCCTTCAGGTAACTGTGACCAAGAGAGTTGTGCTCCTTTCTTTTTGATTAAAGAGACAGGAGCCACCACTTCTTGTAACTACAGTCCCCATCACAAACCAGCTGTATCTTTGTCTTTTTGAGACATGCTGAGCAAAGCTGGCCACTGAAGCCACTTGGAAGTGGAAGCCAGAGGAAAAAAAACTCATAGCTCTATACAGAGACCATAGTTTCTTCAAAGTATGTCAACTAACCCTACTCCTTACGGCCACAGGAGCATCACGAAGAAGTTAAAGCAGAAGCTGGCCCAGGCTGGGTCTATTCTCACCATGACGTCCGAGTGTACGAGAAAAAGAATTACAAACCTCAAGCCTAGAAACATATTTAAATTTAGTGACTGTGCTTTGGTTCTTGTAGCTTTTTAAAGGATATTAAATGGCTTTTGGGCACATATGATTGGAAAAGAAAACACAAAAATACTACTAAATAATAATAAAGACTTTATGCACATTTTCCAGGCCAATATCTAGCTCTCTCAGTTTTGTTTCTTTGAATGAAGAGCAAACACAGCAGTCTTCAAATTTGTTGTTAAAAAAAGGGTCAAGCAGAGTACGTAAAATATTCTGTCACACACAACTTAAAACTTTTCTTTCTTCTCATTTACTGTGACAGAAAATACTGTACATATGCTCGGTTATTGACACAGGTATAGATTCTGTTGGAGCCAAGGAGAGCCACAAAGGCAAGAACTGGTTTATCAGAATAAAAATAATCCTTCATGTAGAAAACAATCAATAGATACTTTTAGAGTTCTACACAGACCAGTATAGGGGGTTGTGTCTTTTTTTTAATCAATAAAGTTCAGCAGCAGATTAGCATTCTCATGAGACAGTTTTTCTGCATCACAATACAGTGCTCATTTAACGTAGTGCATAAATAATATTTTGCTTGTTCCATTTGGAAAAAGGTTTGTGAAAAAATTAAGAACTAAAATATTTCTCAGAACACTTCTCTGAAAAGTCATACCAACCCGAATTTCCATTTCATGACTACGAATCTTCCTTTTAATTCTAATTAATTAATACAAATAAAAACATCCTGTATGTACGGTGGCACTACACTCGGCTAATTTCCACTTCTTTTTCACGGTTATAATAGATGAAAAAGAAGCAATTGAGAAGGCAGTGATTCTCCTTGGGCACCCTTAAGTACAGAATACCATCACTCTTATTTGACATGACCTGTCAATTACTTCTTAGAAAAGAGAATTTAATAATAATGAGGCAAAACACACACACAAAAAAAGCATAAGGGAAGGGAGCAACCCTCTGTTCTAGCAGCTGAAGCATTCAGGTCTATTTCTCTTCCAAACGATCTCTGTCTTCCCTATTTCCCAGGCAAATAGTCCACACAAGAGTTTGTTTCATGAAACTCGTCACCACAGACCTTCCCCTGGGGCAGAACGGCCCCAGCTGTATTTCAGAGGGGCGAGGCCTCGTCGGTGTTTAAGAGGGGCAGTAATTGGGCCTGCAGAAAATTTAAGAGGGGTGTCTTCTGGTTGCTAGATTCTGCCAGGGCTTAAGCAACACTGCAACTACTTTCTGTACAGCCAAAGAGAGATATTTAAACTAATCAAGAAGGTGTCTAAATACTTTAAAATTGCCCTGAGCCATGACATCATAAATTCAGGATTTTCGAATAAAAATTTTGGATGTAAACACCTAAACCAGACTTTACAGGACCTAAATCCTTTAACAGCTCTAGCTTTCAATCTCACTCATTGCCAATGAAATGTAGATTAAGTCAGCCAAACTCTGAAGAGCTGAATAAATACCTGCAAGAATAAGGGGCCATGCAACTTTTTAATAAGCAATAAATATGCAGTAGAGTACATATACGGTGCTCCTTTTCTAATATTAAGTATATTCCTATCCACTTCACCATTTCACTGACTTTACCGTTCTGGCTGGGTCTGACCATTGTGAAGTGGAAAGCTTTATTTCGTTCATTCGTCCTTTTACCAGCACAGGTTTGATTTAAAAACAATCAAACCCAGAAAAATAGCACATGTGGTAGGGCAGTTTGCATACGACAAATGGCATTTCTATTAATTTCTTTGCAATGCTGCAAACTAACTTGTTTGAGGTCATTATGACACGCAGCAGCTCAATTCAGTCCACGCACCAGTCTGACCACATCTTCCCTGTGCGCGATGGCGCATGGGGATGTATTTACCTGTGCAGCAAATACCTGGGCACCCCCCGTCCCAGGGAGCACGGCCAGGCCCTCCACACAGCACAGGGAGCTAGAAAAACACAGGAAACTTCTCCAGAAGGAAAGTCCACCCTTTGGGAATGATACCTGTCACAGTTAATGTGTGTTATCATTCTCCTTCCTAAGGAGTCTCTGCAGATTCACTGAGGACAATGATGTGTATCCTCTGCTGTTGCTCCTTCCCCATTTACAGAGCAGTTTTGACAGAATTTACAAGAAAGGTCAAATTATGTCCCCAAATGGAGTCCAAGGAGTTTTCATTATCTCTGTTCATACATCCAGTGGAGAAGATTTAGGACTCCACTATTTTTCTCCTTGATGACAGTGTAAGTCACAAGAGCAATGGAAAGGAGATGAGCAGCAGTACTTGAGGAAAGATAAGTATTCCAGGACCTGTCTCAGACTCACAGGCTGCATAATTTTCACTTTGATTCTCTTAAAATTTTATTTCATCTTTTTTTCCTCTTGATGAGTTTAGCAGCAGATAAAATAAAGCCAGCTCAACAAACTGACACGCTAAAGTCTGATTCCATTATACCCAAAGGTGGTACTGGGAGAAGTTAATGTTCAGTCTCAGAAAAAGTACTCACATCTCTGATGTTCATCTGCTGAAGGTCCCATTTACGTCTTCATAGTTCAGTTGCAAAATGCCACACTGAAAATACTCTTGATTTAATCATCTTGCAGAATGCTGCTCCTGAAAAAGAAAAAGCTGAATTTAAGTTCATACAGTAAAAGCTAAAGTTAGCTCAATTCACTAAACAAAATAAATGTAATGAAAGAGAAGGCTGCAGATCAAGCTCTCAAACCCTACAGATCAAATTCTCCAGGGGAGCAAGCAGACCTTGGGGTGACATGATCCTGATGGGTAACATGGGCCAGATCCTGAAAAAAGTCTCATGAGAGCGCAAAAGAACAAACTGGTAAAATACGAGGTTACACTTCTCATGCTTTCTAAGGACCATCCAAAGGTCCTCAGCAAAGAAGTACTCTGCTATTAATAAATTACTTTCAGAATGAGATATCAGGAAATTTTACCTGTGCCTCCTGAAGGGAAATGTTAAGTCTCAGTTCACTTTCTAAGAACACACAAACCATACCCAAAGAAGAAAATTTAGGATGATTGTGAGAAAGAAAATGTCCCCCTGACCCGATCTGGTCTTGACCGCAAAGAAATTGGCAGAAACTCTATCTTTTTTGCTGTTTGGGCTAATAATTAACAGTAAATGCTCTTTAGGGAATAAACCCACAGGTGACCTGATGCAACTTTCTCATCAAATAAAAAAGAGAGGTGTTTGCAACTGCAATTGCCATCTGGATTAACAAATGCTACACTTCCTTGCCTACCACAACAGACAGACAAAAACATCAAAAAACGATTAAAGAAGACACTGTCATCAATCATTATGCAAAGTAATTGAGAGCAATTTACCTATCTTTCATAAAAGGAATAGAAAAAAATGCAGTGAAAATGAAGGCAGACAACAAGGGTGGTAAACATCAGGAAAGAACTGAATAAAGAAGGAAGTTTGTTAAAATAAGGCACTACAACAAACTGAGACCCGAGCTTGACAGTCATGCTTAACTTTATTTTAATATTATCTTCAAGAGATTCCCTGAGGAAAAAAATATCTTTCTGAAATTTTTAAGCTTCTCACTCCATGTACTGTTTCAGCTTCTACTCCTTTGTTCTTTTTACTGTGGCTCTTCTTTCTTTTGAGTTCTGTTCTTAGATATTTCACCTCAGGGTAGCCCAGTGACAATCTCTGGGTTGACTGTGGCTGCAGCTTAGATCACAGAATGGTTACACGCAAATGAAAACCATCATCAAAGGGATACAGATTAGGAAGAAAAAACCAAGGTATTTTCTGTGGCTCCCTCTCCACCCCTACCACTCAGAGGCTGCCGAGTAGGAGATGCAGGTTCAACAGAAGATCTCATTCAGTAATTTTACCATATGTTTTTCAGCAGAAGCTGCCCAAAGCTCTGCTGTCCCAAATGAAAATAACAGGAGACATCAAAGGAATCACCAATTTGCTGCCAGTGCAGAAGCTGGGAATTTGTTTGGTGCTTTGGTAACCTCAGGAAAGAGTATTTGAGCCCAAATCACAGAAACAGACACACTCAGGTGTTGTTGAATATTTTAGTCATCCTTAATACAGACTACTCACGTTTTTCTCATCGTATTAACAAGTGAAAATTCTTTTGCTCCCTTTTTCACAATTCTGCCAAAAAACCCCCACCTGTTCTCTCCTCTCTTTCATACCTTCAGATGCTTTGCATGGTGGCACAGCAGCTCTCAGACTTGGCGAATTAGGACAAAAGATGCCAAAAACGGAGCACCACCGGGAGAGCCACCTCCCTGTGAGATGGGCATCGCGTTCACCGCAGGGAGGACGTGGCTCCGGGGGATCCATCTGCCCCCAAGTCCCACCAGCTCCCAAGGGGGTAGCGCCCCACAAGGCTGGGTCACCCTGACTCCGTGTGCTCTCCGTTAACAGCCTCCGTCACTCATACAGGACATGAAATGTCAGATTTACAGGAGAGAAATCCCAGAATCATAGAATGGTTCGAGTTGGAAGGGACCTTAAAGATCATTGAGTTCCAACCCCCCTGCCCTGGGCAGGGACACCTCCCACCAGACCAGGTTGCTCAAATCCTAATTACAATCCCATTTTGTGAAATTAAATCTGTTTAATGAAAGTACAGTTCATGACAGATCTTTATCAAATGTTAGCATGTTTTATTTTTATAGTTTTTATGAAATACACATTCATTTTAATGGCGGAACCTTTCAGTTACTTTCATCTGCTGTGGTAGATAACGTAAATTTGTATCAATCTCATTGACAGTTCTTTCATGTGTCCCCCTGCAGACCATACAGAACCCCCTCTGAAGGAAGAATAGTCTTGGCTGCTGGAAAGTTTTATTCCTCTCTACTTTTACAGGAATACTCTAAGTAAGGAAAACACTTTGTACTTCTGTTGTCATCTTAATTAAGATTACATTTTCGTTTGCTTGCATTTCACTTCAGCAACTACTCAGTGCTAAAAACCATTATAAATAAATATTTTGAACACATACAATTGCTTTCCTCTTGAAACTTACAATGCCAGTAAAGATGAATGTCAGCAGTCGTTTCAGTCCTGACCAATAGATGAAGTACATTTCAATGCTTATTTATTCTTCAGACAAAACAAAGACAATAAATTTAATTTATGAAGCACCACCTGCAGTGTAGTCAAATATTTACATCCAATGTTTTGCTTACCTGAGTTTTACAGAAGGGTATTATTTGACTGATGTAATGGTTTAAATAACCTTTGGGTTTTTAATTCCATAAAAACTCATTCTGTCTCTACATATATAAATGACACAAATTTATGATGAATCCATGGGACAACAAGCTTTTCAGGTCATTCCACTCATAATTACAACTAATTAAAATGTGCCAAAGAAAGGATAGAAATTTATCACTGCTCATTAAACCTGTAAAGACTGTGTTAATTAGATGTCAGACTCAGTAATTCACATAAATGTTTGCTGCCAGTCTACATCTAGTGAAAAAATAAACGCATTTATAGTCACTGCTGCAAGAAAGGAGACAGGTACTGTTGAATTAAAAGGGTTAAAAGCTTTCTATACTACAAATCTCATTCTTTACCTATATGCTTTTTGTCTTGAAAAGAGGGTGCTTGAATTGTCCATTGCTATTCTTTTCCCCAAAGTTAAATACCCACTAAATGAAAGGGAAAGTTAATGTCATGCCATAATTTTTCTAATGTCAAATTTTCAAATATTGCTTACATGCATTCCCATACATTAATTTTCAAGAGTTAATTTAAAATCAATATTTACTAGCAGTTATCACACTATCGTACCATCTATGCTCTTACCCAAGAACATTGTATTTGAATTGCTCTATCACGCGCGGCAACTGGGAACAGGTTCCACTGTGTTCCCCAACATTTATAACCAAAGCCTCCAACACTTCAGATGAGTCTTCTCCTGGGACATCTCATAGAGGTCAAACGATTTCAGCATGAGGCACTGTGTATATTGATTAATTTGAAAGTGAGTCATCAATTCAAGACATAACTGATAAGTCAGAACATAGTAACATAAATTGTGTTCTTTACAGATCAGCCACATGTACAGGTTATAATTACAGCTTCTCTAGGCTCTTCCTGGGGCGTCTCATCATGGAAGAGGAACGTAGGAATGTACAGCGATACCAGCTGAGGATTTTCACTTGGGTGTTTCTAAAGGAGAAACAAACAAGTGCTGACATGCCTGGAATACCAGCATCATCGAGCTGTTACATTTCAAATGGGGAGTCACATGTAAATTGTGGCACATTTTAATAACTGAAGCTCCAAATTGTATTGATGTTTTCTGATATTTATTCACTGAAATCCCTACCAACAGGTATTATTAAAAACCAAGAGATGACTGAAGTCTGTGGCAGGAGAGAGGACTTTGCTCACCCATTCTCAGTGCTGTGAGCCCTGATGCTTAGGGCCAACGGCCAGCTCCATCGGCCAGCCCCGGGTGTCCCCAAGGGCCATCACACAGCTCTGGCTGCCGCCATCGCTGTAGGCCCCAGCAGAGTCCCTGTGCCTGGCCTGCACAATACCCTGAGCTGGCCCTACTCACTCACCTAATGCCTTCCAGCTACTTAGCTCTAATTTAAGTATTTGTCTTAAAGGCAGTTTAGTCTCTACTTACAGTATTTTTCTCCTTCTATGAGGAATTTGAAGTTAGGCACATAATGCAGAAGAAATGAGGCCCCATCATTCAGTCCTCACCTGAGCAGTTCAGCTGCCCCAGCGGGGCTCTTCAGACGAGCAGATTGGGACCTAGTTATCCTGGTTAACCACAAGCCGTCATAAAGCAAGGGAGCTATATGAAAAATCCCCTTAGCTACAGGCATTCTTTTATCCTCTACTCAATATCTTTCATGAGACATGTCGCTGGAGGAAGCAGATGAGCGAAACGTTCCATGGCAGTAACAGGTGACAGGAAAAGAGGCAACAGCCTCAAGTTGTGCCAGAGGAGGGTTAGGATGGATATTGGGAAAAATTTCTTCATGGAAAGGGCTGTCAAGCCTTGGAGGAGGCTGCCCAGGGCGGTGGTGGAGTCCCCATCCCTGGAGGTGTTTAAAAGCCAGGCAGACATGGTGCTGAGAGACATGGGTCGGTGGTGGCCTTGGCAGTGCTGGGTTGATGGTTGGACTTGATGATTTTAAAGGTCCCTTCCAGCCCCGACAATTCTATGATTCTATAGAACTATTTGATTAATTAACAGCACTTCAATGTTTTTATGCTCTGGGTTCACACGCACAGGAAAGTGTTGGGACCAGGCTTGTTTCCACGAAAGTGATAAGAAAACAAATTCCTACAAGGTCCATCTCTCCAACAGATATCCAGAAGAAATTCTAAATATATTGCTAAATATTTTTTCAGAGGAAGTTATTGTCTAAATGACAATTTTACAACCAAAGGCCAAGAACAAAAAAGAAAAGAAAAAAAAAAAAAAAAAAAAGACGTAAAATAAAATAAATCTTCTACGGAAGCATCTAGTGAGTANCTACTGTCCCAGCTCTCAAGTTCTCATAACTCAAACCCTCACTAAATTATGTTAGGATATCAAAAAAAAATAAAAGCAAAACCTTATTTGCTGGAAAAGTCAACACCTTTCCCCAGGACAAAAAAGTGACAATGTGGCCAGCAGTTACCAAAATAAACAAACATCCTGGCTACCCTCTGCAAAGCTTTACAGAGAGGGAGTTGAAGAATGATAGGGCTTTGGGCAACCTGGTCTAGTGGGAGGTGTCCCTGCCCATGGCAAGGGGGTTGGAACCAGATGATCTTTAAGGTCCCTTCCAACCCAAACCATTCTATGATTCTATGAATGAGAATTTGATATCTAAGGATAACAGCAAAAAGTGTTTGCTCTTTAATAGATCCAGGCTACACTTGCTCCCAGTCCCACACACTGGATATTCACAAAGCAGACACCAGATACCTTCTTACCCAGTCCGAAGGCTGCGATTGCCACAATTCAGTATATTGATGGGGAAGGGCCCGAAGAACTGCTGTACTGCCCTGACTTCATGTAAACCTGTATGAAAGTTTTATATGAAATCCAAAGAGACAGCCAAACCCCAGGGCACACGTAATCGAGTCACTGTCTTCTCGCTAATCTGATAAAACAGACACTGGGTTCTCTTGCTTATGGATATCTTTCTTTACCATCTTTGGTTCCCTTGACTTGAGCCAGAACTAGCTAGCAGAACAGGGACTATTCAAGATCAAAACTGTAAATGTCACCAATTAATAGATTTAGAAAGTAACAAAGTTTGGTGGTTTGGGATATTTTTGGAAGGTAGGTTTTTTGCTGCTTGCTTGTTAAGTGCATTCATCAGCATGCCTTTAATATTTTCTTCTGGCTACGAGTTAATTAATTGGGGGTCTTATTAATGTCCCCAAAACATTGTTCTGATCCAGAAAGCAGCTGATTTCCTGACATCCTGTGCAACCTGCTCTAGGTGGACCTGCTCTGGCAGGGGGTTGGACTAGATGATCTCCAGAGGTCCCTTCCAACCCGACATCATTCTGTGATTCTGTGATTTAGTCACCTCCTTCCCCCCTAAACTTCCCACCCAAGGAAAAAATCCAAAACATTCTGGGTTACTTGGAATGATAAACAATTGCCAGTTTTAAACACAAATTAGCGATAAAACTGTGAAGTCATGGTGTTATCAGGTTTAAATAACATATCTATTCTGCCCACCCCCCCAGAATCCTGCTATTCTTTCTTTACTTATTTCTTCCCATCCTTTCTACTCTCACTTAAACACACCTGTGACCCACAGCTCTTCGATGAAAATCTGTGCTGTGACAGTGACAGATGCTTTTTTGGAGTTGATTTTAGCAGACTGGCTGTGAGAGGCAAAGCACCCGCAGATATCAGCTGCTGTTCTACCAGACTCACCGAGACAGTCGGGTGAGTTTGGAACCGGCAGGGAAAGCTACTCCAGGAACACATTTACAACAAGGCTAGAAATGGTGCAAAACTGTTATTTTAGATGGGAATGCACGAGGTTCCCTGACAACAGGGACAAATTCACGTCACCGGTTGGACAGCCAGCCTCCTGTTACTTCTTGCTTGCGTCTGTTTGGCTTTTTAATTTAGTCCTTTGCCACACAGGCAAGCAAGAACTAGAATCACCTCGCCCAGCCTTCTTGTAAAAGAACGTGTCATGATCTTTGATGTGACACTTCTTGTAACACCACTTCTATATGCAAAAACATACCCTGTACTTTGTGGAGAAAAAGGTTTTTTTTCTTTCATTACCTGAAGTAAGACATTCCAGTCCATCCTCTGCACGGCACATACTCCCACCACTAAGAATGGGAGGGAAACACTAATAAACTGTGAGATTAAAACAATGAACAAATAAATACAATTAAAACAAGCTCTGGTCCTGGGAAACAAGATTTACAGATGTTGCTTCAAACCTTAAAACTTTTTATAAAATTACATTATATTTCTTTCGGTTTTGTAAAACTGAGCCAATAAATCAGTTTGCTTTTTCAGAACTATGTGTATAATCCTTTGTTTCGCTTGGTAAGAACATTAAATTTTCATTATCTCATGAGAACACTTGAAGTTTATAAAGTGATTTTTCATTACTGTGTTCCCAAGTCGAAAGATTTAAGTACAAAGCCATTTTCATGTAATACTTGCTTTTACTTATGCGCTTCGACGAATGCAAGATAGTGGACTACATAAAAAAGGAAACCCAAAACAGGCGCGACAGGCATCAGTGTGACTGTACGTAGAAAACATAGATTGAGTACCCGGATATAGAAGTGATGCTCCGTGCATCCTTCCATGGCCGTGTCAGGTGACCGTACACCACTCCAGCTGCCCACACGCGAACCCAGTGTCACTGAGGTGTCAGAGGGTACAGAATCATAGAGTCATAGAGTGGTTTGGGTTGGAAGGGACTTCAAAGATCATCTCGTCCACCCCCCTGCCCTGGGCAGGGACACCTCCCACCAGAGCAGGCTGCTCAAAGCCCCATCCAACGTGCTCTCTCACCGCCTTTTCCACAAAGTCCCGGGTCACCCATAACTGGGGCATCATGCACTCCAGCCCCACGCAGATGTTCCTGGGACCATGCAGACGGGTTCCCACCAAGTTCTGCCTGGAAGCGATGGCCACGGGGTATGCAGAGCATGGGCAGGGCTGCCAGGAACACCTTCTGCTTGGCCAAGGGGTGGCCCTGCCCGTGCAGTGTGCCCAGCACTGCTGGGATACAGCACATTTGATGGGACCAAGCTCTGCCTCTGTAATCTAACTGGAGACACAGGTAGTTCATCCGACACCTTTCCAAGTAATCCACCTTCACTGGACATGGCCGTAACACACAGCATTGATAGATAAACTGGTGCCAAAAAGTGCCAAACTGGTGCCAGAAAGTCTATTTAGAGTACCATACATACCAAAATCCCAGATAAATGTAAATCTTTACATTTAAGTCCCCTCAGGACAACATTTCTAGGTAGAAAAAAAAGAGAGAGCGACCACAGAAAGCATACGAGAGAGCCCAGATACCCAGCATCAGACAAACAGGGTGGGAACCCATTTTATTTGGGTGTTTTTCCAGGTCCTTGGTAGAACTAGAAAATGCAGCTGTTTTTAACCTTCTTCCTAAACCACATCTCTTCTAAAACAGATTCCTTCAGATGAAGAGATTAAGCTTTACCGCACTGACATAGTGACACTTGTGCTGGAGGCTCCAATCAAATACCAGATGCTACTCCGCACCGAAGATCAGAACCCCCTGCAAGAAGGATGAGGGCTGCAGGTATTTACTAGAGGTCAAGAAGCAGAAAGAGCTTTCATATATTTTTTTAAAGCACAGGATGTATTGCCTCTGAGATCTGTTTGATTCCGTCTGACACAGCCCTACCCCTTCACAAAACATTCTGCTTCTGTTACACTGTGCTGCTTGTCAAGTGGATATAAACAGGAAGCCTGGAAATCACTTAAGAACTAGCTGGACACTGCACTGCCACCCACACCTGCTCCGTACGGCACAAAACCACCGCTAGTCTCCCTGTCTGCCACTTAAAAGAGAATAGGCCAAGCCCTACGAAATTCTAAAGCTACGCTCTTTGGCATTTATCATAAAGTAAGGCCAATAAATATTTATACACCCTTGAAAGCTATTTGTTTTTTTGGGCCTCCTGCAGTACAATCTCACTTTGCAACTGAATCATGGAGTGTAAATATTTAACAAATATTCTAAATGAATAAAGCGATCTGGGAAAATATTGCTTGCATTTCCTGAGAAAAAGAGGTCAAATTTAAATGGTTGGATTTTTCTTTTACTTCTGTGTACAACTTTAAAAATAACAATGCTTCTTATTTTTCAAGTTATATGGTTTCTTTCCCTTTTTGTTGTTTTTGGATACAAAAAGCATTTTTAGCAACATAGTAATTAGTAGTAAATGGTATATAGTTAAAGCCAAATCATAAAACACACAGCTGTAAAATTTCATAACATAAGCATTTCATAAAACTCTGGCCTCTGTTGAGCTTTTTGGTTAAACCGTAAGTGTATATAACATGCTTTCACAATCAAGTGGACTCAAAATATTTCATTATTACATAACAAAATATTGCTTGACTATTTTTTCTCTAAACCACTTAAAAAACTATATTGAGAGTATTCTACAAGAGTTTGGTATCATCACTGACAATTGTTCAATTACTTCAAGCCTATGGAAAAAATAATATCTATTGAAAATTCTTACCTCATCGAGCTTGTGTGTATGATAAAACGTAAAACCAAACAGCTTGCTGTCCTTTCAATATGCATTAACAAAAGCTGAGAGAAATACGCCATTTCTAAATCAAACCTGAAGCAAAAATACAACTGTATTGTTTGTTTACTCCCGATAACTCGTTTGCATGACTACTTGTATCAGGAAAACTTTAACACTAAAATTTAATACTATGACTATCGTAACAAGCCATTTGATTTGCAAAAACTGCACGTGTGTTTCATCGAATGATTCATATCATGCCAGCACAGTGGAAAAGCCCTTGCATATGGAATAGCAATAGGAAATATGCCTTTCTGAAGGAGGGTTTCATTTTCCACATTTGATGGCCTGTTTTGGTTTTATGACTAAGGAAAGCTATGCACACAGGTTAAGAGATGTCATCACCTACTTCTGAACAGAGGTGTTACACTAAATCAGGCCCAAGGTTAGGATGAATCTGTGTTTTACAGGGTATTTATCGCTTTCACTGATTTGTTAAAAAGTAACCTTAAAGAGTATGAGAGATCCCAAAGAGTCTGAATACAATTTTTTAATACACATTAAGCGGTTTTCCTAATCATACTTTGGAATGTAAGATAATTGCTCAGAAGAGGAGAAACAAACCTTTGTAAGGATGGCAGTGTAAGTCACTGGTAGGAGAAAGGATATTCATTGACCTGCCTGTATTCCAATATAAATCCTCCTATCTATATGGATGAGAACAAATCCATGGTATCAGCCAAAATACACACGTAAACCAAACACCATTCCCATAAAAGCGTAAAAAAGTTATGCAACTGGCGTCTTCATATTATTTTCTCTACTAGGGAGTTGCATTTTATTTTCCACGGCTCATCTGGAGCCAAGTCGGAGGCACTGAGCAGGCGGAAACCCAGGGGGACCCAGGTGAACATCCCAGACAACCAGCAACGAGACTGGACTCTGGATAAAACCGTAACGCCTGCGTAACTCTGCTGGGGCAGGGTTGGGTCACACAGATCATCGGTTTCTTTAGGTCTTTAAGTGGGACTTTAAGAATGCTTTGGTTTAAAACCCAGTAACAGCATGCTATTTTAAATTACTGCCAGAAGGACAACAAACCACTCAGTTTAAAACTTAGGTTAAGGAGCTGGCTATTTTCCAATGTTTCCCACTGCCCGTGATCCAAACCTGCCTATGGATGTACAGACAAAATGGTATCTTTATGGATTGTTATTCAAGCTGATGTGCTCGATACCGCTAACAAAGATTAAATGTCAAACCTAAATAATGTATACATTCTGTGGTTTTCTCCACTGAGCAATTTGTCTTGATTTCTGAATGGATCATCTCCTCAAAAAAAATGAAAAACAGCCCCCCCTCGACTGTTCTATGAATTAAGAAATGAAGACTATTTGCACCAGTTAGGCCAAACCTTGATTAAATAATATTATTCCCGGAACAGCTACCGCTGACTTGCGTCCTCATAGGATAACTGGGAAGATAATACAACTTCATTACAGAGAAAAATCTGTGTAATGCAATCACTTACTCTCGCTTTCTAACAGGTGTGCACTTAGCAGGACAGGTGTACAACAACCCTGCAAAATCCTCATTTGTGCTTGCACTAAGAAAATGAAACATTTTCATTGCTCCTCGCATTAGTCTGAAGCTACAAGTCTCGCCGTGCCAAACAGATGACTAAGCAGCCACCATTTATCTTAATTAAAGTTCATCTTCATCAAGGTACTGTCTGTGAGATATAATGCTATTTAAAACTAAGATTTGTGGCATAGTCGCATGGTTCCCAGAGGGAATGTCGATCAAGAGAGAGCGTGTAACTACAACTTAGTCCTGCTATAAAGGTGAAGAAAGAAAACAAAGCAAAGCAACAGTTAACAAAAGCAAACGTACCCAGTGTCTGTCCTGGTGCCTCAACCATTCAGAGACGAACACCAATACCTTGCAAAGTCAGCGTTGCCCACAGGAATACACACGCTGCATACTTCTCTCAAAAGCAGGTGCCTTTCCCAAATATGTGTTACTAATTGCAATGGAATTATTGCTGAATTCTTCAAAACAAATATCAGAATTTGATCCTTTCTAAAGATTCTGCTAAAACTGGCATTTTTAAGCTATTTTTAAACATTTCTTCTACGTTCACGTAGACTCATTCTCCAGAGAAAAGCCCACCCTACATTCCCATAGGCAGGAAGCGAGGTCAGCCTGGAAGAGACCACACTTCATTTTTTTGAAAGCTCTGTCTTTCATCTGCTCCACTTTGAATCTATAAATTACCTGTCTCCAACTTCAGGACTTATAAATCCTGTACCGAGAAAAGGTTTTTAGATGATCGGTTGATCCTTTTTCAGAAGGAAAACCGGCTTTAGTTTTTCAATAAAAGTCTCAGAACATCAGCTGCTTATTCAGGCAGTAACAGACAAGGGAAAATTCTGATTTTCTGTTCTAACTTTTAAATTATATTCATTCCAGAAACCAATTAAAACTGTGGTACAGCTGTAAACACACCCTTTTTAAATGATCTGGGTTGCTCAGCCCGGAAGAAGCGCCCTCCTGGGCTGGAGGAGTGATGGCTGAAGCCAGTTCAGGGAGGCACTGGCCGCGGCGCGTACGGAACGTACACTCCTGGGCACTGCTCCTTTAAGCTGCTTATTTTTCCAACCTCAGGGAAAACGAAGACGACGTGTCAGAGGAGCATTTTTCCTGGGGACTGCAGTAGCTGGTAATTCACCAGTGAGAGCTCAGCGAACACCCTGACTGATTCCCACAGCTAAAAATAAAATAAGCTGAGGAGGAGACTAGGGCACAATGGTCGAAACTTTAAAAGAAAAAGAAAATAAGATAATCGGCTTAACACTGCGTGTCTGTCAGCAGTGGGCATCAGCAGAAAGATGACAATCAAAAAGTACCTGCATCTTTGGGGCTCTCAGTGGGTTTTACATTTTCCATTAATTAGGAATTGGAAATCGATCATGAAACTTACAGAAATGTAAGCAGCGCCAGGTCTGCAAAGGTGAAGGCACAGAAATGAAAGGAAACTGGATGTTACTTTCCATAAATAAACAAATAAAAGGAAAGCAACAGTCCTTCATTTGGGGAAGACTAAGGTAAAAGACTAATAGAACTCATACAGTGATTACGGTCTAAATTAAAAAAAAAAAGCCACCATGAGCCAAACAAACAAAAAACAAAGAAACCAACAAAACAAACCCGAACCCAACCAAAAAAACCTCAAAACCACCCCAAAAACCAGCCAGAGAGATCACTGCTTCGTGCACAATTATCCTGCACAAGACGATTAGAATTTAATCAGAAAAGGAACTTTCTTCCAGAAAGGAAGCTCTGGGCCTGGGAAAAGCTTCTAAAGACAGTGCTCTGGTACCACAAACGTTACTGAAAATGCCAAATGCCCAAATGGGGGGAAACCTAGAGCTGGAAGAAACACAGAGCCCAAAGCCAGGGTAGGATGAAGCCGTGCATCCTCCCGGGCAGAACAAGGATCCCCCACTCGCTCCCAGTGTCGGCCACAAGCAAATTCCTGAATCGGGGGACTCAGCCCAAAGCAGCCTGCGCTCCCTCCTCCCCGAACAACACACACATCGGGATCTACGTTTGAAGTTTTGATCGGATTTGGTCCCCGAGTTCTGGAGAGCAGCAACAGAGACACAGCCGCGGTCCCTTCAGCAATTACCCGAAGCAGCAGTCATTATTACCTCCCACCACTTCCAGCACAGACACACCGCTGGGGCTGTGACACCAGCTCAGTGTTAACTGGAGAGCAGCGAAGGATTATTTCTAAACCAGTCACATTCTTCTGCTACTCTTTTTTTTCCCTTTTATTTCTTTTTCTTTCATTTAGACTTCACAGACCCCGCCGTGAAACCAGTGCCTCCCAGTGAACCGGCTGCTGTTCCGAAGCTTTGGAAAGAGGAGTAAGAAAGGAGAGCAGCCACCGCCAATTAAGGACCAGAAGAGAGGCATCGATGCTCATTGTATAGAACCAGAAAAATTAATACAGAGATGACTATTTCCTGGGCTTTTATTTCCAGAAGAACAGAGACAGACTCAGAGGACTGCACATGTCAGGACAGATGTGTGTGCTGTGCTGACCGGCCGCCACAGCCTTTCTCTGAGGGGCTACAGAGCCAGCCAGAGAGGTATTTCTTTCAGTATCTACAAGAGTCCTCAAAACCGACAAACTACATTGCTACTAACTATAACTAAATTAGTCGAATGAAAGGGGTGAAAAGAGGTCGTATTTTATTACTGATTTATGCAGCAAACTCACAATTCACAGAATTATGAGTTGTAACATCAAAGTCATGACAGCAAATTAACAATATTATATTGGTGCAAAATTCTCAGCAACCCTTCTGAATCAGCTGTGCTGAGGATGACACTACAGAGACACTTTTCTACCCTTCATTACATATTTAAATAAATCACGGTTTTTGGCACGCTTAGTTGATTCACATATTGAAAGACACATCACCCCTTCTCCCTCATGAATTCTCAAAGCTTCTTGTGTCCAGTGAAAATGCGCATTCAGAATTTAACTAAATGTAGTGGCAGTAGTAATTTAAAATTAACTATGTGCTTTAAACTTAAAATAAAAATAAAAAACTACTTGAAGCTGGCCTTAGCTTTATCTCATGACGTTGGAGTGAGGAAGTGGGTCTGTGGCTGTAAACTCAATAATCCCCAGGCTTCAGGGGGCTGGCAGAACCTGGATTTCCCATTGGAAAGGCGCACCCGGTGTCCAGCTCTCGGGTTCCATGGCCTGTAATTCTTCTGAGGTCCCCACAAATATCGAAACAGAGCCAGATTTCAGCTGTTTTCGTGCTGCAGATGTCACAGACCAACCCGTGCTGCAGTAAGTTCAGCAGCTCTCCCCCAGGGGAGATCACCTCTCTGCTCTTCACCCCGACTCTCACTGCCCCGTCCCCACCGCTGCACTTCTCTGTCTCCTCTGCCGCCGGGGCAGGGGCTCGGATAGAGTTAAAGAGGTAGAAGCCAAGCCCTTTTTTTCATGTTTAACGAAGGGATCAGTATGCAGCAACAGCCAATACCAACACTAATCCATACACCTCAAAATAAGTGTTTACCAAGCACATTCAGCGAGCCCTCACCTCCTCTGATTAACTTTTCCCTGCGGTGCAATTAGCGCTGGCTGAGCGACCAGCTGGTCCTTCACCCTCGGTTTGGCGGCACTGATGCCGAGGGGACGGGGGTTCCTCCCCGGTTTCTGGGCGCTCTGCTGGCCGTGCCAGCCTAAAGCAGGACCGAGCTCCCCCTCGCACGGCGCGGCAGAGCAGGGCCCTCTCTCTGGGGACCGATTTCCTGGATTCAGGAGCAGTGGGAAGAGGCTGGAGTCAGCAATTCCCACAAACTGGCATCTGCCATCGGTCTCTCTGCTGAGCGGAGAACAAGGGCGGCCTCTTATCCTTAATGCCCTCCCTTTTTTCCCACACCACAAACACACACAAATCCCAAAGTGCTCAGGAGCCAGAATTATATATTCCACTTTCTCTGTAGTAAAATTCAAATTTCGAATGATATCTACTAACTTTATCATCTCTTGTTAAAACAGAGCAATTAGGCTTTCATGGCAGGTTCTCTTCTGGGTAAAAGTGCAGCTTATGCTTTCATTTCCTTCTCAAATTTATTTCAATGGGTAAGGAGCCTCTAACTCCACCTCAGTACTTTTCCCCATTTTTCCAGCAGCAGAAGCGAGCCGTACGGAGCAGTAAATCCTAACCTTGTCTCCTAAGCTCTGCCTTTCACTCACCAGCCTTCAACAAACCCATTAATCCTTGCCCCCACTTTCCTTGCATCAAAAGCAGTGTCGGAATTGCTCACAATGCCTACCACAGAAAGGCTTTAATTAGCCACCACCTCTAAGTGCTGATATCAATTCTTTTTATTGTATAGAAAAGCTAAGATACCAACCAGCAATCAAAACTTAAAATACCTGTGCCCAGGGCTTTTACCCCCATTTGTTGCAGATAGAGATCCATCCCACAGGTATCACCCTGCTCTGGGCCACTGCTTTGCCAATCAAAGGCTCAGACTGGCAGAGGATTGGGAAAAAAAGCAAAGATGCCACATCGATCTAGATCACAGGTAGCAGCTACGACAAAGTGAGAAAACGTGGTTTAAAACAGGGGAAACTGGAGGCTCAGGGAACACAAATCACTCTCTCGTCAAACCCATGTCCCTGCTGAGTCTGTTGTAAACTGGATGGACGGTTAAATACAGCCCACCGTGCTCAATTCACAATTTTGAAGTCTTACTGAAAGCTTATCTGCGTCCGGGATTTTTTTTTTAGGAAAATACGTGTTTGAGATTAAGATGTAGATAGCTGTTGCAAATTTGGTAAGAACCCACCCGAACACTAAAGTTGATTTTACAGGGAGGAAAAAGGAGAGGAGAGGAAAATACTCCTAAGTTTAAAAGCCATTAGTAACTGCAAGCCTGTGGCTCAAAACCCAAGCAAAACTGCTCCAACAGTTTATCAACACGACAATCAAGTTCCAGCACCTGGAACATTTCACTGTTTAATTTCCTCTTGTTTATGTAGCCTAAATTTTAAACAGCCTGGCTTAGGTCCACATTTCCCAAGCCGTTACATGCAACAGCTAAACAAATACCTTGAGAAATACCTTAAATAAATAAACTTGATGATGGCAGAAACGTCACAAATCCATTTTAAGGAAAAATCAATATACAAAGAGGAAATCTTTCATGTTGTCCTTTCAGACCCTTAGATTGCCTTGGACTGATGCTCTATAACTTCATGGGAAGGAGTTTCTTTAACGGGGGCCCTCCACTGTAGACCTTGTCCTACCGAGGGCATTATTATTCTGTTTCATGCTCTGCTGGCAGCACCGCAGGACTAACCCCATGGGGTGGGAGGAAGAGCGCTTCACCCCGCTCTTCCACGGGGAAGAATTGCCGGGAAGCACCTCCACACTGCCCACGGCAAGGCTGGAACGTGCAGAAGGGTTTTACACAGCAATGGCATGCACGGACCATGAGCTTGACATGTACAAGAAAGTGCACAGCACCTTTCATAGCAAAAGTGTTGGTCTTTGCAAAGATCAATCTTTAAAATAGCTACATGTAAATGAGGCTAAAGACATTGTCTTCATGATAGACGCTTATTGATAAATAGCCTCTCTTGAATACACTGTTGTACTGAAGCTACAAAACAATTTCAAGACTGGATACTGTATTTACAAGTGCGCATTTAACTTTCTAATTCAGGAGAGAAAGTTTAGGAAACAAATAGTATCTTTATTACACCTAATTTTCCTATAGGTGGCTAGCCTGCTAGCTTCAGAAAGGTGGAGCAAAGGGGGAGCAAGGGTTAAAATTGTGCAGGACTTCAACTAGATCTATTGATAATTAAGATACTGATTTCCCATTCAACAGAAAAAAAAAAAAAAAAAAGTCTGATAGTTTATGTCTTTTTCCCCACTGTGCTCAGGAAAGCAAACTAATAACTTGCTATTCCATGTAAAAAAGTGTTTTGAGGGTTTCCAAAAGCTCACATTTCAAATCATTTCAATATAAAAATAAACACAAAGTCATTTTATCCTGAAAAAAAATAAAAAGGTTCATTTTCAAAAGAGGAAAACATTCAAGATAGAGAAAAAATTCATTTTGGTAATTTTACATTTTTCAGTAAAAAAACCTAATTTATCAAAAATCGTCAGAATATAGTTCTAAGATATCAATACCGTTTGCATCCATGAGTGCAAAACTGCATAAGAATAAAATACGCAATAAAAGTGTGCAGTGCTTATAAATATACAACTTCTATCTCCCATAAACACTACCACTCTAATGACAAAGTGATATCACACACACAATACTCCTCAGAGTTTCTAGACAATGGTGTAGGAAAGTATTCTAATTAGGATACAGTATATTCCACCGGGAAACTTCTAACAGTAGTTAGTCTCATCGCACTCCCCAAACGTCCAACCTTTATGTCTTTATTGCTAGTGCTATTGGCTTGCCTCTATACAAATTCATTATACACACACTTTTTTTCCTAGGAAATCGATACTCACCTCATTAAGCACAAACTCTATTCATTCCCACTCAAGGTGTGGAACAAGTCTTAACTGAAATCAATCTAATTCATTCAGTGTGCGAAGTGGGAAAATCTGCTTTTTCATGATTTTGGCAAAGTCTAAATCAATATTTTTGGCTCAACTCATCTTGTCGCTGATTTAAGACAGGATTCTCTGGTAACATACATTAAGATTTTTCTTGTATCTGCATCTTCTTATGTTTCCTAAACATTAGAATAATAATACAGATTTTCTTTTCTGTGGCGCACAGTGCACAACATCCACCAGACACGAGGGTTGCTTGGCTCCTACCAACTACTTACACGTTGAAGTTGATATTTGTGATTTTTTTTTCCCAAAACATAGATCTCAGGCACGCAACATTCTATTATTTTAAGAGCAAGCCACACAACATCACACAGTTCTTTGATCCGCGTCATATTAGCCACCAGGCTATACACAAGGGATGCATATTAGATCTCAGTGCTTCTGCTGTCTTTGGTATAGAAGAACACACCACACAAGGGTAACATATTTACATTTCCAAAAAAACCCCTCCAACCCCAAAATCAAGTTCAGTTTAAAAAACTGGAGATGATCCCATGCCTTCACGTCTGCAAATGATCACAGCTTAACATAACGTATACATACCTACTCGGTGACCTTTGCTCACATTGCATTTATTGTCTACTTTATACTGTCTAATAAAGGGGGAAAAGGAAAAAAAAAACCACCATCAAACCCGAAAGTGAGAGAAATATTAAAGAACACCTTCATTTCCTTTACATAGTTATAGAAGCAAGAGAAACTAAATTATTTCAAAATGCATTCAGATCTGCTAAAACATGATTTTAACATAGCTATGAAGAATACATTACAGAAACAGTATTCTGGCCTTAAAAAAATAATAAACCCCCCACACAATTGGGGTCATCGAGTTCTGAGATTGTGAAGTATTAAAGCCAATATTCTGCGTGGAAGCAGTTTTTGTACTCTGCTTTCATCGGAGTCCACAACAAAAAACTAAACTCTAACTGTTTTGAAAAGCATGTGGTCGGTATCAAAAACTGCAGGTTCCCACTTGGTTCTACTGATGTGCCCAGGGAGTCGACCATGAATTTCAGAAACATTCCTGTGGAAAAACCACCAAAATTCTATGTCTGCAGAACATTTCCACTTTACCAAAAACGACATCTTTTAGTTAAACATTTAATCAAATACGTTTGAGATGGTTTCTAGCAATTTTCAAGTAAGATGCCATTCTACAAACATTTCATATGCGACACCTGTAATCCATGAGGTTCGAGGAGGCCCCCGCTTTCCTCCTGACAATGAACTGGCTGTAGCTACAGCTGGCCATGCAGGGACTCCGTTCCACCCGTCACACCACAGTCATCAACCCCCTTCCAGCTGCGGGATTCCTCAGCAGCAGCAACGACAACAGACACAGCTGTGAGGCAGCACTAGCCTCAGACCCTTGCTGAATTTGGTAAGTGAGAAAGAAACCCTGCAGATCTGAAATCTGAGAAAAAAAACCACTGCGACAACTTTATTCAGTTTTGCCACACATACTACTGAAACAGAAACTCTTTACAGACAGGACTTACAAAGCGATGCTACTGCAAGGCAGCACAGAATTGAAGACAATTCCAAAGCTGACTTGAGAAAATGAAGAGAATTTAGAATTCCTACTTACTAAGTTAGACATTCCATGTGTGACTTCTGCCACAAAGTCAGTCCGCAGGTTTTACATCCTAGCAAAGTAGAACAAGGTGTACAGAAGCGTAACTTAATGCAAATCCCTCAGAAATTATTCTTGTTTCAGCAACCTCCCTGGCTGCGAAGCCTGTTGTCAGCTCAGATTTCCTTCTCACACCAAGAAGTACAGACACCGAACCCCGAGTTCACTGGGCACAATCTGACACGGTGCCCTTGGTTTTGAAATGCCCGTATCGACACCGCCGCCTTCAGTTTTACACGGATTTGTAGAAGCCAGAGCTCTGCAGCAGGAGTTCTGCCACGGAACCAGCCGAAGGACAGCAGAAGTCCATATCGAGAGGCTTTTATCACCCGGGAATGTCTCCGGGGCCCTAACAAGCGTCTGTGAGGAGGTGCCAGACCTGGGTCTCTGCCTCACACCCGAGGCAGAGCAGCTCCCGTTCCCTAAGGACTTCCCTTGGGCTGATGTTCCCAGATACTGAACCTGCTGTGCAAAACGAGCACAGGTGTGCCTGGCATTGCTCCCTCCACCCTTTTGAACCATCACCTCAGGACTGCCTCAGAATCAGACATCGCACAACTAAGTAGCACTTGATCTTCTTGTTCTAGTTTATAACAGGTGCCCACTACAAGACTATTAACCCCTTTGAGACGCGTCCCAGAAGCCCAGCTTTAATGTTTATGTCTTTTGGGGACCAGCCCGTAGACTCCTTGCTCTGTCCCAGAGCCACGACTGCAGCCTCCCCTTGGCATTGGGAATCAGTGTTCTCCTTCATTCCTTACGGTTTTCTGGCTGTTCCTAATAAAAATATGGTCCTTCTCTGCAGTAATTAATTAATCGTAATCACTCTCTATCTCCCCAACATAACCTGAAATTGACCTTTTACCCCAGCTTTCAGGACCATTTTTACCCCAGCTTTCAGGTCCGGGTTAATCTTTTGCTCCCCTCTTATCCTGCAGCCATCCTATTTCCCAAAGGCAAGAGCTACTGTTTCTCTGTTACTGGACGGCTCCTTTCCCACAGATAGAAAGGCTCAGAGAAAAGATTCCTCTGTCCCCATGAAGATATCATTACTGAAAGAACCCCAGAACGCACTGAGAAATCCTTGGAGACACATAAACCAGTGTATCAGGAAAGTCAGTGGTGTGTATGAATGTATATTGACCAAAGGAGGATGAAAATTCTTCATGTGCTCCAAGTCTTTTAGTCTTATAAATATAATATATTTTGGGATCGAAAGGGAAGACTGAAGAATTGTGTATGGTCTTTCTCATCTGTACTTGCTCTGCAAAGCACAGAGGGAAGCACGACTCTGACAATGAAATAAGCATTTCAAAATACGCCTCGTTAGAAGCGTGTAGTGAAGGAGACAGAACCACACAGTCACAGGCACTGCAACCACGTGGTTTAATAATAACAGTCCCGCGGCAGCTATGAGATACTCATAATTTGCTTTTCTTTCACAGCAGATCAGGACTACACTGATTTGTCCACTTTTACGTAATAGAAAATAAAATAATAATTTTAAACCCAACCTGTTTCCCTGTAATCCCCCTCCCCTTTCTCTCTTCAGAGTTCATTGAATGTCTCAAAAGCCTTCTTGGTGAAAACCTGTGTCAAAGCCAATATGATAATACTTCAGTTCAAATACTCTTTCTCCTCTAAAAGCAGCTACCAAAAACGGTCGTGTTGTTGTGCTCAAAAATGTTTGTGCATTAAGTTAAGCACACAAGGCCTACAATGTGGACTAGATGATCTTAAAGGTCCCCTCCAACCTAGACAATTCTAGGTTAATGCAAGGAAGAGCATAATTGTCATGTACATTTACGGTAAATCAGAACAAACACGTACAACTGACGAGTTTCCCTGACACATGGAGACACTCCCATGCAAGAAGTCAGAAGTTTCAAGAAGTTTGGCGTGTGATAGGATTCCACATTCGCCCGAGCCCAAGCTTAGGCAAACCTAACGCTCACTGCTTGCGTTTCAGCCTCCACCAAAGGGCATTACTGAGGCCAGAAGCCTGCAGTGGTTGAAAAAACAAACCAACCAACCCCAATTAGACAGACAGATGAAGTACAGTCTCTCAAACAGCAAGAAACCACCTCTGGTTCAATACCAGTTGAGCTACAAACGCCTGGGTGTCGGGAGAGCGGTGCGGGGCAGCAGCGTGATGTGCTGGCTCTGACCCTGTGCCTCTCCCCAGGCACCTGCCGGTAGCCAAAGGACACGGGCTGGGTAACCATCTGGCCGACTCGGAACTGCTGATATCCTGCTCTTCTTTTCTGAGGATTGCTTCCTGAAAGCTCAGCCATAAGCCAAGTCCTCAGAGAGTACGTATGATACCCTTTGAATAGAAACTGCTCCAGAAAGCATCGTCTGAAAGCCAGAAAATCCACATAACTTCCCTTGTTTTCAGAATTTAAAGCACTGACAGCACATGTTTAATGTGGAACTCTTCTGATTCCACAGGCATTAATATCAAGCCTTAGGGAGTGTTTATGCTGAGATTGGAAATGCTATATAATGCCCGATATATATTAGGGCTGTGTCAGGAAGATGGGCAAATTATTCAGTGAGCGAGCTGCTTTTTGATGTTGTTTTAGCTTTTGCTGGTTTTGTTTATAAAGAAGGGAAAGGAAAGCATTCCTTATTCTGTTCTACATAAATGGTTTTGAGAGGAGGAAAGTAGGAATCCACAGGGCAGCGCCTCACAATAGCAAAGCCGGGTGTTTGACAGGCCCTGGTGAGATACTCGATGCTGCGAGGGACGATACAATCACCTTTAAGGAGCAGCTGGAAGAACGTATGGAGGGGATCACTGGGGTTCTTTCAGACACGGCACAAAACCACTGGCAAAGGTGTGTTCTGGGTACTGGAATCAGAACTAGACAGGGGAAAAAAGAAAAGATCAAACACCAACCCAAATAGAAAAGACTACAAATCTGATGGCAGAAACACACAGTAAAACACTACACTAAATATTCTTCAGTCAATGAAGACAAACTCCTGGAGATTGTGGAATATTGGTGCTGCGGTAAAGGCAGGCAGGAAAAGGTACTAACAAGAAATAGAGAAAAAGAGCCATTTTCCCACGTAGGCAGAAGTTGTTAATGAGATCTGACAGAACCAAGAACTCGCCTCCAAAAGGTTGAAGAAAAACAAACCAAACCCCAAACACATTCACTTCCCATTCTGACACTGAAATGGTATTTCCCAGTTTTCCATAAAGTCCTTTCGGTACCTGTTTTTTGAGGACAGAAATCTTTTTTCCTTCTTTGCTCCCCTGCAAAGCCGCTTAAGCACATCTCACGGAAATTGAAAAAAATCCTTTAGGGAAGAAAAGGACATTTTCTGCCAGTTCCTGAACACTGCAAAAGGGAAATACCACTGGTGAGAGCGCGGAGGAAACGCTGCACATGCTGGAAGCATCTTTCAGGAAAATAAAGCTGAATATCATGTTTATTAATAAAATTATGTCTCTTAAAGGAGACAAGAGATGCACTAAGTTCCTGGAAGTTTTCCAGAAGCCTTCACTCACACCCTGTTTTGCCAAAGCATCGAACAGAACCTCACGAGCTCAGCTCCTTCTCGGACTCCCTGACACCTGGGATAAGCTCAGCGTCCCCTGCCCTAACGCCTCCAGCGCAGAGTTTTGACCCTTTCAGCTGACATTCTGAATAAACCTTCGTCTAAAGCGCTGCTTTTCCAAAAGGAGGAAAGGCAAACTTGTTGACGCGATGGGATTACAGAGATGTAAGAACTGGCTGCGAGTGGGCGCTGGTGACCCATCGTGGGGCACAAGAACCTGCTGGTGGGGCCACAGCCCGCCGGAACCCCCCTGCTCTGAGACACACACCGACGTGCTTGAGGAGAGACGGCGAAAGGGAAGCAGCAGGTTGACACTAAGCACTTACAGGCCACAGAAGCGGTGTGCGCCAAAACCGGTGTCAGGAACACAGGAGAAACGAGTTCCAAGCAGGAGACAAGGGGAGTGAACTGGGAGGACACGCTCCACCAGCATCGGGCCACATTCTGATCTCAGCTAAACAAAGTTAAACATAGAACAGCAGCCGCTTGCACCAATTTTCTCCAGATTCCCACAGAACTGCCATGTCTCGGTCACTCTGCACCGGACTCGCACAGTCCATCCCATGTCATTCTCACCGGTGGCCCATCCAGAGCATCTCTCTGCTTCACCATCCCGCGCCCCCGGGGCACACAGCCTGCTCTGCTCCCCACGCCGGCTGCTTCTGAAGGATAGGGTTTTCACAGGAATAAGGGGATAAATACTATTTTTAAAAAATAATCTTAAAGTGGCATAATACAGGCCTGCATACTTAAAATATTCCTATAGCAATAAAAATAACATAACAATTTACGATTTTTTTTAATGGAGTCAGAGAAACAATTTCACATAAGATTTCCCATAGCCCATCCTCCTCAGTTTGCTTGCTCTTTGCATTTGCTTGCTATGAGGGTAACAGAAAGGTATATTCTTGGGTTTGACACCATGCTTTCATGCTCTTCATTTTCACTCTGTCCCTGACTTTTCTGCTCATTTTTCCCTGAATTTTTTTTTTTTTTTNCAGGGGATCTGATCAAACAGCTCCCCAGCCCCTCTCTCCTTGGCCATGACCATCACCGGGAAAACGTGCGACACGGCCCTCGCTCACCTCCGTGTGCTGGGGAGGGACCATGAGGGATGGATCCCTACAGCTTGGTCTGCTGCAGGCAAGAGCATCCAGCGCCAGCATAAGAGAGAAGACACACGGCTCACTCGGTTCAGCTAATTTAGCATTAAACTAGAAGAATAACGTTCCTAAGTCGCTAGGAGAGAATAGAGACTGGGGAGTGGGGTACTTACATCGGACAAAATTATCCCAACAGAATTCACCTTGCCCACAAACGCTGTTATTCCTCTTTCAAGGAATACTTCCAAGGACAATTCCGTGCCTCTGGATTATCAGGGTCCAAGCACATCAGTTCATTCCTTGCTGACAAGGAAGCATTCTGTGCTGAAGGAACAGTACTGCCGCTTCAGACATCACTCTTCCTTGGGTGTTGCTGGTCCAAGAGCCAGCTGTGGCCAGCGCGGATGGACGGCAGCGTCCAGCGCCATGCCGCTCCTGAAGGCACTTAGCAACCTTCTCTTTTTATCTATATTTTATTTTGATACAGGAAGCAAAACCAAAGGGATTATACATTTAAAGAAATAGAAAGACAACCTTCAGATATACTGAGTCAGAAGGTCTCTGACAAAACCTAGTGGAATTCATTTGCGCTTTCAATTTCACCGGAATGCAATGTAAACAACCATAGGAACCACACAGCCAACTCTTAAATTAAATCTTACAATGAATAATTTATATTTTCAAACAAAGATTAGAAGTCCCATTCAATTGCAGAGTTTCAGGGGTGGCTTTAATAATTTACATGCTTTCCAAAGGTCAATAAAATGCCCTCCTGAACAAATATCAAAACAATCCAAATATTTTCTTTGTTAAAACGGCACGGTGATTGACAAAGGAAAGGGCCACTGTTGTAAAGCTGAGTGCGCGTGCTGTGGGAGACAGACAGGGGAACTCAATCAGTTTCAAAGCAGAAGTATTTGTGTGCAATTTCTACCACATACCAAAGGGAATAAGCAAAAATAAAACCCATCATCAACAGCAAAATCTGCATATGATATCATTTTCCCCTTTACTGAAAGTCTTGGAATTCTAGGGTGTTTTTCTTGTGTGGGAGACTGCACCGTTCTCTCCCAGCAGCCGGCACAGAGTTCCAGGCCAGATGTTCTCAGCGTTTCCAGGGCTACCCCTGACCTTCCAAGAATCAGTCAAATATAGAGGACAAATGCCCTGCAACGAAGCACCGTCACCCCGCACAGGGGACAGGCGCTGGCTTTAGGCGACCCTTTAAACTACCCTTTTTGTAGATAAACCACCTCCCTCTGCTGTAATCCACAGCCTCTGTTCTTTGCAGTCTTAATAAATATTCTTCCAGTATCTTTATCCTGCACATGCGCATCCTCTGAAATAGGGCAAGGAATATTGTCCCTGATGAAACAGAGCCCGCCGCTCTGGGAAACTCGCTGCAATCACAGCACAAGTGATCTAGATCTTAAACGCTCAGGCAGCATTAAGGTAAAATTTAATGCAAGACAAACGTCCCGTGCTGCAGACACAGTTCATAAATTAATTACACATTGTGCACTGATTTTCACTTCCTTATGAAGAAAGAGTACAGAAGACGGCTGCTTCCTTCGAACACAGTCATTAGACCATTCCATATTCTGGACCAGGTTTGTGATTTTGGTGACCAGGATGAACAGCCAACATTCTCAATCAGTCTCTGCTCACAGTGGTACCCATACTAGTGAGACCACATGGATGCCATCTGAACCAATACAGGAAATAGGAAAGAAAAATATTTTTCAACCAAACAACATAGTTTATCATATATCCATTGTAACAGGAAAAAATAACTGCAGGAGGGAAATAAATAAAGAAAGAAAATCAGGAGATGCTAAAGGTCAAAATGAGCCCCAGCCCCAATCCCAGCCAGAGGAAGGCTGCTGGCAGAACCCGTGAGGCCAAACAATGGTCATCTCCAACTTGACTTGAGGCTGCCTTCCAGAGCAGCAACGAGCACAAAGGCACCGCGGCTGTTCCCTGCCGGGAAAAACGACCTCCACTTTCCAACAACAGTCACAAGCCAGTCGTCGGGGTGTCAGTCCAAGAGTGTGACAGAACCCCACCTCCAGCTGAAGGGACACACGCCTGTCGCTTAAAGACCACGCTCGGTCTGTCTGGAGTGGGAATCCATCAGTACACCTACTGATAACCGACTCGGGAGAGTTTGGCATTTTAGGCTGGGACAGGGAGGGGGAGGAGAGAGGAAGATTTGGAGACGTATTTTATTGCCTCTCAAGAGATAAACAACATTAGTTTCATCAAAGAATTAAGGCCACAAACTTCCTGTTATTTCACTGTCTTTCAATTTTGCTTGACTTTTTCAAACGGTTCTTCAGGAGAGTCCTTGCTAAATTAGCTGCCAAATTCCTACTGAACTGAGTGATTCCCAAAGGCTGGAGGCACCTGCAGTTCTGCTGAGGCGTCTAAATAGCCTTAGAGCTCCGTACTGCTGCGCACTGAGGCGCTCGCTCCACAGCTGGAGAAAAATGAGCGGGAGTAAAAAAACTTACAATAAACAGAAAGGCAGAACTTAATTCTCATGTCCCCGCACAAAGCCCTGCCTCAGCCCCGAACCAAAGACCCGGCATCACGAGCACTGCAAACACAAGCCCTGCAGAGCATATTTGCACCCAGGCACGGGAGGAAACTCCAAACTTCCCCACATCCAGAAGGAGTTTAGTAACGATGGACAAGGGGAGGGTTTTTATCACTCCCCTTTCCTTGATTTCACTTTATTCAGTCTCACTGATGCGTCCATTAAAACTTACTCCTGAGGAGCAACCATTTTTAGACTAAAAGGCGTCTGTACCAACGCCAAGAACTAAATTACAGCAGGATCAACACTTTCAGTTATAGACAGGAAAAGATAAAAATCCTCCACAGAAAAACTATTAGACATTCCATTTTGTGCGAGTGTGTGCAGTTTATAGTCCTCCTCAAAGGAAAATGCGTTCTTAGTGACCAGCCTTTTAAAGACAGTGGTTGTGTTTGACGCCAGGCTGTGTGGATGAGCCCCCACTGCTTTGCCCACCACCCCAGTGTCCTCTCTCCTGTTTGCAGTTAGCAAACAGCTGCGGTTTTGTATGCGCTTTTTTCCAAGTCCCTGTTGTATGAGTTACTGCAACTTTTTATGAAGACAGCATAAATAACGCTTTAGCATTTTTATTCAGAGCAACATATTTATTGGGTTTATTAAGTGGTCTGTAAAACGTCATGATCAACTGCAGTTTCTAAGATGCAATGAAGGGTACCCTCTGCTATTCCTGAAATCTTCAGGAAGTTTCCCAGCCCTTGTGAATTAGCAGGACACCATCCAAGTCAGTGGAACAATACTAGTTTACATCTACTGAGTTTATACTAATTATTCATTATGGGGAAAAAAATCCCAAACCTGTTTTTTGTTTTTATTTCGGTTTGGGTAACAGTCCATTGCATCTTAAACGTATCAAGAAGTCTTACTCTGTGCTCCAGCCACGGTATTCTTCTGGCTGACAAGAGCTCTTAAACCACAGCAATATTCTGTGAGAAGAGTGACATTGCAGTGGCTTTCAAGGGAATGAGGAGGAACACGGTGCTTCCAGAAGCAGTATGATCCACGGGTGTAACAATGACAGATGAGGGCGGTGGGCTGCGGGCACAGACATCGCCCGGGACTCTTTGGGGATCCTCTGCTGTGGGCACAGCACCCGCTCTTCCAAACCCAGTGGCTTCATCACGGAAGAGTCTGACTGCCGCCTTCAAAATGGCAAAACAGGAGGGAGATAAAGCTCAAACGCTTCCACCTAGTCCAACATTTTGTTGAAAAACTTAATTAAACATACCCTACTGGACTAGAGTTATTTTGAGCAGTCAGTCTTCTATCTGGACTGTTTCCAGCTCAATATGTACGGCATTTGCTTAAGTAAAAACCTCTCATTTGTCAAAGGAAAGTATTCCTGTTTCAAGCAATAAGACTTTTTATTATTATTTTTAATAGAATATCATCATCAGCTTTTTTAAAAACTGCATGAACGTACATAGGGTGCTAGAAGAAAATGGAGGGGAAAACCCATCCCTGCAAAGATCATTCGCCCCAGGGTTGCAGAAGATAAAATATCCTTCCAAGAATATTGCCACCTGGGGTTTCTCCAGCTTTTCCCTCAGCTTTGAGCTGTGGCCAGTGAGGCTCTCTGGGGACAAGCCGTAGGTTGTCTCAGGTTAAAAGACCGGCAGATCTCTAGCAGAAACTCTGCCAAGCAAATTCACCATCTTTATCAAAGGGTGATATTAAAAAGAGAACTTCAAGTGTTTATGCATGTAATGCCATTTCCATCTCTAAAACATCATACCGAGCCAATCAGAGAAAAAGATACGCAACAGGATCTGTTTGTGAGAGTTTATCTAATGGATAGGCATGAAATAAAGCTCACAAATTACAACCAATAAATCAAACAAAACTGTGAATTAATCATTTTGAGCTACAAGCAACTGACCTGTCGTTCCAGCCAGTGAAAGTTATCACGTATAAACCCCTGGGCACACCAGGGCAGGGAAGGCATTTGTTCTGGGACTGGGCAGGGACGACGCAGGCACCCGCGAGAGCTGCAGCAGAGGAGGAACAGTGGCACCAAACACTCCGTTTGTGAAAAACCATCACAACCAAGGAAGCGAGCGGGAGCCAAGGGAGATGTGCTTGTTAGTCTCAAATTTACCGGGGAAGCGCAGGCTGTAGTGACCTACCATCGCTCAAACCATCTTCTCTTGTGGAATTTCTCCTGCCTTAACTTAAAAGCTGGGCAGACGTGGTGCTGAGGGACGTGGTTAGCGGTGGGCTTGCCAGGGCTGGGTTAACGCTTGGGCTTGATGACCCTAAGGGTCTTTCCCAACCTAAGCGACGCTGTGATTCTGTGATATTCAGCACTTTCTATCAAAGTGCACAAACTAACGGCAGTTTATTCAAGTTCTGTTGAATGCTTTCAGCCTGCAGGTGTCTGCTTCTGAAGCTCACCTCATCTTGTCTTGATTATTTCTGATATAAACAATTTTGCCTTTATCTTAATCAATGCTTTCTTTTTTTTCTTTTTTTTTTTTGTTTTCCAAAAAAGAGAAGAAAAAGAATACTTAGGAGTTTTTCCATCTTCAGCTTCTGCCAAAGCCGTATGAAAGAAGAACTGGAGTAAGTATGAAACTCAAGCACTACAAGAGGAATTTCAATCTACCTTGCTTGTAACAAGCATTAAAATCAACTCTAAGAGACGGAGCAACCAACAGAGCTGCTTAAGCTGGAGTTTGTTTCACTTTTCATTCACCATTAGTTTTCAAATGCAAATGCTTACTGTGAAGTGCCTGATCACTAGAAAGAAACATCTGGAAATATAATATTAAGTGACTTTGTGTGCCTTCGAGGAGCCAAGAACTTCCAAATTTGATCACATTTTATAATTTAATGGGAAAAATATAGAAGGCAATTAGAAAACCAGAAAACTTATAAAAGAGAGATCTGAATCAGGGGGGGTTTTTTTCTCCCTAGGTGCTATTTTGAGGACTAGGGTGGCATTCAGATTTTTCCATGAAATATTTATGAAAACCATTTTTTTTCCATACTTTGTTAAAGACCAAATTCCCCACAGCCCGTACTGCTACTGATCTCAATTATTCATCGCCGTAACAACTATGCAGGATGACTTAGTAAAAAAAAATAGAATCTGGCCCTTGTGGATAAGTGCAATTTTTATCTCAAGCTAATTTACATGAGAACAATTTGCAAACAAATATATTACACACATCATCCAGCGTTCAACAGTCAAATGCAGGCAATGGTCCCACTTCAGGGCTACCATCAGCACAAAACCAGTTTGCCAGTGTCGTAAGAACACGGCAAACACCCGGTTGCTTATTAATACAATGAGACTTCCCAGGCTCTCCTGAAAAGAAAAAAGCAGAACTAACTCTCCTCTGAGATGCCCATTAGAGGACAGAAACAGGATGAGAAGAGCGCCGAGGAACCATGACCGTTTGACTCACATTAACAAGGTGACCAGCAGAAACAGTCGCTTTTTCCTACGCTAGCAGGAGCCACCAGACTCCTGTTTCCACAGCTAATTCACACATCCTGGAGATATAACCACCATTTTAGTTCTTTATACTCCTTGTGAAGTAAATTCAATAACGTAAATGAAGAAGAACTTTCAAAGTGGTCGACGGCTTGTACATTTTAAAGGGTATTATGCATAGGCATGTGTTGCTCACGCAGGAGACCACAAGGAAAAATTCCTTTGGAACATTGCTTTATCCTTACTGCTTCACTGGGGGGAAACAAAAAAGAAATCTGCTCCCTAAATTTCAATTTATCCCAAGCTGTCTATAATCTTTAATCTTGACCAGATCTCTCCTAGGTCCTCATCTTACATTAACCTCACCAGCCTTTACCAGTGTTTCAAATATCTTAACTTTCAGAAACCTCAAGACAAGATTTATGATAAGAATCTTCCAATAAAGTGTTTCAACTCTCAGAAAACGTGTTATCAAATACTCCTGCTGAGGAATAAATGTGAAGACCACTGCACTCGCCTACAGCACTGCCCCAAGACCCCAGAAGTTCCAACAGCACTTGAAGCAAAAAAGCACTCTATTTCCCACTCATTAAATCTTATGATCCCTTTTCATCTCCCAGGGAGGGCAACTCACCAATTTCAGGCCATTTATCTGAAAATAAAATTGTATGTTGCTGACTTGCTTATTATCTGTACATTTTGTCCCCCGAGTCAATCACTCTGAAAGTATTTATTTCTCTCAACGGTCACTTTTGGAAAGGCCTTTGACATCAACATGCATCTGAAATCCTCTAGGCAAAGGCTAATGTAATAAGTAAAATTCATGGATCAGGGAAGGAAACACATGCGCCGACTCTGTTGTACGCTGGTTGCTCCAGAGATCAAATCTTTGCGATATTAAACTGGCATAATGGAAATGTAACTCAATGAAGCTACACATGATTTAAACCAGACCATAAGAGAGTCCCAAGGGCTAAGAAAAAGTTCCAGTTAGTTAAAAATACATTCTCTCCATGGAAAATTGTGTGGATATTTGTTGTTGTTTTTTAAATTTTATTTCTACTTATCAACATCCAGCCCAGAACTCTGCTTCCTTACAGCGAAGGTTGCTATTAACGTTAGCAACTGGCTAGAACTGGTGTTTCTGGTTGTGGACTGATTCTTTATTACTCTGCAAAATTCTACGATCCAAGGCCCATACTATTTAGGCAACACATATTCACTTTTTTATCTGACGTTTTGAAACTCATTTGAGTTTACCTGAATAAAGCTTAAGAACAGGCTTCAGGATTGTACCTATTGAATGCGTTCTACTTTTTTTAAAAAAGTAGAAATGCACAGAAAAGTTTAAGTATAAACACAGCTATGAAAACCTTCTCAAAAACTCTTTTCCATCCCTAAGAATTTACATTTTAAAAAAGCTAGTGTAAGTTAAGCAGGCAATCACTGCGACAGACTCGAGGCAAATCCTAGATTTAACGTAGCTTTATTTGTGCAATTGCTTACGGCTTCTGTAACGTTGCTGCGTTGTTCTGCCAGTCTTTATCGTATCCCGTAATTACCAAACTCTGCCTCTTTACCATAACACTGATGTTTAATCCCTGGACACAGCCGAGGGAGAGCACCAGGGTCCCCTGGCCAGAAGCTGCACTGAACACTGATGAACAAACCCGATACGGCCCAAAACCCAGCTTAAAGCTGTTGCTCACCCTGGAGCCAGAAGTGCTGCCGGGCTCCCAACAGCGTGTTCTCGGCAACTTACGGGAGTTGGTCCACACTGTTCCAGTTAATCGCTGCATGAGTCAAACCATTTCCTGAGACTGACAGTTGTAGAATGGCAATAAACCACAAGGAACAGCAGAAACACGTACAAGTAAGTGAACTCCACAGACGGCCTCTCCAGGAGGACTCCATGCATACGCTGCTCCTGCAGTCCTGCCATAATGCGCATTTATATACCGAGAGCAGAAAGGACCACGGTGGGAGCCCTATCTACCTGCCAGAAATACCAGCCCGGGCACCCTGGCCCCGGCTCAGCTCACAACGGCATGTCATGGACCCAATAATGCAGTAGCATTGTTAGCTGGGAATAGTTTCATCAGCATTATGGTATGGGAGCAAGATATGGAACCCTCGAAAAGCACCGTTTGCCTGTAAATTACCTCCAAAGATTCAGGAGTTACTTTTCTAAGCAAGAGTGAACGTCACAAACCCAGCTCCAGCAGTATCTCTATAGTAACACGCCCGCAGTCAGCTGCAAAACAGTTCTGTGGAGCAGTGTATCTTCTCTCTCCAATTTCCAAACTCTCACTGTAAGGGTTGACATGAGCCGGGTTACGTTGTGAATAACTGATTATGTTTTTATCAATGTACTTTCAAGAAAAGCCGACCCTTTGCTGAGAGCACAGTCACATTTACCTGAGCTCTCCCCTCAAGTTGTAAAAAATAAACATTTCTCAAAAATTGTATTCTGCAAAAGACAACAGAGTAGTACCACACAGTTTATTTTTTTAGTAACCATACTACTGCCATATTATACTTAAAGGATTTTTTTTTAGTGCCAAGGCTGGTATACATCCACGCAGCTGATAGACCAAGGACTGACTCTGCAATATGCTCACCTTCTGGAATTTAAAAGCTACAAGTCTGGGGATGTGAAAGTTTCTTGCCACAGATGGACTGCAGGGGTGGATTTCAAGAGAAGTGGAGCCTGTAAATATTTCACCAGCCTGGGTTTAGCGCCGGCTTTCTCTCCGTTCCTCCCTGTGCCGTGGGAGCAGCACAGCAGCCTGCAGCAGCCCAGAAGGAGAACCTCCAGACCCCACGTTACCTTCAGGAACCTTCTGCCCCGGTAACTCTCACCTGGCCTCCAGCACAATGTCAGGGCTACGCTGTCTGTCACAAATCTGGGTCCCAGAGAGTAACATCATGGATGGACAGCAACGACAACATCAACAGGGATGAAAATGCGAAATACGGAGTTCACAAAGGAACTGTAATTTTCTTCTAAATTCTGCCTAGAGAAATATAATCCCACACTTTTTTTGGAAGGGGGCACTGGCCAAGCACCAGAGGGACTGATGCTGCAGCCTGGGAAAAAGCCTGGGCAGTGAGCTGGGGCCGGGACGTTGTGCCGTGGCTGCCTGGCACCGTGCTGGGGGGAACGCCAGCGGGCAACCCAACGCTGCAGTCAACGCTTGTTTGTGAGGAGATGGAAAAGGTCGAGTGCGCAAGAGATAGAAACAACCCAAAAACCCGCAAACAAACAGTGGAGAAACAGAAGTTCTTTAAAAAAAAACCATAGGCAACAGGAAACAATGGCTGGATGTGAAATTTGGAAAAATTTAAATGTCAGCATGAAGCTCGGGGTTCTGCCAGCTTTAAAAGTTCTGTATTATTAAAAAAAATGTTTGACTCACAGTCATGTAATTTTTATATACTCATGGCTCAGACACTGAAAATTTTTTAAAGTTTCTCTTCTCAGGTTTACAGATGATGTGACTTTTCTCTGGTTTTATTACATTCCGTATCTCACCACAAAATTCATCATTGTGTTCTGGACTGTCTTGATTTTGAAATGGTTCAAAATAGCAAGAAAGATAGAGAATATTTTATGATACTGTTTTAAAGGAAATGAGCTCTTTCAACCCACATTCTCAGCTACAAAGTTAGCGTGTATCTGTTTTAGCTGATTGCTGTCAGTCGGTTATAGAGAGGAGGAACACACAATAAAGTCAGGTAACCTAACACAAATTTGTGTTACTATGGATTTACGTAAGATCAACTTCCCAGCAGCTCTGAGCGTCCGGAAGAGCAGTAACCATGCATGCCTTCAAGGGAACAGCCTGTGCTAAAGATCACTGAAGCCAGAGATTGATGTATCTTGTCTAAGTTAATCCATTTCTCAAAAATGTCCATTTCTTCCAAAACATGGGGAGAAGCTGCCAGCCCTTCTCATTCTGGCCCAGGGGCTGGAACACGCAGTGAGTGGTTCCATCCCCTCTCCCTCCTGACTGGGTGGATGGGGGGTCCCAGGCACTTGTGTCAGGGACAATTTACTTACTAAGTCCTGTTTGGGAATTAATTCCTCAAGAGTCCTCTTCTCCAAGACAGTGTGCTGTTACCTTTGGAGACAGCAGCTGTTCTCCAGCGTTTTTCCCCATGTTCCACCTGAGGTGACCAAGGCTGCTGCTGGTACCAGCCTCTACCTGAGGAGGAGGTAGATCACCTCCTTGGCTCAGCAGAGGTACGGTGTTACCTCAACTCCTAATTGTTTTGCACTGTTGGGCTCACCAAGGCTAAAAGACAGAACTAAATGTTAAACTAGGATCCTCAAGCCCACAACCCATCGCCAGGGCAGCATCAGGGCCCACGTGAGCAAACCTGAACACGAGGTGGAAACGTTGCTGTAGGTCTGAGACCACCATCCTACGCTAAGGATGCGATTCTCCCATGGGCTGCTATGAGACTGAGAGACAAATCCCATCTGACAGAAGAACAAAGCCTAAAAGAGTAACATTTACTGTTAAGGGACACAGAAGGACAGTAATTTCTCATCTGTGTACGTCCTCCCCACTCTTTTCCACCCTAATTAGAACAGCAGGTAGGGGAACAATTTGCTGAAGGTTTTCGGTTCGGGCACAACACGTTGTTACAGTCTGTTCCCACGGGGAGGGTCACCCTCCTTCACCCACAACACTCCTGTGCCCAAGACTCTAATAGAAAGAATAAAGTACGCTATTACTGTTTTTGAAGTTAGTTATTCTAGAAGGATTAGCTCAAATTCTGACTTTTTTTCAATACTCTGTATTTGGGCTTGTATTTAAAACAATCAGAATTCTGCGTGGTGTTCAACACATGATATTGATTTCAACTTGAAAGTCCTATTTTTCTCTCATTAAAAAAAAGAGAGAGTTCTAAATATGTGTTACTGAAGGTATAGGGTGCCACCCCTCCCTCCATTTGAATAGCAATCTAGACTGGTTAGCATTTATGCTGTGGTGGAATCTTTAGAGCGCCAGGTCCCTATTACTTCGTCAGACAAAAATCATACTTTTCAGCACTACTGCTCTCCTTACGAAGTGCTCTATTTTTCCCTACTTATTTCACTTAAGGAAATATCAATCCTTTTCAATATATTTCTCAGAATACCAATGAAGAGTATTAAGACGATAGAGAAAACAGTATATTTACTTTTTAAAACGGGTCTCTTGGTGCGGGTGTTCTTGCAGCCAGTTCTGACTTAGACTGGTTAAACCTCATGCTGCACCGTCCATTGAATTTCTGGTTTTTTAGATTTCGTTTTGTTTTTTTAAACTTAAGTACTGTAGAAGTATTGTGCCAAATCTGGAAATCACCTTGAAGTTGATAGAGAAAATGTTTGCAAATGAGCTGCCCTACTTGGGGGAGAGCGCCTGCAAAACAAAAACTACAATCGGGTGATGATGCAATAGTACATATTTTTCATATATGTATATATAGCCGTTACACAGATGCGTTTTTTCCCCAGTAGCATATACCGATGTTGGTTTGTGTTTTACAAAGTCTGTGTGCCTGTACACCAACAAACACGCTCCGTACCAGACCGGCCTCAGTTCCACTCATACAGCAGGCAGAGGCAGGACGTCAAAGTCAGCGGAGTTGTATCGGAGCTGAACTTGAGCTCTATTTTGAGCAGCTACTCATTTTAACCTGACTGCTGAGGGAAGAAGATACAGCTACTGATCTGGAAATAAATTAAAAACTAAGGAAGGGAGAAGTCACTCAAGAATCGTTTTAACGGCTGATCAGTTTTCCCATGGGTGAAATATGTAAGACGACTTCGCTGGAACTCAGCCAAAATGTAAAACATTGAGCTTTTCCCTTTCACAAGTGTAACTTTTACCCTACCCTCCTGCATGTGAAGCCTAACACGTACCAGTCTTCAGAAGCCATCTATGTGTACGTTCGCAGAAAAGTTAGTATCTAGATGAACCGGGGATTGGGCTAATGGAAGAAAAAGCCTAAACCAACCAATTACTTCCATGGTCTACAAAACTCAGAAATTAAATATCTTTCCAGAATACTCAGGGCAGACGCCAGCCTGCTCTAAACTCTCACTCACTCGTTCACAGGCTTCATATCATTTTTCCGGGGGAGCACTGACACATATTCCCAAGCGATAATTGATCATTAACCGAATGACGCCTCCAGCGGGTTTCATACCCGGCACCCGCCAGCACGCAAGGCAACCACGTCCCACCGACCGCCTCCGTCACCTCTGCTTACGCCATCCCACTCTTCCCAGGGAGCCTCCCACCCCCATGCCTTTGTACACAACTGCTTTCACACCTGCCACACCGTTTGTATGGCAAACTCCGTGGAAGATCAGTGTCTAATAGTTCATTACCAATGTGCTCTCCAACAATCAGTGCTCGTTATCGACTCTTCAGTCCAGGCAACCCCCGGCTTAGAACTGGCACAAGACTGGTCACAACCAGGTCACAACTGGTGATCTCGCTAGGAAAGGACACACCATCCTACATAAACTATATATTCTAATCCACCTGGCCCTGATGTCCCGTAACATTATTTAGTTTCTTTCCTAAGCGTCGAAGAGTTCTCTTAACTTTTAAAATTCTCTTACCCATTTTCCATAAAGCTTTTACCATTTTTACCTTAATTCCTTAAATAGAAACAAGTATATTTTTGATTTATCGAACACCAAGACTATACATAGGGTTGTTTTAACCTTGCAGCATTTAAACATTCTTACTCAGACCCGATGCTCTCCGCTGCTGTTGCTTCACTAATCATCTGTTGTGAATACTTCCTGCTAACTTTTTAATAAGAGGGAAAGATGGTAATGTGGAAAAGTTCACATAAACAAAGGACAAAATGCAAAAATTAGTATTAGTGTTACAGCCTTTTTTTGCCTATTTTTCCTTGCGTATATTTAATTTGTGTTCTTCGAGAAGGGACAGGCACACACTGATGAGAATATTTGTTCCCGTTTCAGCAGACTACCAACACAGCTGTCGACGGCGTTTACAACCTGTAATTTCTACTGACTCGAGAGCTTTAAAGGAGCATTCTCCTGTCTCAGGAAGGGGAGGTAACATCTTAAATAAAACTTCAAAACCCTTTTTAACTCCATGACTTCAAATGATTGATGTGAGGACCGGTCAGTTACCGCTTTCCCTCAGCGACACCTGAGAGCTCTGTAACCCAGAGCAACCTCTCCAGCAGGAACCTTCCACACTTCAACAAGAGGAGCAGGGGTTGTTTTGCCATATGCCTACTGCAAAGGAAAAAAACCTGCACCCTCTTAGACTTTTTCTGAACTTAACAATATAAACCAGCAGGATTTCTATTACCTCCTGTCCTCCACAAGTATATTTAAGAATGGCTGGAGCTGGTATTTTTGAAGTACCAGAAAGCTCAGCCCAGCGGCTGCTGAGCAGGATGTCAGGCGGGGGACCGCCGCGTCTCCTCCTGTCCCTCACCTCTCCAGCAGCTGCTCTCCAGCTCAGAGGCGTCTCCAAAGCCCTGTCTGGAGCAGTGCCTGCCGTGGGAGCATCACGGCAACGCTGGAAAATGTGCAGGTGTTACTGAATATAAGGATAAAAGGCAGTCTGCCCCAGAGAAAAGGGACTAGGGTGAAGCAAAGGAATAAAAATAATACAAGGGACTGAGTATTGCACAAAAATTAGAGCACACGTGATGTGAAATTGCCAGGATCTGCAGGTGTTGTCGGTGAGTGACAAAAGGGAAGGGAAGAGGAGCAGACCAACGGCAGGCAGAGGATATATTTTGTATTTTTCATGTGTATTATCTCATTAGGTCATTTATTTTTTTTATGGTTTTCAGTTGTCTTATTTTACAAGCGTGTCTGTAGTGCTTTGTGTGCCTTTGTTTCTATTAATAAAGAAAGTATTTTTGATAAGCAACAGAAGAAATATACTGGGAGCAAGAAACTCAGCAGTTAAGCAAAATATTTAAAAAGACTTCTGAAAACTGACTTAGGTACAAGGAAATCAATGTTTTATCGGCCAGACCACATTCAGCTGCCACTGCTGTTTGTTGCCACTTCTAAATGACCCCTGTGGCAAGAAATGTAATCACAAAGGTACCAGGTGGCTGAGGCTCCACTGCACGCAGCCTGCACCTTTATCCACCCATGTCATTTTAACACCGTGGATTTAGAGGAACCTGAGAAAAGTAAGACAGAGCGAGATACCAAAATCTGCGGAAGCGCAATTGCTGCAGTCAGTCTCACCCAGGAAAGACGTTAAGAAAGGGCAGGTTTATACACACAGGCAGCTTTCACAGGGGGCTGAAACAACTCGGATGATGCAGGTGTAACTGTGGAGAGCTCATGAAAGCTCAGTGCAAATGAAGTCCCAGGTCGTGTAAGAGACGAGAATAACACTGAATGCATTAAAACACCATTACATAAATTAACAAGACTGAAACTCTCAGAAAATTCTGTTCAACTTGATTACCTGATCCGTGAACGGTGAGAGCCGGAAGAGGACAGTTCCAGAGAAGGTCAGGGAGCCTGGCGAGAGCTCAGAGGAGGTGCTGGTGTATGCTGCATCCTGTCTGGCCCCAGCTTCTGGCAGAGGGAGAAGGGGTCCTGCTCCCCCGGCAGAGCTGCAGCCCCAGGTGTATCCACTAGGATCCATCGGGAGCAGCTGAGCCTGACCCTTGTCTCCACCCAGCAGGGAGATGGGAGCGATGCAGGTGATGGATGAACTGACGAGCAGAGATACTCTGTTGGATCTACTACTCAGAAGAAAGAACTGCCGGCTGATGTGAAGATCAAGGACAGCTGTGGCTTCAGTGACCACAAGACTGTGAAGTTTAAGATCCTAAAAACAGTGAGCAAGATTAACAATAGAATTAGAAACCCAGACTTGAAAAGCGATGTAGATTTACAGAAAGCTGAGCAAGCACTGAAGAAGACCAGCTCTGATGAACACGGAGCTCCTGACCTAACCTTATACACAAAAAGAGAGTATGCAGAAGGTGAAAACAGGGACAGGCTACTTGGGAGGAACAAAAAGATACTGCCCACATGTAGGAAAAAGCCAAAGCTGAGATGGGTTTGAAACTGCCAAGATGTAAAGGGCAGTAAGAATGGTGTCACTAAGTGCCCCAGCGACAAAAGGAAGGCTGAGATGAGTGTGGGCCCATCGCTGGTGGCGTGGGAGGACGAATGGCAAGGGACAAGGCTGAGACACTCACTGCCGCCTTTGCCTCAGTTTTCAGGGGTACAGCCTGTCCTCAGGCATTCGGGGTCCTCCCAGTGGAGCCCGCAGGAGCGAGGCGGTACCCACAGCACAGGAGGCTGCACTCCGGCTCAGAAGAGCTGTTATCAGCGGCCCAACGCTCACCTCCCATCCAGTAGCTCCTGGGGTTCCTCGGGGATCAGCACTGGGACCAGAGCTGCCTTCATCACCCACGACAAGGGGACGTCAGGTTTACAGATGACACCAAGCCAGGGGAGGAATCAGTATGACGGGGGCAGGGGCTGACTGTGTGGGAAAAAGAGAAGGGGCTGGGGGGTTCCTGGTGGAGAAGAAGTGGAACATTGAGCTGTATCAGTAAGAGCTAGCTTGAAGAGACCCAGGGAAGCGATCCTTCCCTGTTGTTTGTCACTTGTGAGACAGCATCTGGAGCCGTGTGTCCAGTTTGGTGTTTCCAGGTACAAAAAGGGTATTGACATACTGGAGTGAGTCCAGCAGAGGACCTCAGTCGGGGGAACGTGACGTGCAAGGAGAGGCTGAGGGAAGTGGGTCTGGGCAGCCTGGAAAAGACAGAGCTCAGAAGGAACCTCACTGCTGTCTACAAATACCTGACAGGAGAACACAGAGAAGATGGAGTGAAGCTTTTCTCAGAGCCACGAGGTGATAAGAGGAGAGACAACAAATGCAAGTGGAAACGAGTTACCGGGAGAGTCGGTTACCTGCTGGAACAGGCGCCAGGAGAGGCTGTGGAAACTCTGTCCTTGGAGGTGTTCCAGACTAGACTCAACATGCCCTTAAGCAAATCCATCTAATTAGACTTGCTTTGAGCAGGTGGTTGGAGTAGGTGGTCTCTGGAGGTTTCTTCTGACCTAAATTATGTTTCTATACTTTCCAGAAAGGGTTGCAATCACTGACTTACTACTAATGAGACCAAATCCCAAAGCATAATGAGCTCTGCCTTTGCTCAGTCTTCAAATACAACAGATGATAGATATGATCAGAGGGCTGGAGCCTCTCTGCTGTGAGGACAGGCTAAGAGAGTTGGGGAGTTTAGCCTGGAGAAGAGAAGGCTCCAGGGAGACCTTGTTGCAGCCTTTCAGTACCTAAGAAAAGATGCTCCAGAAAAGATGGGGACAGACTTTTAACAGGGCCTGTTCCAATAGGACAAGGGGTAATGGTTTTAAACTTTTAGACTAACTATAAGGAGGAAATTCTTTGCTGGGAGGGTGGTGAGAGCCTGGCCCAGGTTTCCCGGAGAAGCTGTGGCTGCCCCATCCCTGGAGGGGTTCAAGGCCAGGTTGGAGGGGGCTTGGAGCAACCTGCTCTGGTGGGAGGTGTCCCTGCCCAGGGACAGGGGGTGGCACTGGGGGGGCTTTACGGTCCCTTCAAACCTAAACCATTGGCAACTTCTCACTGCATCCCCTTTGCTAAAGGGGAAACCCCATTCTTGCTTGTCCTCCTCCCAGTACATTCCCCCCTCTCAAATTTTCATCCTGAGTTCTAGGAGGAGAGATTCCCTGGCACCCACAGTCCATCGCTGCTTGAGCTCCGTAAGAAATTGCTAACTTCAGAGAATTTTTTATATGCAACTCCAGGAACATCACACAATGGAAAGCACAGTTGTGTTAGAAATACTTCAGTTCAGCAAAATAACTTTTAAAAGTCTCTCCAGTAATCTGTGATGCAACCTAAATAAATCAGACCGGATTTTCTACTGTAAAACGGTTCAATCTGTAGAAAAAAGGATCACAGGCATTTCCCACGTTATTACCTATACTGGTCTACACATGCCCATCCCCTGCACTGAGTTTATCGTCTGATTTTCTGCTCTGATGTTTCCAATCTCCTAATAATTTTATGGTGTTAACACACAAAAAATATATCTGAAAGCAATCACAGCATTCCCAGGGACAGTCATGGGCTACATGGTGACTGTATATTACAGTTAAATGACATAAATATATCATTTGTAGTGATAAGCAATTCATTCAGAGGCATTTATGCTGTCCTTCAGACAGTTCTCGACACACAGAACAATACCTCATTACTGAGCTTTGCAGCTGTCGCATCTTTACGCTCCTGCTGTGTCAAACAGCAAAGCATGAAAGCCCCTCTCCATACCTAGGATGATAATCCCAAAAGGGACGGTACAGACTCAGAGAGGGAGAAGCTGAGAAATACACAGTAATAGAATGAGCACACACACACACACAAATTTCTGATAATTCTTTGTGGCAAATGTAGCAATAAACAAATATAAAAATCAAGGGAATAGTAAATTAGCTTGTGCTTTATTACTGGTGACCATGAATATTTTCTCTACTAAGAAATTCCCTTAGTCCCTTTCTAAATTAAGTTGGCACATGTATGAAAATATAATCTGATCTGGTTTATAGTACTAAGTATGGCAAATCCACCGTGGAATAAAGTAGTATTATTGTCCTAAAACAATATTTCAAATACATTTTATTCTTTTACTGACTAGCAGGTCTACAGAAATTTTCTAATTGAACAAATTGTAGCAGAAACAAAAAAAATGCCCATTTCACAGTGTATTTTCTTAGATCATTGCTTCTGCATAATTACCAAGAGCTTGACAGGAGGAATGATCTATGAATAATTAGAAATTTTTTTCAGAGTATCAACATTTCTATCATGTTATTCATTTTAGACCATTTTGATTCCTGAAAAGAGGGGATAGAAAAATCAGAACAAGTCAAAATTAGGGTTTAGCTTGATATATGAGCGTACCACCCTGGTTTAATACTTCATCTCAACAGCGTACCAATTCCATTTCTATGCTTCTACTTCTTTACTTTCCTGATATTAATTTCATGCCTAAGTTCCTAAATGTCCTTAAATTCATCAGTCTTTTAAAATCAATAGCTGGAAAAAGACATTCAGCAGTAGGAGGGAAAAAAGAAAAGAAAAGAAAAGTAAGAATCACAGAACCAAATACATGTTTGAAAATTAGATATTCCTTCAGATGGTGGTGTCTGGCAGTTAAGAGTAGGTCTAAACATTGATCTGTGTTAGGCTGCTTTTAGAGAGGTCACAATTTCAAAGTTATTTTTCTACATTTTCTATGATGGTCCCATTGCAGCAGAACAAAATCCATTTTCATTAAGAACATCGCACTTGATTTGGTGCTTTTATGTTCATTACAATATATCACCAACATTTCCCTCCAACTTAAATGGACTTTCTCAGCAGGACATCCTATCCGAATCATAGCGTGCTACAGAACTGTGTCTGAGCAATCGCTGTCTCCCCTAAATCACTCAATAAAATTAAACCGGGAATAATCTGACCTGCTCCATATATTCAGAGGAAAGAGCACCACAGGACTAAAAGTCCCCAAAGTAACCAAAACCACGTTCTATTTTATTCTTGCCTCAACTGTTTTCTAAAGTAGACACATCTGAGTGCTTAAAAAAATATATAATATTATCCGGTTTGGAAATGAAGTCGTTCCTACTCCTCCTTATCCTCTTCCTTCAAGAGGACCTCTATCAACTCCCCTCTGGACATGATCTCTATCACACCAAAACCAGTAAAAGACAATTCCCGCTTCTGAGGATCCTCTAGTTTTGCAGCCACTCAGGCAGAAGTTTTTCTTCTGAAGATGAACAGTTTAAAAAATTACTTAGAATGAAAATTGATTCTTGTCAAGACAGCAATACATGAAATTAATTTCCCTGCAAGTGCTGGTTTTGAAGAAAATAACAAAAACCCCTGCTCTTACAATCTGAGTCCAGTGGGGGAGGCCAGTGTGGGGCAGACATGGGGGGTCCAATATACATTTTTCTGATGACAGACTTCTCGGATTCCTCTCAGCACAGACAGCAATAGCGCGCAGGTAAAGACTTGTATGGCAGCCCTTAATTCTATGGAATACAAGCCTTTTATATACAGAGCAGTGTTAATTGTCTCTTGCATAACTTCAGATTTTCTGTTTTGCTATTGACAGAACCCCAAAAAATGACACGGCTTGCTTCGGGAAGAGGCTTGGAGCCAATCTACAGGAAAATCCTTCCAGAATGAACTTGAAGTCTAATTGTTTAAGGAAACTGTTTCTGTATAAAACCAAGATGTAGCTGCACGTTATAGCAGAAGTCGGTAACATGGTGGTGAATAAGGAAGCTATCATCTCACCTTTTTAACGTATGGGAAAAGTGGGTAGATGCAGTTTTGCTTTTTCAAACCCTGATACAGCCAAGCAGTTTTCTATAAACCTATTTAATATTCCCTCCCAAACATAAACAGACTGGGTTTTAGTCACAGAGGGGCTAGGAGAAGCCAAGACTTCAAATAAAATCTATTGGCAGCTTCCTAATATAAAAATCAAATGATGTCAGAGCAAGCATCCCACCGCCCGCCAGGCGGTCACAGAGAATGAAGAACTCGCCCGTGGTTGTGGCGCTCGTGCTCACAACAGCTGAGGGTGCAAAGGCAGGTCAGTGTCTCTCTTAGTCTAGTGTGAAGAGATAACAGTGTTTTACAGACATCTAGTAGAACATCTAACTGAGGTTTGCTTAGAAGGAATCTCTAAACGACAGGCGGTAGGAATCAAGGTGGTAAGGTAAAAGCTGAAAAGACAGGAGTAGACAGTAGTCTATCCATGACAAACAATTTTCATTTGAAGTGCTATTCTAAATAGAATCCAACTAAGTTAATGTTTTCTGCAAAGCAATAAACTTTTTATTCCTTGTGCTAGTAGAGAAACAGAATCACAGAACACTCAAACCAATTAAAATAAATTGTAATTCCTTTCATAATTTTTCTGATGTTCAAATAAAATAGCAGTGATTTCTTCCTCTGGAAAGTCTAATGATCCCAAATGCTCCATTTCTGTTGAGCCTGGTGATGGTCAAACTCTACACTAATAAATCTTAATTTTGCTCTAGTCAAAGAGTGTTTCTTCAGAAAAGAAGAAAAACACACGCAAGGACACAGCACAGCTGATATAAACGCAATTAGTGATAACGTTACTGAACATGAGAACAAAGGAACACGTCGGATCAAGTCCATTGTAAAGCACAGATTATACAAGAGAGCGATGGCCTGTAAGGGCATGTCACGCCTGAGCAGCGCCACATTCATGTGACACATGAAGAAGTCATCTTCTCTGTCTTCTCCACCTCTGACTGATGCATAGAAGAAAAAATTTGTTTCCATTTCAAACACCTTCAGCTGCTCCCTGGAAATTTTAATTCCCATTTGGCCACCTCTCAGTCAGATATTTCTATAAAACATGAGAATTTGGACAATGAGGGAGAAGGAAGAAGCTGGAGATACTGACAACAAGGCCACCAGCCATCCTTCTCTTCTCGCTGTAATCACTCAGCCCCAGCTGGCTGGTTTCTCTGTTCCTGTTCACATTATTTATCTCCCTCACATTTGGTACCTTTTGTGTGATTTTTACATCACTACTCTCCTCTTGTGTTTTATCTTCCAGTCTCTTGAACATACTTTTAGGCTGTTCCAAAGAGTCCTTAATTTCACCCTCCCTCACTTCTAGGTCTGTTTGAATTGTTGATGCCTTCGTAATGAAATAATTTTTTGTGGCTTTGGTGTCTGCATTTTTCTTACTTTACTGACTTTTTTAGTTCTGGGGAGTATTTGAGATGAAGTTTATAGAACAAGTAAAGCAACCAAATCTGCTTTGCACTGTAATTTTAATCTAGTTAAGTGTAAAATTACATCTAGAGTAAAGCCAAAGGGGGTGGAAATGAAGATACTGAGTTTCAGAATAAGAGTTTAGGGGGAAAAATTCAGCAGGTTGAGTGCAATCGAGTGTAATAAAATAGCAGAGAGGAAACAGCAGAGAGAAACTGAAACGTGTATAATGAGATTAAAGTGTGCCCAAAGGATATGGAATGCGTAACGTACAGCAATAAAGCGAGGAGTTTAAAAAGCCAATATGGCCAAGGAGAGAAGATAGGGGAAAATCCCACACAGTAGAAAAAAGCACTGCAGCTGGAGCCTCACTGAAATTAGATATCAAAAGATTTGTGTGGTCATCTAGACCCACAGGTTTTGATAATATTTAGAACATCAAGTACAGAGAAAGACTTGAAGGAATATGACAAGAAGCTGTGACTATTAAAACTAATTAAAAAACTATCCTGCAGTTTAAGACAGCTGCACAGAAAATGGATTAAGCAAAACTTATTTCAAGGGACTGATGCAAGAAATTGGGAGGACCTTTATTTTTCCTGCCTACACATACTCTTACCGCCCTTTGAACAACAGGAGCTGAGAAATTAGAGAGACATTCAGGCCAAAAGCACGTAATGCAGAAGGCCTTTGTTTTGAATTAGAATTGGGAAAGAAAAAAAAAAAACATTCTCTGAACAATGGTAATTTATGACATTTTAAAAAATACCTTTTTTTAAAATTTTGATTTGGGGTAGGCAAGCACAAATTTTGAGTGGAAGGTAATAAAGAAAAACTCACAATGAAACCAGAGCACAAGAAACAAACGGGTAAACAGCTACAGTCCATGTGTCATTTAGATGTACCGTTTCTGCGGATAATTTATTGCTGTTGCAACCAGCGAGGAACTTTCCAAGTAGATCTACACCTCCCCAAAGTCATAAAATGACACTTTTATACAGTAAAACAATACCAAGAACTGCATAGTTCCTGCCACTATCATCCAGAATACATTCTGGAGCAGTGGTTCAACAAAATAAATAATGAAAATTTCCCCATGGGGAGAAATAAGGATTTCTTACAATTCTTAAAAAAAAAAAATAAAATAAAATTGAGAACTGTGATTTTAGCAATACCGACCTGGGAAGGGGGGCGGTTGGCAAAGAGAAAACAAACTAAGCTAAATTGTTAAACCCTAGATTCAAACCAGTTTTATTTCAAGCATACTTCTAGTTCTGAAGTTTATGCCTGTTACTTATCACTGCTCAAATTATCTATTTCCAAAGCGATGCTGATGGGAGACTGGATTTCAAAGTCAGCTCATCACACGGAGGTTAGGGGACGGTGGAAGCGAGGAGGACAAGAGCAGGAGGGGGACTCCAGGCTTCAGAAGAGCAACAAAGTCCAGAACACAGCTCCTGTTCCGTGACACCTCGGTCTGAAGGACTCCAAGTGACCGCTGGAAGCTGTAGCCTTCCCCTCTGCCAAATAGTTCTGTGAAAATCAGTATTCTTAAAGCACATTCGAAAATGACAGTAGGTTTTGAAGGTTTCCCCAAAAGTCCTTTGGAAAGAGGAATAAAACAAACAAACAAACAATCCCTGGGGAAGCTTTCTGGGAATGTTTGAGGTTTATTTTGTTATTAGCACAGGGTGAGATTATTCAAGGTCAAACACATCTCCACCCTGCGACTCGCTCCAGCTCTGGGAGCCGTCAGAGCTGCCCGACTCTTTACTCTGATGGAGACCCCAGCCACACTGAAGGCAATGAGAGAAACACACCCAGAGCACAGACTTCACTGCTCAATCGCATCGCTCCCTTACCACGGAGTCTTTCATTAATTCAGTGACACTCTGGCACAGAACCAAGTCTACTCAGAAGTCACTCTCGCTAGTATTCTGTAAGTTTAAGAGTCACCGCTGTCACTGTGACCCTTTACACCCAAAAAGGGTGTTCTGCTCTCAAAATGTAAACACTTACTGGAAACAAGAACTATTTAAAAAAAAAAAAAAAATCCCAAGAATTTCTTCTTAAAGAAAATGAAGATGAAAACACAAGTTGATGCCATGGTGACTGAGTAACCTTTAGGATTTTTAGTACTGTCAAGTCCCATATGTTCTCTTCCATTTCACTCAGTTCTGCTTCTATCTGAGCTGACAGAGCTTCATGTCCACATCTGCCAGAGGTATTGCTACCACAAGCTGATCCAGAAGGTATTCTTCTCGTTGCCCTATTACACTTGCCTGTCGTACACACTGAATTCACGCTGCCTTAAGCGGAACGTAAAGCTGATCACTGAATGCCAAAGAATAAAAAAAAAAACAAACCCCAAACCAGACCTTCTTACTTTGATCTTCAGTTTTTAGTATCACAACCTCAACTTTGGTTCTGTGATCTCCAACTTAGAGACCAAACTACCCTGATGCCCATATTCTTGTATAAGTTCTGCAGAAGGCTCTGGAAGCATCAAGAGAAAGCGTTTCAGGTAGAGAATTATATCGTTTCCATTTCGTCCACAAAGAAGAGATTCCTCACCCAAGGTTTACGCCGTTTGACTAATATGTGATAGCAGGTGTGAGGCAAATGTGAAAATAGGCTCCAGAAGTCCAACATTATTTTTTTTCCAGTAATTATTTTGATGCAGCTTAATTTATTTCCTGACAATGTTCATGCTAGCAAGGAGCACAAGCAAAACCTAAGCTCAAACCATCGTCAAGAACTCACTGAAGACCTCAAGACTTTGTCCTCATTACCTAATTAACCCCAATGGGGAGTGGCAGGTTTAGATCCAGCTTATTTTATTTTTATAAGCAATTTTTTTCAGAAAAGAAAACAGGCTTCAGGGATTGGCAGTTATTTGATTATTATTTATTCCTCACTACTTCCCATCACTGTCAATTCTTTGTCAGAGTGCCTCCTGCCCCTTCCCTCTGGCTCCAGAGGTGGCTCCATTGGGTTTAGTGATGGTGAACGACTCATTACCCATCACATGCACCTGGCCATTAAAAAGAAAGCAGCAACTTTTGATGGCAAGACATCAAGCAGAGCATATTTCTGCTGTCTGTTAAACAAATGACAAAGGAACAGAACTTCCAAGTCTTTTGCAAAAACTCTAAAATATTTATTTATTATACAAAGGAAGAAGCAAAGGGAACAGTGGCTGAAAGGGCTTTTCTCCTAATTTCATCATTAAGAAATTAATGAAACAGATGAATTAGGGTGTATGAAGGGGGAGTAAGGAGAAATTTGGGCAAAGATGAGAAACACAAAGGGGAGATTCCGGGGCAAATGCCCCATGAAGAGGTGGCCAACAGGCTTACTGGAGAAAACAGCCAATAAAAATGAAGAGGTTCACCAGCTGAGTCCAGAACAACCATTTGTAAGCCCGAGAGTGAAGTGTCAGATTTACAAGCTGTATTTTCAGGAGAAGGCTGATGGCCTGGGGAGTATCCCAGCAGCAGCTGGAACACGACTGCTGCTGCCACCCAGGGCAGACCAAAGCGATGGACAGCAGACTGCAGGACCACCACCAAAAACCAAACTAAAAAGGCAAGACAGACCTATGCAGTGCCTGGAAATTGTTCAATATCCCAACAAACAGCTCAGCAAGAGAAGGATGGAAAGATATGGAAAGGTTTCCTCAGGAAGCAGTTGGCGGGAGGTCGGCTCTGTGCCATCGGCCGGCACAACGGCCGGTGAGGGCTTTGTTTTAAGCACATACACGGGAATGTACTTTGGAAGGAACAATTTAACCCAGCGGTACGCAGCCAGGCTGATAACTAATTCCGAGCCCTGTCACAAGGGAGATGCAAAGCGTTCACACAGACACTGCACGGTGACAGCTCAGCACGGAGGGACGAGGTAAGTGTTGAGGGTGACACGCAGTGATCAGCAGCACCCGTCCCAACAGCAGCCACCCCACAAACCCACCCCCGTCCCAGCCCACCCAGCAGGGAGAGCCCCCTGCTCCCACCCCGCGCTGGGAACGGCCCTGCTCTCCATGGGTTTGCTGGAGAACAGCGTCGGCCACTTGGTCTCTGCCCATCTGGCAGGAAGGAAAGGATTATGCCTGCCAAGTCATAATTCTGTGTCCTGTCCCTTCGTTGCTTCCTTCTCGCTCCTTTGCATGAAATTGTGGCACAGAAGTAGATGTCACCGTACACTAGAGTTTGTGGCAGAGTGGTTTTTCTACTGGCCCTTAATGTGAGCTACGTTGTCCAGGAACAATGTTTTGAAAGAATCACTGGAATCACTTCTCTTTTGTCCTGTGGTTTATGGGGAAGGTTGAATTGTCATCTTACTGGGAACCGAACAACTAGGGATTTGCTGGCTAATGGCAATTTAGCTTAGTTTAAAATGGCCATCTTGTACTAAACCTGGAGAGGTTTACCATTCCAAAAGGCGTACCACAGCACACAAAGATGACTCCTGGAGTGGCAGGGGGACAAGGGGGAAGGAGAGGTGTGATATTTTCATTTGCCTGGAGCCCCGCAATCATGTTCAGTAATAAATCTGTTGTCAGTTCTGCTGATCAATAACTATTAGCAATAAGCACCACTAGTCACCAGCTTGACACTGATGAATGGTATAACCAAGAATAGGAGAGAGCCCCTGATAATGGCATCTAGGCTAAAAAAAAAAAAAAAATAAAATAATGATCATCCATCCTCCTCCTCTCTCCCACCCTTCATCCCTGGCACCTGTGGCTCTAAGTGAGTACTGCTCCCCTTGTCCTGCCCCAAGTGCTGCTCAGTACTGGCTCGGCCTCAGTGCACTGCTGTAGAAATGCATTTTCCTGCGCAACTCACTAAGTCATCCATCCTTCCACCACATTTTCTGAAACATAAGCAACAGCTTTCATTACGTAAGTACTTCTGTTTCCCTATAAAGAATTTAAGAAGCCAGAAATAAGAAGAGAAACCTTCATCATACAACAAAGTTAGCCTTCCACGGATACACGGCCAAGCACTTGTTACACCAGAAGCTGAACAACTTATTTCTGTTAATTCCTGGGAGAACAGTCTTAGATTTCTACACACACACATATATTTGCCTGTACATTTATTTTATCTGTGTGAATTCAAATAGCTTTTAACACTGCATTCAAGTCCACACAACACCATTGCTCACTGCTGGTGGCATGAACCTGTGCCAGTGTGGCTGAGACAGCAGAGCCAGGCTCGCACATTGAAATATACGGTAACGGTGGTATCCACCCACCTACCACACTGTAAAATAAGACTTTCGTTGAATTTCTCATCACTTTCAAAGCTAATGCATGCTTATTCTTAGCTCTCATCCCTTTGGATTTTACAAAGTTGCTTCACAGAGAGTCGAGGCACCCTGATAGTGGAAAGTAATTCTGTACAATTTCATCTGGAACAAAAGTTAAAAATTCTTTCATTTATTCAAATGGTTACAAGCCACCAATTAAATAATACACCATTTTCACGGGATTAGCAGAATTTGATGATTATCTCTGGCTTTGTTTGAATGCCAACATTTTTATATTCAAATGCAATTTTGTGCAAACAAACACCTTCCGTGGCTTAAGGATTCTGACCGGGTCTCTATAAAACTGGAACTGGAGGCCCTGCCCCTAGCTAGGAAAAAATCTTAATATAGAATATGCTATTTTGGTTTCACTATAGTTTGTTGGGGTTTTGGGGGTGGGGTGTTAGTTTTTGCCGGTGTTTGGTTTTTGGCAGGTGTTTGATTTTGGTTTTGTTTATTTCTTATTTGATCTGAAGAGCATTCTTTTTAAAGAGCTTAGAATGATTTTTAGCCATTTAAGTTACTTAAAAAGAAAAAGTGGCAAAAGAAGCATTGACGGACAAACATAGAATTTTCTTCACCTGGACTGGGACACTCTCTTCTCCAGATCACCCCTTACAAGGATGGCAAAATGCAAACCTTTGCATTACTGTGGGACAGAGCAATACTATGAGTGTTCCAAGGGAACAGGAGCTGAACCCTTCCACTGTCCTCTTTCTAAGAACCCCAGTTGTGTGGGCACACACCCATTTCACACTGCCTCATCTGAGTTTGCAATGCTCCCCTCCACTTTGTCTCCTGTCTGGTGGACACGCAGGAGACTGTTCCAGCCTCTGAGATTTCCTCTGATTATTGTTGTAGACAAGTCTCCCTCTAAAGAAGAGTTATTTCAGTTCAAATGGGCCTTATCAGCAAGGGTTAAATGCATTATATGGCACATGTCATGATATTCTGATGTTATAGCTGACACCCACTTAGAGAAAGGGCACAACCTACCGAAACCCTCCATCAGATGCACAATCATGCCCCAGATAAACTTACCTCATTTCACCAGAGCAGCACGTATCTTAGTGTCCTTAGGACATATGCCAAGCAACCCTAAAACTCTGCAGCTATGTACCATTCATACACAGGGTGGTTTTTGTCCAGTCTGCATTTTCTATCAGATCCCTTGGCTTTATGTTCCAGTGCTCTTAACCCTTCGGTCTGTATCGCACCTAGGCAGGCACGGGCTCTCCATGCCACCTGCAGCCCAAGCCCCGACTGCCCCATTAGGATCTGCACTGCCGATTGCCAAAAAAAGCTCTAAATTTGCACTGTACGTCTGCAGCAGTACCTGCTCCTCTCTTCTGTTGTGTTGAGGACAACAGCAGCTTCACTGGCAGCTTGCAGCGTCCCCAGGAGGAAGGAAAGCCTCCCAGTATTAAAGATCTGTTGAAAACACTCACAAAGTGCTTTTTGTCAGCTTTTACCCTAATTACAGATAAAACCACAACAACTATCTAGTAACAATATAACCTGGTCGCTTTCTTATTACTTTTTCTCCCATGATCTAAATCTTGTCTTTTGACTGACAAAGATATTTAAGATAAAAGTTTGCCCATGGTATATGGCATGGTCTTGCAGCAGAAGCCAAGCTGGTTTCCACTTTCCTTGTTCGTCTCTCCTTCTGGCAAGAGGGGCAATTAAGTGATCAATCGGCCTGATTCCTTGTTATGCCGCACAGACATATAACCATGGCAGAACTTGACAGAAGTTATTTCCTGTATTGCTTTCACCAGAATAAAGACGTGTTTTCTTTGCATAACATTGTCACACCCACAACACCTTCTTGAATAACTTTTCCAACATCATTTTTTTGATTTACCTAATCTAGAAGAGAATTGTTTGGGAATATTGTCCATTTGCTAGGACCATGCCTTCCCCCAGCTTTCCTGTGTTAAGGGTACCTCCCATTTCAGTAAACAAAGTCAAGAGATATGGGAAAACTGTAAATTTCTATTTTTCCTTTGTATTTTAGTTTAAAATCAGAACAATTATTTTTCAATTTTACTTATCTTTTTCAGAAAATGCGTACAGAGGAATGGGAGGAAGAACTGTAAATACCACATGGAAAATATTTTCCACATAATAAGACATGGAAAAAACGGCAGTGCAGAAGGTTGGAGGCACTACACTCATCACCGCTGCAGCAGGGGCAGGGGACAGACCACGGTACCACTTTGCCAACATTCTGAGGTGAAAAAGCAGATCTTTAGCAGTAGTTGAGTCGCAGCAAAACCAAAAACTTGCTATCAGGCTTCTATTTTTCTGACTATTAATTAGCAGCAGGTTCTCCCCCCTCCCTATCTCATACATGTCTTACCTCGTATCTGCTTGCATTACTGCTCTCTCTTTTAACTGATTTATTCCATCTAAGGACAGTTTCCAGCAAGCATGCAAATGGCTAGTTAATGGCACGCTTGTTAGTGGCTTCTGTCATGCATGTTCAATTTAATAATCTTTTATGAACCACTCAGCTGCAGCACAGGCAGGGACTGCAGATCTAGTGCAGCCGAGGCAACGAGCTGGATGAACTAATGAGAAAATCCTTGGGAGAAAAAACAAGCTTGATATTCCCACAGCATGTCAGAAATTCCAAATCGGAAGTGTTCTAAAGTTGTCACCATCTGACACTGTGTGTGAAACGAGTAAAACCTCTGCCAGGTGACCCGGCACTGGTGTTCTCCCTGCTTCCACTGCAGGGAACAGCTTCACGTCACCCAGCACAGGGCACGGTATGGTGCTTCCCACTGCGTACAACCAGCAACCAAAATGGACAAACCTTGGAGGGAGCTGGGTATCTGAAAAAAATTCCTCCCTGGGAGGAATCAGCAGGGTGTCTGCCCTTCGTGTCACACTAAACTATCTCTCGTCAACTCCAACCCATTCAACTCGGTGAGCGCCAAGAGCTACCTCCTTACAACCCCCCTCCGTCCGCCCCGCTCCTACTCACCTCTCAGGAGCTGGAGTTCAGGTCGGTGGCAAAGAACTACCATGCGATGCTACCAGGGGGCAGGCAGCGTGGCTGGCTTGTATTTACAAAGACTTAGATTTCACTCTTTCTGAGCATCTGAAAGGAGCCCAAGCCCTACCATCCACTTGTTCTTAGTTCTTCATGTTGCTTTTCTCACTACACTTTTCATTTATCTTAGCCGTTTACAGTTCAGACCCCACCTACTGTTTCACTCCTTTCTGACTTTCAAGATGAAGAGGAAGCAGCGTGGTGCTGTCTGCTGAGGATTATAGTCCCACGAAGGAGCAATCTCCCCCCAGCCCCAGCTCAGAGCCGCTGCCTCTCCTCCACCCCACCAGTCCCCACCGAGATGAGACCCCTCGGGGCAGCCACCGGCACATCCACCTCCTCCACAAAAATATATGGAAATTGTCCCATCCTCTTCAAGCACAGCACGTTTATCTACCGGGTATTTAGGAAAAGCAGGCAATTGATTCAAGGGCATGGCAGTATGAAGTGCTTTTCTGGTAGAAATGTACATACTCCACAATAACACACTAACAGCATTTTAGGAAAGCATAGATACTGCTCAGATATTCCATTGCTAGTGCTTGTTTTATACTTTAAGAAGAGCAAAAAAGAATATAGGATGAAAAAAACAAGAAAAAAGTTGAGATGAATAAGATATAAATTATCCTGAACAGAAACACTGTACAGTTCCCTTTCTCCCCCCCCCGCCATCGACATAGTTCCTTCCCTCATCTCTCTTTTCAGCCAGGACTGAAACCAGAAGCCCCAGAGCATCCTGAGAGAGACTCGGTGCTCAGAAAGGAGTGTCCCGTCTCTAGTCTGGGTTTGCAGTTCTGCTGCCATTTAGGGCAGATTTAGGAATATTCCCTTTTCATTTGAGCGCCTTTGCTATCAACTGGGCGCTCTCTCAACCACCCTTCAACGTCCAAAACGCAGTTTACTGACCAGTTCTTCACATTCACTTACAGAGAAACCTGAAGAGGAATCACAGTGACACTCACACACATCGACGGGCGCCTCTTGCTTCAGCACAGGCAGATGCAGTCACCGCCAGGGGTGCTTTAGGTACACACACTTGATCTGAAGTGAAAGACAACTAATAATACAGACTACCTACTTATTTATAAAGAGGAAAATCCCGTCCAAGTCAGTGTTCCCCTGTCCCTGTGGGTTCCTTTTGAGTTTTGAAATGGACTATTCCATTAGGGGAAAAAAATAAAATAGTAATTTAAAAAAAATCTATACTATTTCCTGAACAGGTAAAACACCGCTAATAATGGAGCAACAACGCTACCACACAGCTAAGCTTTTCCACCGATCCTCCAGCCATCCCTACAACACTAGTTCTCAGGAGAATAAAAGGGATGACAGAAAGACTTTTCCTTCTGAGGAAGAATAAAAATCTATCAACCCCAAAGATCTACCATTAGACTAATAAATAATAATAAAAAAAAGTAATAGAGCGATTCAGAAAGCAACGCACAAGCCAGCTCCACTGGTTTTACGTGTCCTTTCCAGCACTGACTACAGTCAGCCTTATCTCGTACCTGCTCCACGTGGCTTTTACAGCACTGACTACTCAGTAGAGAGAAAATCGGACAAACGCCAGCCCTAATAACGCGATATGAAAGTCGTGTATTTCTACATCTGGCACGAGTGAAGATCTGTGCTGTTACCTTCCAAGAGGTCTCTTTTGCCTTCCTCGACCCATCTGGGATCTCTCTCTTCTCCCTGTTTCCCAAGCCACAGAGCGCACCGGTTCCGGCACTCGCTCACCAGCAGAGACCCCGACCACGAAGCCCAAACCCCGGGGAGCTCGTCCATCACACCCTTCCCACCGTCCGGCAGCGAGGACTTCAGCGTGACTGACGGCTGAAACCAGGCAACCCAGGAGAAACAACACCTGTTGGGTTCAGGTATTTTTAAATATTAGAAGTAACTCTTCTCATTTTATTAATTATATAACATGTAGAATTATGATAATTCTATACTAATTATCATACACCAAAACAGACAAACATTTAGTTATGCATAAAAAATTAAAATTCATAAAAGCATGAAAATACATATGAGAGTAATTTTGCAATATTCTTCCTTCTGGCTCCAGGATTCCTCTGAAGAGGGGAATCTTATGCTCGGTAGTTTACATATATTAAAAGTGCATTCAAAATAACTCATAGAAAAACAGCTGGACGGTGCAAATCGTAAGAAAAGCAGAAGAATAAAATTCATGTTTACCATTCAAAAAGTAAATTAAATGCACAGCCCACGCTAAGTTCATGACACTTGGCTGTCTTGAGTCATCAGAAACTTTCACCAAGACCAAACTGTGGAATTATTTTAAAACGCTCGCCTGGACATAGGCCGACAAGAATAAATTCATAACAGATGAAAAAGTAAAAATCTTTCATTCCCAAGTTTCTGAAAGCACAGCATCGAGGCGTCCATCAGCTAACTATCTATGCAAGCAATCACACACGCTCATGGTCCGTAATGTCCATCAGTCAATGGCAGAGCAGACTGGATATATAACTGGAGAAAAACCAAAGTAAAAATGCGATTACTGGGACAGAGGGCACAGCTCTGGGCCCTGGTCTTGTACGAAACGTAATGACAGAAAAAATCCCACATTTTAGAACTGGAGTGGTTAAATGCTCAGACAAGTCTCAATGCCAAGAGTCATGACAGCAAAGAACAGAGGTGCAAAAATGACAGTGAATCAGTGCAAAAATATATGCACATTTGCCTTTTTGTTCTATTTTTGGCCTCCTCCATACCTTATCTTTTTCTACGAGAATTTCAAAGTACTAAATATTAAATCTATAGCCCCACTTTAACCTGGGAAAGTGAATTAATTTGTTAGCAGCAAACTTGTCAGTAATCATGGTGCTGGCATGAAATCATGCTTTCCAAATCCATTTTTAAAACTATGTCACACTTTCCCACCTTCCTCTAATCTCATATGCAATCTTCTGCTGCATTAGCACTTATTTCTCTGTCTTTCTCTCCTTTATTCCCAGTGTCTCAGGGGCTAGTATGCATTTTCCCTGGACAGTCAGACAGGGAGTAACACTGGGAAAAGCAACATTTCTGTGGACATTTTTCCTTAGAGTAAGGAACTTGTGTCAAGTGACACAAGCACCTTGATTTAAGGTCAGCTCTACCTGTTGGTCAGTGTAAGTGTCAGAAGTGAGATGATCAGTAACGTCAGGAAGAAGGCATGTTATTTATCACACAAATGGATGCATCACTATTATCTCCATTACTATACAAATATGAATAAAAAGGCTGTGATGCTCTAGTGTCGTTTCAAAAACATCCTTATTCCATACTCTTTGACATGTGACACCGCCTTCATTAGTCCTTTGTCAACTCAGTTTACAGACAGACCATATTTAAAAGGTTAATTTTTAATAGATTTCATTGAAACAAAGATAAAGTTTCGGGGTTTCAAAAAATAACATTAAAAGTTTGAGACCCTATGAACTTGAAGCATTTCATGCCTAAGGCCAAATATAACAATCTAAAAAACAAACAAGAAGACCCCCAGCACACCACCCTCCACTGTCATCTACACCTTGGCCTCTACAGACACTAATGTCTTCAAATTCATGCTATTTTTTCCCTTAATCTCTCATTTCTTCTTTGATTTTTCACGAAACGTTAAGGAAGTATTTTAATGGAGTTCAAGAGCTCAGGCTAACGAGCGGTTATGAATTGTGCATAACCGCTCTTCCTGGAGACAAACTATAAAAGAAGGTTTTCATCAGATTTTCAGTTCTGCAAGTGCCTGAGGATAGCAAAGGACGAGGAAGACAGCTATAAAGGGAATTAAATGCATTCGCCAGTATTTTAATGTTTCTGTCTGCTAATTCATTTCATCCAACGGGGAAAGATCTCCCCGAACGGTTGCACGTTGAGGTGTCTCCCACGCGTTCCCTGCGCAAGAGGTACCATGACGCAGCAAGTCCTTTCTGCCTTGTGCGTGTACTCACTGTGGCTCGTACGGTCCATTCGGAACACAGCTCGTCCTGCGAGCCTTTAGAAAGGGATCACAGCAGGAAGCCAGGACGCAGCTTCTTACACAGCCTGTGTGCAATGCAAACCAGGGATCCCTTGAAGCTTCTGCAGACAGAGTTGGCTTCTACGCTAAATCCACTTTTAAAAGTAAAAATCTTTCTTTTTTTTTTAAAAAAAAAAAAAATCATTTAAAAAACCTGACTTTCTATTCTGGGGATCGTTTTGCTTCTTCTGTACTCAAGATTTCTGACAACTTTTAAAACCTAATCATTTCCTCTATATTAAGAAGTTGATAAAGGCCAGTTTTCTCAGCATAGGATGCCAGCTAAGTTACACAGCACAGAACCCAACAGGAGCAAGGTGTTAGTAAGAAAATTTATAAAAATGCTGAAGTGTTTACCAGTTGAGCTGTGTCAGCGTGTGGTCCGAGTAGGTGCGATTCCTGCCGTCTGTTGCCGGCAAAATGAATCACGGCCTTGGATCTTAGATTAATCCAGGTAAATATCATCAGGGAAGAATTCCTGTTAGCTGAGTGGAGTTTAGCCTTGAATAAAAGGGTCGTACTGTCTTCTTAATTAGCCATTTCTTGAGAGCAGTAAGTATAGATAACATTCAATAAGCCTGATGTCTCAAAAAAATGATTAAAACTGCAATTATGCTACAGAACAAAAGCATTTTATTAAATACAAATCAGTTGAATTTTATCAATAATGAGGCTTCCACCTTCATTAAGCTCTTAATGCTATCACAAACTCAGGTGTAAGTACTTTCCCATTCATTTTGCCTTTTATTAACAATATTATGTTTTTCATTGCATGGAACAGCAAGGGAAAGGAGAGGAAAAAAAAAAGAAATGAAGTCCGTCACCATCTTTTCATTCAGTTGAAGTGATGAGGAAGGACAGATTATTTATCTTAATTAAGGCTCATCTGAATCAAATTACCAGGTCCTGAAAGTAATACCAAGGATCTTCAACTTGAAGAAAAAAATTCCTTGTTTTGTTAAATGATGCAGGCAAGTGACAGAAGACAATTACATATTTGATCATCCATATGATCCCTGAGACATGGCTCTCTGACTCAGCTACGACAGAGAAAAATAAAAAGCCAAAGAAAATAAAAAAAACACACAAAAAAGGGAACAAGAAAATCCTATGTTGATACTGCAGAAGCTTTAAACTGAAGTTAAGTATTGTAGCCGAGGTGTGAAATGATGTCCAGGAGTCCCAGGTACAGCCGAAACAACCCCTTCACTGCTTGTTGTCTTCTTCAGGCTGGGGCAGAGTGGCTGGAGAAAAGAACCTGGGGGTGTTGGTCGACTGTCGGCTGAACATGAGCCAGCAGTGTGCTCAGGTGGCCAAGAAGGCCACCAGCATCCTGGCCTGTATCAGGAACAGCGTGGTGAGTAGGGCCCGAGAGGTGATTGTCCCCCTGTACTCGGCACTGGTGAGGCCCCACCTCGAGTACTGTGTCCAGTTTTGGGCTCCCTACCATAAAAAAAGACATTGAGGTGCTGGAGTGGGTCCAGAGAAGGGCAACAAAGATGGTGAGGGGTCTGAAGAGTGAGTCTTAGAGGAGAGGCTGAGGGAGCTGGGGTTATTCAGCCTGGAGAAGAGGAGGCTGAGGGGAGACCTTCTTGCTCTCTCCAACTCCCTGAAAGGAGGGCGTAGAGAGGGGGGGGTCGGTCTCTTCTCCCAAGTCACTGGCGACAGGACGAGAGGAAATGGCCTCAAGTTCCGCCAGGGGAGGTTCAGGCTGGATATTAAGAAAAATTTTTTCACCGAAAGGGTGATCAGCCATTGGAATGGGCTGCCCAGGGAGGGGGTTGAGGCACCATCCCTGGAGGTGTTCAAAAGACGGGTTGATGTGGTGCTGGGAGATATGGTTTAGTGATGGTGTTGCTTCTTGTTTGTTGTGTGGGGGTTTATTTTTGTCAAAATTAGGTTGACGGTTGGACAAGATGATCTTTAAGGTCCCTTCCAACCTAGAAGATTCTGTGATTCTTCCTCCTCTGCCACCAGTTGGAAGAACTCATTGTCCCATTGTGTTGCCAGTCTCCCAGACTGCAATAAGACTGAAATCAATATTGTACATGAAATGTTTATGATACTTCAGTAACCTAAAGAAATTCTGAAGTGATTTGGTAACTGCTGTGCAGCACCAGCTGGGCTTGCTGGCGGCCCCTGGGCAGGCAAAGTACCACGTTTTCTGGATCACAGCCTGTACCATGCTCAACCAGTTGCTTTATGCACAGTCTGAAAAACAAGGAACAAGCGATTCAAATCCCTTCTGCTGCTGGGCTATCTAAATACAGTCTTCAAGTATGATCTCGTCAGACAATAAATGTTTTCACTTAATCTGTCTGTGAGATTCCACTTTTCTCTCCAAGTTCCAAAAAAGAAAAAAATAAATCAACATGAACTCAAACAAGCCAAGAAAGGATGCAAAGAGATCCAAAGGAAACAGGAGAGGAGGAGCCAGTGTCTCCCCTCAAACGACTACAGGATGAGAAGACACAGTGGAACCAAACTTCAAAGGCTGTGAACATTTCACAATAAGGAAATGGCTGTTTTTCATTACAAAGTTTCTGATGTACCGCGTGCCACCGTGGTTAAAATTCAAAGCAGCTCAGACTATATTCCATCCAATGTACTTGTCAGTTGTATTTCTTGGGAATGTAATTTACTTGACAGGCACAGTTTAAATGCTTTAAAATAAACCATTGTACCAAGAGCAGATGCAGTCTAGTAACACAGCTTTAAGTTTTATTAGGCTTTTAAATGCAGCCAATTTGTTAGGGTGAAATCTTTAGAAATGACCCCTAAAACCTGTCAGTGGGAGAATCCATTTGCATTGCCTTTTTTCCCCTCATTGAGCCACTCGAACCTTTTGCATTATTCATATGCAGAGCCTCCAGTAATATATTTTCTGTACTGAAGACGACTTTCCCTGCTCCTGTGACTGTGGCCCCTCCAGCTGACGTGACTCATGGATGGGCACTGACGAAAAGCAGAGTCAGCCACAGATCCTGCTAAAGACTGCAGAAGTCGAGAGGGCTGAAAAGGTCCCACCATCTGTCCATACCCACCCATCCCATCCTCCACTGCTTCTTGTACATTAGGCAATATTGATGTTGTGGGGTTTGGTGGGGTTTTTTGTTTGTTTTGGGGTGGTTGGGTTTTTTTTAGTAAGTCACTTCAGATCTAAAACTGTATCACTCAAACACTGTGATGAAGGTTTTCTGGCTTAGACACAAGTTGTATAAATACACTCCTAAAAAACAAAAAGTTGCCAAGTTGGCAGCAGTCAAACATGAGTTTGATTCCTCTAGACACTATTTCAGCTACGTATCCTTAAATTTTGTTCCAAATGCATGATCAATCTACTACACATGTTGAAAATAGCAAATCCCGTTCCACAATTAACATATTCCAAAAGGATGAGTTATGTAAAACAGCTGATGATTGAATATTATAGTACACTCATTATGGAATTGCAGATGCTAAATAGAAAGGGAAAAACTCAGTCAGTGGACTGAAATGGAAGTTTTCCGTAACAATTTACTCATCTCACAACAGAGATACACAAGCAATGAGCTTAAACTTCATCCTAGGTAAACTTAAGGTTGGATACCAACTGGACAAAGATTGCAGTATTGGTTAAACCTCAGATTTCTCCAATATGTACTCCATTCTCTAAAACACAGGTCTCTTTCTTTCTCTTTCTCGACTTGCTGAGAAAGGTTTGGTAACACCTTTCTGTTCATCCAGCAGGATACCTGGGTGCCCATGCATCCTCTCTGCAACGGCACTGCCCTGCGCCCTGTCGGAGACATCATAATGGGGGAGAACGCAGGGAACCCCGGGCACAGGAGGACCTGACTTTCACCCACGAGCAGTCTGAAGCACTAACGTGTACTTTCAAAACTATCTGTAAGCTTTTAACTTTAGATACACATTTCTCTCTCTGTATGGATACCAGACGCCTATATATGGTCTATCTCTACAGTAGATATCAACCACTTTCCATCAGAGGACTCAAAGGAACCACACAAAAGTTGAGTGTCAAAGTCAAAGAAGGCTAGTGAGAAAAGCGTTGGTGGATCCTGAGTTCTTGGTGTGTGTTTAGTTAGCTTTGCTAATTACAGAATGTTCTGTCTCGAGACAGCACACTCCTTCAACTCTTTCCGTGCTGCAAGGCTCAGACATGGTAACTGTCATCTCAAGGGAGCTAGACATTTGGGACACTGGGACACAGATCTAATAAAGCCTAAACTTGATCCTAACGGTCTTTTATAACACAACATGATCTCAGAGACTTCCAGTTTGGGTGTTTTGAGTTCCCCCCCTTCCCCCAACATCGCCCTCGCCCCCCCACCTCAGAGAAAAGCTTTGGTTTGTGCAACATCAGCCGAGGAGGAACACAGCAGTGCTTCTACAGAGTGTTCTACCCATCTTCAAATAAATCTAGAAATCCTGTCATATGTTTTTGTTTCCTTCTCATATCTTCCTCTCAAGGATCAAGTTCAGTCAAAAAAAGCTCCAAACAGTTCAAAATACGAATTAGAGGGGTTGCTCTCTCACAGTTCATCAAACCAATCAAGTACTGAAGTTCATGTACCTATGATTAACAGTAAGATTTTCAATAAGCAGGGAAATGAATAATTCATTTCCCATGTGATCTCTGGACTGGCGTCCCCTGCTTCTTCTCAAACTCACTACTTCAGAAGAATTACTCTGAAGAGATTTCACACGACACAAAGATTCCTTTGTACTTGTCAGAGAGTCAAGGTGGTCTCTCATCAACAACATGGCTTCAGGTTGATTTTCTTTCTCCTTTTCAGAGTCCATTTCGCTCCTCCGAATACAGATTAATACCGGTATCTGCTGCGTTCCTTTCTGTGACTTTCAATCTATTTTAACAGAGTCAAACACATTCAGCTCTGTGAAGACAGTGACTGGAAACCGTTTGAGGCAGGAGTGTGCCTGATCTCCAAGATTAAAGGTACTGTACTGTCCCTCAAAATTGGTGCAAATAAGATGCGTTTCCTTCCTTCTCTGGAACATTTTGTATATACTGGGACAGTTGACAAGAACAACCTGATATTGACTTTTTTTTATTATAAATCTCTTATCATTGCAATAGAAATGGCAAGCATGGTCAAAATAATGTTATGGAGAGTGAATTATAGACAAGAAATTACATACTTTGAAAAGGGAAGTTCTTGGACATCAAGATACACTGGCATCTCAAAATATACACTTGATATGTTTCTGTATTGTTCTTGTGTGATCAAAAGTTGTTTATCTCCATAAGAACTCTACTTTGGCTAGTATTCCTTCTACTCTTTAAAAAAAAAAAAAAAACAAAAAAAACCACAACAAACCTATCCAATACCAACCTCATGCCATTTTCAGAACACTTACAAGGTCTTCCAACGGTCCAGAATTATATGTTTTCTTATTAACTGTGCAGTATTTATAGCTTATCACTACCAGAATGACAATATTCAGAAGAGGAGAGACCACATTGCCTATATTTTATATTTTAAGGATAGTTTGGAGCAAATATCAATATGAACACAAATACCTTTACTCCTAAACACATTTCAGGTGAGACCTTGGAATGAAAATATTAAGGAGGCCATAACAGCAAGTCTTTCTTATGCTATAAATCACTCTACATAAAGAGATAGAACATCTTAAAACAAAGCTGAATCTTTCCAGAAGTGGAGTAAGATCAGATTCACTCTACAAGTACAAAATTAAGCATAAATATTGTCAGAGGCTTTCAATTCTCTCAGAAAAGAAACTTCAGTTCTGATATAGTCAAATCATTGCAAGTTTTTTGACTAAAGAGCCATTCATACAGGCAATCACTTCTATCTCCAACTCTAATGGTACGTGGGATTAGCAATATGATACTGAATTCAAAATATCCCTCACTGATAACTCCCATCCATTTCTAGATTTATATAGAGGAGAGAGGATGACAAACAGGGAGGGCAGAGCCAAAGCGGGGGATTCATTTCAAACCTAATGAGACGTTGTAAGGGAAGTATGAGAATGTGTGTGGATAAATCAGCATCAGGTACGCAGAACTCATCTCTAGAGAGTTTCATACTGTCACAGCAAAGCGTGACTATCCCAGGGACCTAGGCCTCCCAAGGACTAACAAAAAGTGTAATTCTATTATTTCTTGGGGTTTTTTTGCACAAAATGAACACTTCCCTCAACAGACAATTCTGTAGTGGTGGTACTGTAGTGAGAAGCCACATCCCTAAGTTCTCCTTCAGCCAGTTTGTACACGTATTCTTTACCACATACTAGATTTTTCTATTTAATTTTTTAAAGCCTATTAAATTATATGAGGATTAAAATAAAAGGCCACCAAGTTTTCAAAATACCATAATATGAACCACATACATAGAGTAGCAATTTGAACATATGGGCACATTTGAACATTTTGGGAGCACTTTTGGGGAAGGTGTTCAACAGAAATCAATTCAGATTTGCAATTTTCAGAGATGCCTTCCCTGTAACAGCACAAAATAAACCGCCCAGCACCTTCTGCACATTTTCAGTGGGCCCATCTCCTATCTGAGTGGGAACGCATATCAGCCCCCGAGATGGAATTGGTTAGACAGAGCATGTTCCTTCAGTCCCTAACGGGGTACAGCGCTATTTCCAGACAAGTGAGTTCGGGGGGATCTCTCCCGCTGACACAGACTCCCGTGGGGACGGGAGCGGGCAGGCTGCCGCCAAGAGACACAGATACCACCGTAGCTATTTCCATCACTACCCAAGAGATATTAATACCAGGAGTCACTATTGCCCAGAAAGACATGTCAATCACAGTTGCTCTCTCCTGTTCCCTTCTTCTGAGGGCACACTTGTTTGTTTTAGAAAGGGCCCTTGGTAATTTGCCATTCACTCCATCCAACCTCACGCCCACCAGGAAGCAGGACTGGAGTCAGAGCTAAAGTCTCATTCGTTCCTCATTCGTTCCCAGCTGTGAGAAGAGGGTATTTTGAGAGGCTTGGACGTAAGTGCTATATGGCTTATCTAGAAAAGCAAGACAGGGAACCAGGGCATCGGGTCTTCCCCTCCTCCCACAGGCCCATTCTCAGACGAGCTGGGGCAGGACGGGATCTCCAGAGGTGACCCAGTCCAACGCTCTGCTCTGAGCAGGTTGCACCGTGCATCCCCTTCTGGATTTAACACACTCCTCCTCTCCAGCAGACGACCACCCGGCTAGTAAAACACTTAAATGCCCTTATCTGTATCGCACCAGCGGGAAGTAGACAGAATCTAATGTGACAGGCGTAAGATACTTAAGTCCTACTGAGGTGTAATAGAAAGTCATTAAGTTTATAAGAACTACTTTTTCCTCCTGGGGTAAAATATCCCCTATATGATTTACAGGTTCCAAACATGAAGTGGTAACTTTAGCCAACAAAAATTAAATACTGTAACTCTTTTTCCTATTACTTTAGAAAGCTAATGAAATATAACTTGGATGGGAAGGAGGGTGAAAGAAGGAGATATATATAAATATATATATATATGAAAGTATTAAGAATTGTTAATAAAAGCTATAGAGAGAAAGCCTTGTTGATGCTTCAGATCCAGTCTGAAGTGGACTGAAAAGGACAAGCAAGAGAACATGGGCTTCATAAAACAAAGGTGGGAGTTTTTGTTCTCCCTGACCTGGGAAGAATGCCCAGCAGGACTAAGGGAAACATCCATGAGATTTCCCTTCATGGACTTCCAAAATTAGGAACAGGTCTGATCCTCATCTAGGTAGACGGAGGGGGAAGTAAGAGGAGAGTTTCCTTCCGAGTACAGTGTGGGGAAGGCTCCCGTGCGGTAGAAGTAGTGATGGGCAGGAGGCTCTTCCAGGAGAAAACAAAGCAGCCACAGGGGGATGGAGCCAGTGAAGCAAGAGCTGCTGAAGATAAAACTGAGGTGGTGGCACACCAGCCTTTTCCTCCCCTTCCAGTGAGAAAGAGCAAAATGCATGGAAGCTGTTCTTGTAAAGAAAAGGTCCCAAACTACAACATACACAAGGTTTTGTTGTAACACTGAACAGTGTTAGTTTTAACTGGTTTGAGTGTATACACAAAAATAATTAGAGGGGAAGAAAAAAAAGATCTACTTAAAAGAAACTTTTTCATTATTCCAGATCATCTGAGAAAATAATTATTGCTCTTCTGTAAAAAAAAAAGACAACGAACTTTAATAACAGAAGTGTTAAGGCAAACTGACTGTTTTGACCTCTCCTCGGACAGTTCAGATTTAGTCTCAGATGGTGTGATTCTTATCAAGCCAGGGTTTTTTAGCAATTCGTGGAACATTAATGGCATTTCCTAACAAAACGAAAAGTACCTCTTTAAATGTAATCTTCAGAAGAACAAAACCAAAGAGTTCACTGGTTTGTACTGGGGAAAGACAAACTCGACGGACCCACGAAGGCAGCTCTGACAGAACAGCCACAGCTGAGAGCAGCCCCCTGCTGGCTTCATCTTCTGTGACCAGGGATCTTCACTGAAAGGGAGCGGAGTCTCCTCTCCCCTGCCCGCTCTGCGCAGGAACAGGCTGCGACGCAGGCACAGAGCACTAGGCAATCAAGTCCAGCAGAAATCCAGACAGATTTGCATCTGAATGGAGATATTACAGCTTCTCTTTGCAATGGCTTTCAAAAGGACTATCACTGCTGAAGACGAGCGCCCCGTCACTGAGGTGCAGGGGAACTCTGCTGCTCTCTCAGCATCACGGCCGTGGCATGGATTTCAAAGTTACTTTGAGGAGCCGGACAGAGTTCTGCTTGAATCCAGCCTTGGAAATCAAACCCGGGACTCACTTTTCAGTGTTTAGCTTTTGCACCTAACAAACAGTAAGTATGAAAATAGTAACCGCACCGCTCTGAACATGTACTTTGTCTTCAGAGTACCTTAAAAAAACCCCACAACTCTCTGCATAATGCCTTTTACCACTTCTATTCTGAGTCGCCTTTTAGCGCTTCCACGGTAATGGAATCACCTTTGCTCGATGTTCTTTCCATCACTGCAAAGGGAAAGCGGGTGGGTGGTCACTGGGTAGTCTAAGGCATCAGGGAGAATAACATGAGCATTAACAGCAGGGGTTAGGGAAGAACCTCCACCAGAATTCTTTAACATTTCTTTTCTGACAAATCAGCACTAGGATCTACACCGTGTGCAGTTACACCATGGCTCATCAAGAACTCCACTACAAAGCCCAGGGAAGCTGTGAATCCATACAGCCAGCAGCAGATTTTCAATAAAATTCATTCACTTTTGTATTTTTCATACAATGAGAAATAGTATCTTCTACTGGAAAAAGTAAGGAAAATATAAACAATGTCTATGTTCAGGAATTACTCTTAAATACAGTTGTGTTTTTTTTTAATTCCCCCCCCCCCCCCGTTTTCATAACTTTTAATTGTACATTAATCAATTGTAACCATGCTCCAGAGGAAGCACAGAGCTGCTGTCTGATTGCGCTGGGACAGGCTTAGGGAAGCCAAAGCTGATCAGGATTTAAATCTGGCAAAGGGCAACAAGAAAGGATCCTACAAATCCCTAGCCAGTAAATGGAAAGGAAAAGGATGGAAAATGGAAAAGGCTGAGGTATTCAATGCCTTGTTTGCATCAGTCTCTACTAGTAAAACCAATGTTTAGGAATCCCAGGCCCCCACACCTAGAGGGAAAGTCTGGGACAAGGAAGACTTGCCCTCGGTGCAGGAGGCGGCGGCCAGGGAGCACTAAAACATGTGTGTAAGTGCACAGGACCTGATGGATGACACCCATCAGCAAGGGCTGAGGGAGACGGTTCACATCTTCAAGAGGTCACTCACAATTATGTTTGAACAGTCACAGCAACTGGGAGAGCTTCCTGAAGACGGGAAGAGAGCAAGTACCACTTCAAGAAGCATAAGAAGGAAAAATCTGAGGAACCAGAGATCAATCAGCTTCACCTTGACCCCTGGGAAGGCGATGGAGAAAGTCTTTCTGGAAAGTATTCTGAAATATGTGAAGGACAAGAAGTTGATTGGAAGTAGTCAGCATGGATTTATGAAGGGGAAATGATGCTTGGCCAACCTGATAGCCTTCCACAGCAAGGTGACTAGCTGAATGGATGACGGAAAGGCAGTGGATGTTGTTTACCCTGACTTTAGTAAAGCCTTTGATGCTGTCCTGCAACACACTCATAGACAGTATACTGGTATACAGGTTGGACAACCGGATAGCAATGTAGACTGAAAACTGGCAGAGCGACCAGGCCTAGCAGGTTGTGGTCAGTGGCACAAAGTCCAGTTGGAGGCAAGTCACGAGTGGTGTACCCCAGAGGTCAATAGTGGGGCCAATGCTGTTTAACCTCTTCATTGGTGACCTGGACAATCGGACACAGCACGTCCTCAGCAAATTCACTGATGACATAAAACTGTGAGCAGTGACTGATACACCAGATGGTTGTGGTGCCAGACAAGTCTGCCTCAGACTGGAGAACTGAAGGCAACTTTGGCTTCTCTCCAGCTTGAGAGAAGCTTTGCACAGGACCTTGTGGTCCTGGTGGACAAGCAGTTGACCATGAGCCAGGAATGCACCCTCGTGGCAAGGAAGACCAACGGTACCCTGGGATGCATTAAGAAGATCTTTGCCAACACAGTGAGAGAGGTGAACCTTTTTCTCTGCTGACGACATACCTGGAGTGCTGGGTACAGTTTTGGGCTCCCCAGTACAAGACAGACATGGATTTGCTGGAGTGGGTCCAGCACAAGGGTGATTAAGGAGTTGAATTATCTTTCACATGAGGAGAGGCTGAGAGCTGAGATTGTTTAACCTAGAGAAAAGAAGGCTCAGGAGGACATGGTCCATGAATATAAATACCTGGCAGGAGGGAACTAAGAGAATGGAGCAAGAAGGGACAGGAGGCAACACCACAAATTAAAACTGTGAAATTCAATCTGAACACAAGAAAACACCTTTTTACTGTGCAGGTAGTCAAACACAAGAACAGGTTGCCCAAACAGATTGTGTAGTCTCCACCTGCGGAGACATTCAAAACCTGAAGGTCCTGGACAACCTGCTATAGCTGACCCTGCTTGATCCGGAGCATTGGACTAGATGATCTCCAGAGGCCCCTTCCAACCTCAGCCATTCTGGACAAAGACCTCATTAAAAATATTATACTGTATGATCTTTTACACTACAGGAACAATATTTATGGGACTAAAAGGATTAGTTTCTGTGAATGTGATTTATTCCCTTAGCAGAGAAAAATATCCTAAAGCACTGTGTGTGGAGAAGCCCTTTGAAAAACAATTGTTTTCATTCTAGGCGTTTGTGACTCTTAAGGCCTCTCTTCAATTCAAGCATTACTTTAACAATTTTGTATTTGTTACATTAATATTTACCAGCCAGTAACAGAATCCATTTTGTCAGTAGAAAGAAAAAAATAAAAATCTAAGGCCCTTTGGTGTAAATTGGAGGTTAAAAAAGAGAAATATAAAGATGAAGTTTTCTAATAAAATGCGTCTTCAACTTAAGTAAACTGGAAACTGCAAGAACAGTTTCTGAGAAGTGAGTTTCACAAGAACCTGACTGAGCCAGCTACTGGAGGTAACACTCACTCGATGCTACTGAGAAGTGGAGACAGAATACTCCAAGAACTTCTCTGCAGCCCCCAGTTAACCTGTAAGGCACCGTGATGGTGTCAATACATAATGAGATAAGTTCCCAAAAAGCAGTAACACTCAAAGAAGGGTTAGATATTTCTATGTATAGCGAAAACATCTGTAGCTGTGAGTAAAGATATAAACACTGATCATAATAGAAGCCTTCTTGAAAGGGAACACTACCTGTAAGGGACAAAGAGCAAGTACATCCTTGAGCAGGTAATTGTATAAGTTTCAGTATCAAATGGATTCATTTTCTCTGAAAGGCTGTTACCGGTTACTACATCTATTCTGAGCAAAGATGAATAGTCCTACACTCATCGTGGGTTATCCTCCTAACTGATAGGATTCATCTGGATTTACAGCTGCAAGAGGGAATGGTTTGTCTAGTGCAGAGAACAGAACCATACCTATGCCAGTACGCATTTAAGTGACTGAAAAGGCAGTTTTAGCCGAGGCAACTTCAGTATCTGTCTCAGTCCTCCTCCCTTCCAGTATCAGTCCTCTATGTTATCGTGCAAACACATCACACATTCGTGCAGAACAGAACCTGCGCGGTCTTTGTTAACCCTAACAGTTAACACCAGCATATTTACATTTGCACTTGGGGATGTCTGATCCAAAATATTAAACAAAGATCAAAAAAATTAGAAGCTTACATGTAACAGTTTCTCTCAAGTCTTACAAGCATGGTAAGTACATATTAAGCATTTAATTTTTTTCGTTTCCCCTTTATCACTTTAGATGGAACCAACCACAGCAGTGCCAGCCTATCTGAACACATTTATCACAGGGAACCCAGCAATCTGCCCTTGCTACCAGCAATACCAAAACACTCCACCAGCATGAAGCCTTGCCAGGGCACTGGCTGGGACAGGCTGTGCTTGCCGGTCAGTTCTGAAGGAGGGACCCCTTCATAGAAAAAGTTTAAAATTTTCAGCTGGAGAGTGTTAGGGCAATTTTGACCGATAGAAATATTGGAAACCTTTATTTGCATTCTACAGTGGAATGAAAACAACTGCCAAGACTGAATGTTAACACAGACACACTCAGTGTCCTCAGCCAGGCACCCACAGACTGGAGCATGGGGAGATCTGCACTTGCCTTCCACATCCTTCATCTCCAGTTCTGAAAGGGGTGGGGGGATCCCTTACAGGAAACCACTGATGATGTTATCTCATTTGATCATCCTTAAAAACAACAACTAAAAACCCCCTGCAAATGTATTAAGTTCATAAATGAGGAACAAAGTAACTAAAATCAAAAAATTAAAGATGATTATATCACAGTAAATGGATTTGAGCAGCTACTATAGGAATGTATCACAAGCATTATTTAATAGCACAGAAACATTAATAAAACGGGGGTTTGGGTTTGGTTTTTTTTCCTTGAAGAGTGCTGTAAATAAGCAGCAGCTTCCCCACAGCTGAGAAAGAAGAATTGAGCATGAATTATTTATACCGTCTGGAATAGATTCAGATTCTTTCAGACATTCTGTGAGTTTTGCAGTCAAGATGCAATCTTTCAATAATTCAGATGTCATCAGAAAAGACTAAGAAGTCTTGTTTGGAAACATCACAGTAAACAAGTTTAAAGTGTTGAAAATATACAATGCAAGGACAAAACAAAGTTACTGTTTAGTTGGCATTTGAATTAAATTGTTTATATTATTAGGCTGACTATGAGCTACAAAATAATGGAGTTTAAAACTAAGTTGTCCTATGGAGAAGTAGGATACACTAGAACTGTTTATGCTTATAAGTGACAGAGGAGAAGTTCTGAAGGTGTTAATACTGAAAGAGAGAGTGCACGAGAACAGCCAAGGAACATCACCAAATTTATGTAGATTACCCTTGAGATTTTAATTCTGACCAGTCCAAGGGACTTCTCTTTGTTTGAAATTCGATGCTTTTTTTAAAGCTAAGGGAGGTTAAGTATTAAATGGTAATTGTAAACCCTGGGTACATAAAATAATTTACAGATTTCACCTAATAAATAATAGTAGTTTTTTCCCCAACTTGGTAATTCCTGATCATACTTTTTTATTTCCAGTAATTCTTCATATTCCCAGGACAACTGTGGAACAGAACAACTACAGCCAGAACTTTGAGGTAGAACTGCACCGTATTTTCCTTATGAGGAGCTTATTTAGCTGTCTTAGGCAGCTCAGTCTCTAAAGACAACTCATTATACTGCAGAAATAGCGACCTGGAACGAGATCTCTCTAAACAAAGAAGGTGAGATAAGCAGATACAGATGTTCTCTCTGCCCAGTATGCACAGGACGCATTCTTCCAGTTTTATTATCAAGCATGGAAACCTTTAGTAGCTTTCTTGGTTGAACTTGGAGTCCTCTCAAACCCTTACAAAAGGGTCATTCCTCCTGCCTGGCATCACCCGGTCCATCCTCCCTGTCAGCTGGCAGAACTGGGACCATGGCGACAGACCCAGCCTACAAAGCGGCCATCCCTGAAGTGGTGGCCAAGATGCAGCATCGAGAAATGGCCACTCTTGCCGTCAGATGGGTTTGGTTTGGGTTATCTTTCTGTCTCCACACACCAGGCTCTGTTCAGTTTCACATCTGTTAGCTCAGAGATTTAAATCTATTTTTTCTTCCCACAATAAACTGGCTTCCACTGATGTAAATACAATAAGAGCAAAGTCTACACAGCATGTAGCAATTACATCCAGTAGTTTGGGTTGGTTTTTTCCCCCCTTTTATAGAAAAAAAAAGTGAATTGAAATAAGGTAAAATAAGTTACTACACAGTCCTCAGGTGTATGGAGTGCTAAATGGGAACATTAACTGAATACTGACAGCCTGAGCAAATATTCATTATATGGTGTCACAACAGCTTCTGTAGCACAGTAGTGGAGAGATGCACGCTAATATCATCTTAAGACACTTGTAACCCCCTGCTGATGTAGCAGATTCGATGAGCAGGTGTGGAGAGCAGTTATTAGGAGCCTATGCCTTGAGATGGAAATCACAGCAAAGGACATCTGCTTTTCTTCAGGAAAAATTGGGGTAAAAAGTATGGAGGAAAAAATAGTAACTAAGGGCGCACGTAACGCTACTCCAAGACAGAATAAGAAATGATTTCACAAGTTTTTCCAGAGACAGCAGTTTCTTTCAACATTAAAAATTTCTTAAGGAAAAGCAAAGATGCACTCTGAGAAACACGTGTCGTGTCCCTTCTGCACTGGCTGCTCTTGTTGACACATCCCCCTCCTCTAAGTGTACGTACTTCAACGTAGTCAAACACCTAAAGGCATCTTCCCACACCAGGAAGTCAGCTGGATTTTGCTTAAAATATAGGGCCCGAAATAGTGTACCACACCACATCCTTTCAGAACAGTCCCCCCATTTAGACTTTGAAAAATTCTGAAGTGCCTAAACCTGACCACCTCCTCTGCTTGAGGACAGTTCTAGGTTGCTTGTGCTGTTACGGTTGCTATGCTATTATTTCTTTTGCCAAAATCTTCACATTTTATTGCTTTAAAGTAAATTTTCCCCTAACCAGACAGATTCAGGGAAAAAACTAAAGAATAAACCCAAAGATTATTTGGAACTATTTTCTGGATTTGGCACCCTCTCCCCTCAAACAAGTTTTGAAGAACCGTCCCCTCATTAGCACAAAACAAAACCAAGCAAACAAAAAAGCCTTTGAAGTCTTAATGTTCAGTAACGCTCAAAGCCCAAGCAAAAAAACCTAACCTTTTCTTAAAATTTCTATTGCAAATAAGAAGCTTATTCAACATCTCCTATTATATTTTCATCATAAGATTTCAGTGAGATCCAGGAACTACTGCCTGCCACGAGGCAGACCCTTGCCCAAGCGCAGCAGTGGTTGTATCAGCTTTGAGTCGGAGGATACTGACAGCAAACAAGTTAAAACCCGCATTGCTCAAAACAGCTCCTGGAGTTACAGGTACTGGAGGATTGCCATTATAAAATAAAAAATGGTTTTTGCATTTCTCAAACGAAGAGTAAATACTTTGGGGTTTGCTCCGCTGGTGAGCATCGCTTACAAAAGGAAACCTCTCCCAATTAATACAGAGCACCTATCAGGAGATTATGCTTCTCCAAAATGGCAATTAATTGCACTCCACAGCAATGCCAACAGCCACATTTTCCGAATTTAAGAGATTTTAACTCTAACGGCATACTTTTCCTGTGCTATTGCATATTACTTTCCCTCACAGATTCAGACACAGAAAATATACACAATTTCGTTTAAAATAAACAACCAAACAAAACTATTTCCATGTCCAATCTGAAATGCATCACTTGTATTTGTCATGAGAGCCTCATCCAAGAGAGTGGTCACCAAGAAAACGATCTGAAGTACATAGAGTCACGCCTGCAGCAGGAAAACGGAGACCGAGGGTCAACTCACAGATCAACGTAAGGGGCAAAGCACACGGGGAGGGGGAACAAAGGGCCAGGGAACAAAGCCCATGTGTGAAAAACATTTTCTAGTCACCAAAAGCAAAAGAAATACATTCAAAACGGTAGCTGAATTCTGTAGTCAACAGGAGCACTCTTAAAGCTTCAATCATTACTTAACCACATCACACCAGAAGCTTCCCCACTAAAATCCTCACCAAGTCCCTCAAACCCCCAGACCAGTTTCCAGCCTGTTTCTCCTGTCCTTGGGGAGAAACGCCAAACTCAGGATTTGTGTTTGTACTAACACCAATTGCAGGAGCAATCCCTAAACCCAACGTCAGCTCAAGCACACACCTGCCCCACTTCTTCAGATACCTGAGGCAACAAAAGCAAACGGCTGGCAGGTCTTACAAAAGCATTACAAAACCAACTATTGCTTACACAAAACATAAGAATAAATATACAAGCATATATTAAATCAATGTAAGATAACACAATAGCAGAGTTTTTAAAAAAGCAGTCTTTGTACAAGGCAACATACACTAATATACATAGACAAAATGACAGCAAACAGAACAGCAGTTACATCTTGCTTCCATTTCTTACCTTGTTTAAGCATTTTGAGGGAGCAGTCCCAAGGTTCCCTGAGAATCTTGGCTCTCTAATTTCTTCTCCACACAACAAGAAGACTTCTGCTAGTTTTAAGCCACTTTTTCTTCCCTTAAAGTAAAAAGAATAAATAAATCTTACTACCAAGTGTTTTAAGTGATCCACAAATGATTCAAAACTTTGAACTTCAAATTAAAAAAAATATTAAAAAGAACTTAAAACTGAAAACACAAGGTGTTTCCTTAGATAGGACACACAAAGTTTAAGGAGACTGAGCATCCTCCCAGGTACAACAGATCTCTCCATTCACCTCCCTAGGTCCTACCTCAACAAAGAGGCAGAAGGAAACAGAACACCCTCCTTATTTACATACGCACATGAAGCTAATTAGGGGCAATTACAATTACTTGAAAAAGTGCAAAACAGTAAGAAAAAAAGACACTTTAAATAACGGGCAACTGAAAAATCCTGTGCGAACTCTGAGCTGGTTTATGGCTGCCGTAGGAGGACTAGTGACCCCCCGCCAGCCAAATCCCCCCCGCAGCCAGCAGAAGTTCCCAGGACAGCAGGGGAGCACCGGGCTGGTGGTAATGGTCCAGGGTCAATGGAGAGCTCTTCTGAACCTAGGGAGCTGCTCCGTAACACCTCCCATCCGGCAGGCAAAGGTCTGGAAGTTCACGTGTTTAATTTTAACAAGGACCCAGAAACAGCCCTCTTCTGACTCTTCTGAGGTATTTTAGGACACTTCAGTAAAAACTGACTTTGTTCCTAGTTGCACCAATTCCCTTTCATTTCTGTCTTTCTAATAACAGTACAAAGAACAGAGAGTTTTCAAAGAGAAATTCAGTAAAGCCAGATAGGTAACCAAAGTTCTTTACCTCTGTGAATTAGATAGCTAAACTGCTCCAGGTGCTCTTCTGCAGGTGTTTTAGATTAACAGTGAGGGAATCAGATGCACTATGTAATTAGGGTTTTTTGAATCCACTTAGCATGATGGTATGCTAACACTAGACAACCAGAAGCAGTACCGACTATGCCCAAACAACTGTTCTGAGATTCCCCTGTAGTGCTGGGGGGGTGGGTTTAAGGCCCCATTTCTCCACTGGCTACACCACGGTTTTACCCCAAAAACCACATGCTGCTGCTAAAAACATCCAGAAGAGTCTGGCAAGCCATGACATTCCCACCTGTCCTGTGCAAACACACCCATCACATCACAAGTGTGTTTGTGGGAGAGTTCCACAAACCATTTTTCTCTTGAATGGCCAAACTTTTCTGCACTTTTTGTTGAGCAGAAACCAACCTGGCACGGAACTCCCTGGCAAAGTGGTTTGGGTCACAGCACCTCTCAGGAAGAGGCGGCAACTAAATCGTGTGACAGAGGGAATGTGATTCTTGCCGGATATAGGAATAGTTCTTACTTTCCAGTATGGCTGGAAACAAAAGCATTATGTCACTTAGCTTTATAAACAATAAACTTCACCTGTCCAGAACAGGAAACAGAAAGATGAAATGGATAATTTTTGCATTACTGTGTACAGGACAGTTGTCTCAGTAAGAGAGAGGAGTGCGACGGAGATGTTCTGACTCTGGAACTTACTTAAATAAAGCTTGTCCTCACCTTTGGGTGCAAAAGCAATTTCCACAGCAAAATAAAATGGGCTAGGGATAAACAACAAGAAGATCTACGTGCCCTGAGAGCAATAGAACAGGCCTGTGGTGGAAGATGATTTTTCTTTTGCACGTGGCGAACAATCAACACAAGCACCCCTAACACCGGTGCCTCCGTGGGGCTCCGTGGGGCACGGGGGAAGCTGCCAGCAGCTTCTCACAGCCCTCACCACCAAAACCTGCCCACGCCAGCCCAGGACAGCGGCAACTCTCATTATTCATTTTAAACCAACAGATAAAAACCACCTAAACAGAGAGTGTCTTTGTCATCCCTTTTTAAGCAAGCCATCTCTCAGGATATTTTGAGAGCAGGAGGTTTCTGTTGGCCTACTTAGAAATTAATCTACAGACACAGAAACTCACACCTCTGGAGCAGAAGATGAACACCACACCCAAGGCACAATTTTTGCATATGATTTTGAGAAGGGAGGATGCCAACTGCAGCAGATCTTTTTTTCAGCCTGATGTGCAGCTGCTGGGGTTTGAAGCCTTTGTAACACCTTGCTTGAGAGAAAGAGGAAAAATGGCCTAGCTGAAGATTTTTTTCATGCTTTTGGGGTATATAGCCATTTAGATTGCTTAAAACTCTCATACCCTTTTTCAAATACAATATATTAATTAGAAATGACAGTCAGCCTCTCCTTAAAAGCAGGCACGTGTTCATGACCCGTTCTTCTCTTTTATGCTTTCCTGGTGAAGAGGAGTTTCTCCACCAGTAACAGCGCAAGGCTCTTTGAAACACTCTAAATGTAGCTGATAATCACGGACAAGAAAAGCTTTCGCTGATAAAAGAAAAACTTGAATCCGATAATGTTACTGAAATATTTACTGTGACCTTTAGTAATGTCAAAGGCATAATAATCAAATCTGTGAGCAGCTGATAACAAGAGTGAGAAGGCTGGGGATCTCTGTGGTGATGACTCTTTCTCCCAGAGAAAAGGTAGAAACTTCTCCTAGAAAGGCAGAAACTATCTCAACACCACGGCATGACCTACGGAAGTCCTGCTCCTTGCTCGCCTTGTGGGCAGTATACAGATGCCTGCTCACATTTACTCTGAGTCTCGTCCCTCAGCATTTGCAGAGTTTAGTGACTTTAACAACCAACAGTGTTTTTAATATAAAGTGTCACAAACCCACCATCTCCCCCCTCCTTTGGGGGGGAGCAGCGCTTTATCCCAGTGAGAAGGAACTGTCTGTCTCAATAGATGTCAGAAACTTCCTCTCCCAGTCTCCTCCTCCCCGTATAAACTAACCACGCTCCAGACCCAGGAGAGCACTTCTGACAAAACTCCAGCCTTTGAGGGAGTCCTTCCACAGAACTCCCACCTTGCAACCTGCTCTAGGTAGACCCTCTTTGGCGGGGGGGTTGGACTAGATGATCCCCAGAGGTCCCTTCCAACCCCATATGATCTGTGATTCTATGATTATGTGATCTGAGAGCAATAAAAACACAACCTGAAGAGAAAAGCAGACACAGAAATGAGTTTTGTTCTGGATTTCACGCACACTTTGGTGGGGCAGGAGAGGGGGGAGACTTGGAAATCTGGTTACACACATGGGAGCATTTGGGAGCATCCAAAAATAAGAGAAACATAGAACAATGAATCTTAAAATTCACACAACCACTAATTTCCATGGACTAATGGAGACCTTTACGAAGTAGAACAAAACAGTAGACAGGGAAGAATTAGCTTTTGGAATAGTTTTGGAGCTTAGCTCTTCTTTTGGAAGAATTAGCTTTGGAGACAGAAGACGTGACTGCATTTATTGGAAATTTACACAAAAATTAAAAAAAAAAAATAAATAAATAAAAATCCCACATGCATATACCAAGCAAAAAACAACCTCAGAATACCCTGCCTCCTTCTCACAGCAGTCCTCAGATTCCTCAGCGGGGAACCTGCTGGCTGAAGCTCCAGTGAAAAACTGCACAGCATCGCTTGTCAGACATACCGGTTATGGGAGAGAACAGCAAAATGACCTCATTTCAAAGAATGAAAAACAACACACATCTGAGTAATCCCAGTCATTTGCAGAAGCCTGGAGTTTCTCCCCCTGACCTGCACACAGCTGCAAACCCTGAGATCTGACCCAAAATCTGATGGACAAGCGGAAGAAGAGGGCTAAGCCGACACGACAGACCTTTGTTTAGGAAAACACCCACGGTACGTGTTTGCTGCAGAAAACAGCTGAAGGAGACCAAAGGAGACCATAGATTCACCCCAAATTTAATGATCGTTACTCGAGGCCCTCCTCCCACGCAGCACTCCCCCGCCGCACCAGAAGGACACGCTCTCTGCGTTCATTTGCCTTCACAGACAAACTTCAAATAGCAAAGTCTTTAAGCCACGTCCTTAAAGGAGAGCAACAGGGACAGAGACGACTCTCCTGACCTTCCTATCAGTCTTTTGTCATTGGATAACGATGGATTGTAACTACTGTCAGCTAGTGGCCACCGGAGGTGTGCAGTGTTATTTCAAAGGGGTGACGCGTGTTGCTGAGCTGTGCCTGTAGGGCTGTGCAGCAGCAACACCCACACGCGCTGAGCTGGGCTTTGGTAGAAGACTGAAAACAAGAAGAGGAAGAACGGACCCAAATTACCAACTGCGCACACGTGCAAAGTCTGAAGAGCATCTCTGTGAGGCAGGAAGAAGCGACAGCTGGGGACTACACGGGGTCTGGCCCCTCTGAGACAAAATCGAGGTGTCGTTAGGGTGGCAGCCGCCTTGGATCACAGGAGGGGAAGGTGACATCCCTCCTCTCTCCCGGGGACACGGCTCGGCGCGTGCCCGCTGTACTGCAAATCCCAGCACACTCCCCCCATCCCAAGCTCACACCCGTCGCTCCCCGCCACGTCCTCTGAAAGCCTCCTCTCGGTACCGAACAGGCCGTAACTCCTCTTTTTCCCCCCTCCGCCTCCTGAAAGGCGCCCAACGCCAGCAAAAAGGCTGACGAACTCCTCCTGCACCACACACTGGCACCCGTCACCCGCCTGTCCTTCCCTTCTGGACGGAGCCCCCCGCCCCGTGAGCTATACTGGCACTGCCACGGTGAGGCGGGCCCACCGGCTGCCCAGCCGGAGCCGCCACTGCCACTCCCTTCCTCATGGAAGGCACCGGCACCTCATCGACAAACTCCCCCTGCTCACATGCCGTCACATCCCACAGACCAGGCTTGGCAAATGGCATGAATTTTCACAGAAAATAGAGGACCCTGCAATATAGACGAGTTTTGGAACACAGTCAGCTTTTGGTATTGAGTAAAGCTGGTTTTAAGTGTAAATGCTGGTTTAGCACGTGTACAAGGGCTAATGAATCCCGGCGCCCCTGTAGCTAGCAGGTACACGCTTCCTCAAAGCAGCTTCACGGCTCAGAACAACGTCCTCTGCGTGATGCAGGCTAAAGATTGTAAATTTGTTTTCATTAATAATACAAAAATTCAGTTAACAAATATGTTTTTCTGGAAGTCATATGTAAAAAAAATAACAGTTTTCCAAGGAAAAACCACCTAAACCTTAGCACTAGCAGTCACTGCCAAATGAAATCTAAAACTGTCCCTGTTAACAACATTTTGTAATTTGGTGTCAAGTGTAAGAGTAGCTTTTTCTTTATTAACGCTTCCATTAGCATTTAAGGTACATAAGAATTCTAAATGTAAGACTTAATTCCTTTGTTCTTTAGTTGGCCCAGGATGCCAGACAGCTTAATGCGAAATTGTAATCTGCAGGTTTTTCTCTATTTTTTTCATTTGTCAGTTCTTCTTTTATAAGGGTCATAAAGGCAACGGTCTGTAAAATCTGTTTCAGGTTTTCTTGCTCAGTTGTACTAATCTTGGTGTCTTTTTCTTTTTGTAAGAGCCTGGTGTCTTTCTTTTTTTCAATTAGAATTCTCTGAATGATTCTTCATGATGTGGAAAGTCTTCATCTCTTCAAGGAATCTGATTCAGTTAACCTAAAGTGACCTCAATTTTGTACACAATAGAAATAATTTGTTTTCTTTACCTCTACCTTTTAACACAGTCATGCTTAGATGATCTTTTCTGGTAACCTCAGTAAGAACTTAAAAAGAGGATTTAGGTAAAACATTATAGGAACAGAAAAGCTAATTGAAATTTCAATAAAAAATTAATTGCCACATCCCACTACAATAAAGAGGTCAAATCATCCTCTTACGCTCACAGTGCACATTGTCAGAAATACACTGGTGCAGAAAAAAGGCCAGTAACGGTACCATTGATCCCACATTCATTTGCAGTCGGGAGGAGGGTAAAACAAAACATGTCTTAACCCTGTTCTGGTGGCAGCGCAGCGAGCGCGTCCAGAGGGACGGGAAATGCCCAGCGGCACCCCGTCAGACTCACAGGACTTTGCATACACTTTTATAGTCATATGAGATGGAATCCCGGGATGCTTCTGATCATGAACTTTGATCGACTAAGTTAAGGATGCTCTGGAAAACTCCCTGGAAGTTTTTCCTGTATTTCCACAGCTTTTAGACACAGCGTGATGGGTCCTTTCTCCCTGTCTGCGGTTTCTCCCACTAAAATACTTGTCTGTTTCCCACACAGGAGCTTTTTGGGAATATCCTCACGCTGCTTATTGCTTTTCCCGACCCAAACTAATCCCAAGCCCACGGTAGCTTCATACCCTTGGCACACTTAGATCTCTGCCCCGATGCCTCCTGGCCAGACCAGCACCACTGGCTGCTGCTCTCAGGATTCCTGAGGGACACTGACCTGTTTTTCTTATATAGCAGTTACAGCAGTGATGGAAATCCAGCCTCATCTCTCCTTTATACTAATGATGTGGCACAGTGTGAATGTAAGACATCCAGGTGCTGCATCTCCCCTCGCTGGACCAGTTACCTTCATTTTGTGCTAATCACAAAGCCCTACCTTTCACGCTTGCTTAATCTGCTCACAACGCGTGGGAGAACCGCTGTGTAACCAGTAACTTTTCACCCAGGAATAAAACTTCCCCTGGATGTTTTACTTACATCAAACTTGGCCAAAGGCATGTTTTTGTGAAAAAGGTTTTGTTAAGGTCTTTTCTATCCAATTTTGGTATCTGGACAGAATGACAACAAGCATACTAATACCTTTTCCCAAAATGTTAGAAGAATCTTTGCCTACAGACTGGCACTTCACCTGGGTGGTCTCTGCCCATTGCTAAACACCAGTTCGGTGTTAAACAGAGAAGAAAAAAAACTTTCTAAAATTATACTCAAATTCTTATGCTGTCTCTGAAGAGGTGCTCTGAGATATTACCCTAGGACTAAAAACCACCACCTTAAAGCACTGAGCTCAAAAACATACCAACTTTATTCTACACCATTGTTTTATTACTTTACATGGCTTCCTTCATTGCAGGGGGGCTGCCCTGGATGACCTTTAAAGGTCCCTTCCAATCCAAACTATTCCATGATTCTATGACGTATTTATTTTTTTGCTGGAAATATTGCATCTATAAAAGTTACATTTTGAATTAGCTTGATAAATGTTTGGGTTTAGAACATCTGCTTTCTTTTCCTTTTTCACTGTATGTAAATTAGTATGTTAATGTTTCTCTGGACTTTTTTGACTCATACTGCTAGAAAGCATTTAAAGGTTGCAGTATCTGTAACTCTTCCTTGCAGGGATTGTTGAGAGCACTGCCTACTCCCAGGTACCATGAATGCATCACGAGTGGAGTTTCGTGTCCTTGCACCAACTATTTCCGTTTCCTTTTAGAATCATAAGGAACTGGCAAATATGGACCGCATGCAGAAAGAACCTTAATGATTCAGATTAAGTTAACAGAAACTTGACCAGAACCAGAACTGCTTCTAAAAATTACACTAAGCACCTGCCTATGCTTTTAGTGACTTAGAAACTTTGCCTAAGCACCTTTGGAATTTGGACTGTGCCCAGACTGTGGCGTAAATCAAGGATGGTCTAGAAACAGCCTCTTGAAAATGATTGTACCTCCCTTTGCATGCACAGGTGCGTTAAGCCCAACTGAGTACTTTCAAACTCGACGAATTAGAGACTCGGTATTCACCCGCTACATGGAAAATCACACATAGTCCCTAAAGCCAACAGTAAAGATTGGGGTCAGATAAAGGACTCATCTCAGTATTCAGGAAGAGCTAATTAAGAAAAAAGATTTCCTTTATTCTTCTCAAAGCAAGTCTTAGGTGTTTTGAAAAGTCATGGGTTGAGCTAAATGGCATTGAACATTGAGTTAAATGGTATGGAAACTGGCAGATGTCACTCCCAGACTCACATTCAAGGCTGAGTGGATCAGGAGCTAATCGCCCGCTGTACCAGAATGGGATGGGGAGGGCACACGGCGGCTGGGGGGCAGAGCTGTCCCCGAGCCACACCGCAAAGGCACAAGCCCTGGGGCGAGCAGATGCTCATCTCAGTAACAGAGGGAACAGGGAATAACCAGGTGATGTTGGTGCAAATACTCAAAACAATCTTTCCTGCTCTTTTTTCTTCCCTTGCCTTCCCTTGCTTCAACAGGACTTGAAGACAGACCTCTTCACCGCAGTCTGTATTGGAAAGCAGCATGGAGTCCTGAAAAGGTAACGGCTCGTGCTGCATGCCCTCATATTTGGGGAAAAGGCATTTAGAACTTTTTTTTAAGACAATAAGTGTCTGAATCAAACTCAGCATTGGTTTCTCTCCCTAATTTGAACAAAGGGCAAATTTGGATAACCTTCAGTTATTTTAAGTATTATTTTAAGCCCCCACATCCGCCACAGCTAATAAACCCATTTCAAGAAAAGAGGTGTGGAATTAAACTTAGACTTTAACTACACTGCCCCAGGAGGGAAATCTGCCTCCTGCATACAGAGCACGTTAATATCATCACCGACCTAGAAGAAAGGAGTTTATACATTCCCAGATACTGAGAGCACAAACACTAGGCCATTGCTGACTTCAGACGGAGCAGAAGCAGAGCAAGGCAGAAAATCATAACTGACATTTCGATTTCAGAGACTCAGAGAAGCAATGAACAGGCCATATCGGGGAAAGTGAAGAAGGTAAGGGAACTAGAAGGGATGTATTAGAAGACTTTCTTTAATTGTATCATAAAAGAACTTAAATCTGGTTATGATTATAGCGTGACATGAATCAAGAATGGCTTTAATAAAGTCAGTGTTACACTACGCTGTTTCAAAAAGGCAAAATTGTGTCCTAAGCATCACAGCTTCTAGGGCTACAGAAAAAACAGTATTTGTGTTTTGATTTATCTTGTAGCCAGGGAGGGCCGGTGAGAACCCAGCTGTAAGCACTATTACATGGGATGTTATTCACCACTGGAGACAGAGTGAGCTGATTCACTTCTATCTTGCCTGATCACGCTTAGAAAGCCAAGGAACCTTTAGACAATTGTTTATTTGTACTTATTATACATTCTTCAGAACTGTCCCAGGTGTAAATACTTACCCTTAAAGAATATACATAGAAAAGTCACATTATAGGTAAGGAGACAAAGTGAGAACATGAAATAGATTTCCAGTCCCTTTATATTAAAAACCTGAGCATTTTTTGCAAGTATCTCTGCCAGTTTAATGGAACAGTAGCATAATACACTATCAAGTGCAATCAATGGGTTTTGCTGACACAGATATTTTAATTATGCATTACAGAAATGCAGTCAATTTTGGAAGATCTTTATATTTGTATTCTCAATTCATAATTATTTCAACAGTTCCATGTGTCTTGGCTGGATCAATGGAAGGGCAGGGGATACATCAGACCCCTGATAACGCATGAGTACGGACAGCCTTGAACAAGGGACACCAGCCCGGGGCAAGAGAAGAGTGGAAGATACATCCAGGTGGTCTGTGCCTTCCCCCCGCCTCCGCACGGCAGCAGGTTAAAGGATGCAGCCCTGCACACCCACCCACACAGCCCTTGTCAGCCCAGCACAAGGCATCCGGGCTTCTTTGGTGTTCTATTTTAAATTGCAATGAAACATCAACATAAGAATCCAATCAAACAAAACAGAAAGAGAATTCTATGTTCTTTTTTAAACTAGTTCTTCAGAGTGCCAACACTTACTGTGATTTCAGACAATCTATCAGATCTAGGAGGTATTTCTTCCTACTTTTTACCTTAAAATGTTGGACCAGAACGCAGTAACAAAAAAAAGGACAGTGAAACGTGTCTTATTTGCAGGATACACGTAAACATTTTGCTTACTTGTTCCATTAGAAACCCCGTTGAAAGTTAAGAGTTGCAGGTGCTTTGGCAGCCTGTTCTTAGAATTATCAACACGGAAAAGAGAACGAAACCACATACTGAAAAGAACCGCCCACTAAGCACTGTGCGCGGGGGCTGGGGTTGGGTTTCTTTGAAAAAAATTACTTCATACTCGTCACAGAGCTTTTATCTATGTCCTTTCAGTTCACTGACATCTTGATACAGAAGACCTATAAAGGATTAAAAAATGAATGTACGGTTATTTATTTGAATCATCTGAACTTTTGTCCTACAACCAATACAGGGGTAAAAAACAATGTATAATGCATTCAGAAGAAATTTGATGAAAGCAATGCCAAATTTAAAATCTCTTACATTTACCAGTACCAAAACAGTGTATTATGTACTTAACCCAATGATTACTGTCTTGGACACTCATAGAAAAATATCATTATTTTTACCTGAAGATATATTGATAAACATCACTTACTGAAAGGATAAAATAAAAAGCAGCACTGTATATTAATATCTAGTAATGACTAATTCTTAACAGGCTTTGTTTAGCATTGAGATGCTCATAAATCTTCTTGCAAATCACTTTGATTCAGATACCAGAATGAAACTATTCTTCCTTAAAAACCAAATTTTCCAACTTTGCCTGGAGGCTAGGGGGACAAAAGAGACATATGAAATCAAAGCCCAGCAAATTCCTGTTGCTATTAAATTATGTTCTGATTTCATAATAAATAATCTCTCTGTTCTTCTTAAAATTGCATCCTTAACATCTTTGGCACTGTAGAAGTTATTAAACTTTTCAAGTATAAGGAAATGTAGGGCACTGCCATGTAGAGCTGGTTCAATTCCCTGCAAAGCTATTTCACTTTTTTTTAAAAAAAACTTTTCCCCAGTATCTCCAACTGTTCTGCAGGAACAGGGTCCCAGAAGATGCTTTTATATTGCTTCTTAGCAGTCTTTTTAACAGTCAAGTTTCTTGTCCTGCAATGGATTACAACCATCTCACAGTTATTGTTCTCTTTGTTGTTTTTTTTTTCCCATGGTGAGACTCCAAGAAAAGGAGGAGAATAAAAAATGCTAAAATACTATTTGAATATGTCAGAAAAAGTAATGTAAGGCACCAAATGTGCATACCATGTGTGTACCACGGAAGAGCATCCACACGCAGTTGTAACGGAGTTTTGGGACAGAGTTCAATGACAAGACACGCTCTACCCCAAACCCATATTTTCCTGGTGGAAACAGCAACGCTATGTATGAAAGATGGGGCAGAGCATAAGCCATCCCATGAACAGAATTAATGATCCAGACGCAGAGGGAAGCAACCCAAGTTCAGGTTTCATTAAGACCCAGAGTCAGGTGACGGAAGAGACGCACCACGGGAAATGTAATGGTCCTGTAATGTGTCACTCGTCTTTACCAAAGGATTCAGAGCCCACCTCTTGGGAAATGTCCCTTATTGCTACCTTCCCCTCACCCTACCTTCCAGACGTGATCTTCAGGGATTTACTAGGTTTTATTCTGGAGAAGACAACCTTAAGAGCTCTCTTATTGAAAAGGATATATAGAAAGGAATATATAGAATCATAGTATCACAGAATTGCCGAGGTTGGAAGGGACCTTTCAGATCATTGAGGCCAACCATCGACCCAGCACTGACAAACCCACTACTGACCCACGTCACTAAGCAATATGCAGGAAGGAGTGCACAACTTAAGAATTTGGGTGTATGGCTGCAAATACAAAGCCACCAGTAAGAGTCCAAATGAGACAGTTTATATACAGTTTATATACTTATATTTATCAAAAAAAAGGATAATCAAGCTTAGTTAAGTTAATTAGAACTTAACAGGCTGCTGTGCTTGCACCTGGTTAGCACACTCCAATTAGTGCTCACAGCCCCATCAGCAAGAACAAGCCCCAGGAAGTCTGAGCCATCCCTGTGTAAAGCACACAACACTAGGGAGAAAGCGTGGCCAAAAAATCTCCATCGTCACCTTCATCACTAATCATCTTCACTGCTTCCTCCCCTGTGTTGGAGAGTGCCCCAGAGGCCGACCACAAGGGAGTTTTCCCTTCTCCTTCTCTTCCTGATTTGCTTTAATCCTACCCAAAAACTACCTTCCACTGTTCCAAGGTATGTCATTGGCTACAGATCCCACCATGTAATCTTTCCTCATGTGAACCTGCCTCAATACCCTTCGTGCAACAACAATATTGACAAATAGATACCATAGTCTTTACTTGGTTGGGGCATTTTATTCTGAGCACTTTTTATCACCCACCCTAATCTGAAATAAGACAGTAATAATGTCAGTGTCATTGCTTTACCTGTCTGCACGTAAGCTGAATATAAACTCAAATATTTTCAATCTGATGTGACTTCCAAGCAGTAGGAGGCTTCTTTTAGCTGCCCCCTCCCCCTGCAAGCTGCCACGACAATTGTTTTTGGTATGTTTCTGCTCTCCTTATGATGATAGAAGGAGCTGAGCCTACCCCGAGGAACAAGCCTGCCTTTGAACAGCAAACACGCTGGAATCCGTCCGCCCGTCCGTCCATCCATCCATCCATCCATCCATCCACCCACACACACTCTCCAGTACCTTGGCCATTGCTGGTTTGCAGGCCAGACAGAACAAAATTAGTTCCCTTTGCCCCAGTAGGGTCTACTTCATATAGCACTAAACAATATTCAATGATGAATTAACTGACCAGAAATTCCAGTTTCTGGAGCTGGGTGGGGGGGTCTTTTCACCGTCCAGCATTGCCAAGTTGCAGATGTTGCTGCTGTAACACCTGTGCATCATGTGGCATGCCCAAAAATCTCCAGGTAATGGAAAAGACAGCATTTCTGAACTGCTGAGTTGTTCTGATGCACTAATAATACAATGACCTTTGCATATCTTTTGGTGCCAGACATTTTTCTAAACCATCTCAGTTAAAGCCATGACATGAAAACCATGAAACTGTCTGTCACGAGCGCTGGAAGCAGACAGGACTTAGCACCACGTTCAGCAGAAGCTGGTTATCAGGCCTCCTTAGTCTGATTTTGCTGCCACTTCATCGTCTGCTACTGAGACCCTGATGTGCTCCCGCTTCGGGAACATCCCCAGACCGAGACACCACCTCTTGGGCGGAATATCACAAGACCCTTATGACCATAACAGGTCCTTACTCATTTTTTATTCTTATTCTATCAGAGTGAGATAGGATTGCATATGTAAGTCAGGCTTATAGTCACTTCTAAAAAGAAAAAGAAAGAGAGAAGCCATATGGCAGCTTGACAAGAAAGTCAATGCAGTAAAACTGTGCGTTTGCTGGGTTCAATTTCAATTCATTTTTCCAGCTTAGCTGGATCAGAATTAGGGAAGGGCCCCTTCTGTAAGTGCCAAGCTTTCAGAAGAGGATTCAAATCTTACCATAAAATGTTCATGAACAAAGGTGCCTCTTCACTCTCTTTACATCTCCTTCCTTTGCTTTTACATTAGTCTTACTACTTTTGCACCTCACCCTCCCTTCCCTGAGATCTTAAATCTATTTAAAGATTTTTGTAATTTCTTCTGGATTTCTGAAGAAATACCGATGTGAGCTTTGATGCCATCTACTTGTTAGAATAAGAAATGCATTAAATAATAAAGCATGAGTAGATAACGGGCAGAAAAAACATAAAAAAGGTTAATGTAGATTTTCCAGAAAAGCATGAGGGTCTGAGAATGGCAGTGGCCTTTTTGTAAGAGGAAGTCACTACTTCCATCATTGCCTTCATTTCTAACATTTGCGTCTGTTTCAAGTTTGTCATTTCTCAAGGACTTTGTTTATATATATGCAAGTAGTACAGAAACTTTATTCCTGCATCAAAACCATAATAAGCGAGGAGCAAACATTCAAATATCTGCTGACTGACTCGCTGCCGTGGTCACCCTGTCCCCATTTCCAGTGCTCTGCACCCCGCATTGACCACTGCGCTGAACTGGGAGACAGCTCACACACAAACTCATTCTGCATTTAAATTCACAGATTCGACAGAGTTGGAAGGGACCTCTAGAGATCATCCAGACCCACTCCCCCACCAAAGCAGGGCTGCCCAGAGCACATCACTCAGGGGCATCCAGGCGGGGCTTGAAGATCTCCAGAGAAGGGGACTCCACACCCTCCCTGGGCAGCCTCTTCCAGGGCTCTGCCACCCTCACTGGAAAGAAGTTCTTCCTCATATTTGAGTGGAACTTCCCATGTTCCAGCTTGTGCCCGTTGCCCCTTGTCCTGTCGCTGGAAACCACTGAAAAGAGTCCGGCTCGATCATCCTCCAACCCACCCTTTAGGAACTTGGAAACATAGATGAGGTCTCCCCTCAGCCTTCTCTTCTCCAGGCTAAAGAGCCCCAGCTCTTTGAGCCTTTTCTCGTAAGGGAGGTGCTCTAATCCCTTATCCACCTTAGTTGCCCTACATTGGACTCTCTCCAGTAGTTCCGTGTCTCTCTTGAACTGGGGAGCCCAGAACTGGACACAGTATTCCAGTTGTGGTCTCCCCAGTGCAGAGCAGAGGGGCAGAATGACCTCCCTCGACCTGCTGGCCACACAAAAAAATTACAAAAGGGAAATAAATCTGCCTGGCAGCTGAGTATCTAGCATTCATACATCATTTGTGATCCATTTTCGCAGACTTCACGTTGCTGACTGACACCACAGAGGTAACGCCACCACAAACCCAGAGAGCAGGATGACAGGGAATTGTTCTATTTTGCCACAATTAAGCTTCCTCAGCATTGAAGTTTTCCATACAGGCCCAAACCGTGGTGGCAAATTTACAACATTCCTTTCAAACACCTATTCTGATGATGGTTTTCATCTTTATGGACATTTAATTTATCTAAGGCTACTCCGAAAAGTCAAACCTTGAAAATATTGAAAACTTGCACAAACCAAATACAAATGCCAAAGACATAAACCCACCCGACAAGGAAGCGGCTCCAGAGACAAGCAACAGCTTCTCCTGACCCAGAACCTTCTTCGCTTTTGCTTCCCAAATGATAAGTGTCCTAATGATAAATTCTAATCTCTTAGAATTTAAACTAACACTTGCCTTGTATAAAACCCATGCTCACATTTATTACTACTGCTAACGCTACTGAAACCAATATTGAACAAACCTAGTATGTACTCATTTTTGAGTTCTCAAAAAATGGCTATATATGCAGACTTTATATGGGAGTGTCAATAAAGAAGCTATAAAATAATATATGAAAAATTAAGTAAGTTATATTCTTTCAACTTTTCTTTCTTCTGATTTAGCAAACTCTTTTTTTGTCACGGGCACACAGTTGTGAATCGAGTATCACATCTAAAGCCATAAGAGCTTTCATTTCTCTTTTCTGGCAAAACCCCAGGTTTTGCTCTCTAAGTGAAAGACCTCTTTAGCCATTGTAGGTTTTGGATCCATTGCTGTGCGTTTGAACAACCTGCTTCTTTGTCTGGAAAAACATATCCTCTGAATCTCAGGCAAAAATTATTTGGTTTCGATGCAGCAGTGAAGCCATCCAGGCGGCAGCGTCCCTGGGTACGAGCAATGCCCTTTTTCAGATCTGGAAGAAGTGTAGTAGGAAAGTCGAGCCATCAATAAAAAACAGACATAAAATACATTAAAGAATGACACCTAATTTTTGTTATGTTAAGGTTTGTGATTTTATGTACTGCTTACTCATTATTCCCAGTATGTTTTTAAGTACATCAGACTAACTCAATCAGGAATGGTTCCAGCTTACTGGTAAGACATCCATAAAAATTCATTAAGAAATAAATGGCTACATCTACGTGTAACATCTTCAAGATTCATTAGGATGATGAGATGTTAAAAATACAAAGACAACCATTAAAGTGAAAATTGTAGCCTTAGTCCGTATCTCTGCAGTCTGAGGAAAATTCTAATAGTCAGCTACTGACTAATAAAATGTGTTTCCCCACCATTTCCCTCCACGCTTGCTAAAACATACACCACCCGCAAAGGCCCACGCTCCCAGTTTCTAACAGTACTCCAAAGGCTGGCACCAGGAATTCATGGATTTGCTTCCAACTGATGTCACGTGGTCCTCTGCGTCAAAGGACATTGGAACAGTAACCTCTGGTATGTAGAACCACTCCATGCCCTTAAGAGGCTTTGAGGCCTTTAGATGTTAGATCCAGATGTGGGACTGGACTAAGAATAGGCAGACGTAAGGGTTTTAATCAACATCACTAACGGAGCTCTAAGCGACAAGGGCCCCATTCCGGCAGCCGTTAGCTGCGCCAGGCTAACAAGAACAGCCTGCTCCGTAAAAAGCACTGGAAATAAAATATATCAGAGCATTACACGTGATTGTTGAATAACAGCATTACAACAACTAGCTTAACTGCAGATAGGTGCTTCTGTTCACTACACAAAGAACTTAGTTTAAATAGTGAATAAATAGTAAACCAGGAACTTCAGGCCACGACAGCATTCCTCCCGTACTGTACATGTGTCCCCACACAAGCACCTGTTTGCAGATACACGGAGACATCTCTAAAATGTAGGTAGCTGAGAGACTTTTTCTCAAAGATGAGCCAATTGTTAGTGATTTGTGAGGTATTTTTTCAAAGGCAGGAAGGCAGCCATGCAAAACCACAGTCATTTCCAAACAGAGGACCAGTCTGCCATCTAGGAAAGTTGCTTTCTGAAGCTTCCACCATAAGTAAGGGGTTTCATTCTTCTTTAGTTTTTGTAAGATGTAAACGTGACCGTGTCAAACAGCACACCCCGTTACACGGCCACTGCCAGCCGCTTTGCTTTACACACGGGGGGGCTGCTTCCATCTCTCTCCAGTGCTTCTCCTGAGGATCTTGCTCAGCTAAAAGCTCGTATCAAAACGTTACCAGCTTCACCAGACGTTGAAATGTGAGGGATCAAAGAGGAGAACGTGACCAGATCTCAAACTCTTAAACAAACTCCACACTCAACAAGGCAACAACCAAACGCTGCTGTTTCAGAGAAGCTCACCTGCTCTGTCCTGGGAGAGCGGAGTGGCCGGCACACACTGCGCATTTACAGCTCCTCTTCCCTCTGGGACATACGGTAGCTCATTAGCCATTCTGGGCCAAATCTTAAGAGATTTTAAGCATCTGCTAATTAGCCCAAGAGCTGTTAACAGCAGTAGGCACTATAAAGCCTCAGAACATCCATAAAACACAGAATGAAAAGCCAGTACTGCAGTCTATCATTGTAGCGTGACATTTTGTCATTTAGTATTTTCTTGCTTATTCTTGTACTTTTTGCTGATTATTTTATGTACCATTTTATTTTTATTTTAACTCTTTAACCAAACGTTCCATCATTTCCAAAAACTCACATCCACAGAAAGAGGGGAGGAAAGCAGTAACATGAAGCACCATCTGGATGCCGACAGGCAGACACCTACCAACTCCATCGTCTTCATCCATCACAGGTTCTCAGCTACTCCGCTGCTAAAACCTGCTCATGGAACTGGGGCGGGATTTTCTGCTACTGATCCTCCTTGAGGAGAGCATTCCTAAAAAGGAGCACCTAAGCAATTACCTAAAGCACATCTCAGCCACCCATCAGGTCTCAGCCCTCACACTGAAATGGCTGGTACAGCCACCCAGCAACTGCTACAAAGCCCTTTCCACACCTAAACTTCAGATCCTCTGGGAAACACAATATTATCATAGAATCATAGAATTGTCTAGGTTGGAAGGGACCTTTGAGATCATCTAGTCCAACCATAAACTTATCTCTGATAAAAACCATCACTAAACCAGGTCTCTAAGCACTATGTCAACCTGTCTTTTAAATACCTCCAGAGATGGTGCCTCAACCGCTTCCTTGGGCAGCCCATTCCAATGTTCAATAACCCTTTCAGTGTAAAGACTGTTCCTGATATCCAACCTGGCACAACTTGACTGTAGGAAATATGTTGATTATGAAATTTTTATATAGTTTTGTTTAATTTTACTTGCATTTCCCTAATATCTCTACTTACTTGTTTTCTTGATAAAGCTTCAAGCAAGAACTACCTTTAAGCAGTTGATAAAATTCTATTCACATAGAAATTTTGCAGCAAAATGACATGCAATAAGATCAGTCCATTTTTAAAAGTCTAATTAAAGACACCAGAAAGAAATGACCTGAGGGTAGGAAGCACAGCTAACGGATGTTTCTTGTCAGAAGTTGTGAAATGTGTTTTACCGAAGGGATTAAACAGATCCGTTGACTCCATCACGTCACACAAACATTCATTATTTGCCAGTTCAGCCCATGAGAAGGAGAACTGTCTCCCTGTTCCTCGCAGACAAGCAGCTGTCACTGCTATGGTGACACATTACCAGGAGCCCCTCTGGATTAGGAGAGGGCAGTGTTATGGACCTCTGAAGCCCGTAGGCTGGCCTCCTCTTTGCTCACCTCCAGCCTTCCCAGGAGATCTCTCGGACCTCCTTGGTACCCAGGAGGGCACAGGGGATGAAGAGCCCTTCCTGGTGGTGAGGTCCTGTTGTCACCCGCTCCACATGCCTGACACGCCGTGCCAGGAGCCTGGAAGGTGACTTGGTCCTCTGACCAAGGACGGCTCTAAGCCACTTGGTATTCACGACTTGCCTCACCATGAGCACTTCAAACAGAGGGCGACACACAAAAAGGTGGGTTTGCCACTACCACGTTTCGACAGAAAAGAACTACTCAAGGGTTGCTTCCAAAAAAGTCTTCAGATCTGTACATGCTGAACGCAGAGAGCTCCTCACTGGAACTCCTGAGTCGCTTGCTTACGCTCAAGAGTAAGTTTCGGACAATATATAAATAACTGTAGTGTCATACTGGCTGCTGCTCTTCCTCTGGCAGGGGTTTGGGTTCACGGTGGGGTGCTTTCCACTGCCTGGTGGGGTTCTGGGTGGAGCTCTAGGTGACACAGTCCAGACGAATTCCCATCCTAATACTGTCTCCGTCAGCATCAGTGTCCTCATTGGACTCCAAGAGCATTTACTGGTTGCCTGTCGCACCAGGAGCACACTCAGAAGGGGCAGGACAATCACCTCCGAAAATAGCTTGGTGGAACAAAGCAGGAGGACCCATAAACGGGGCTCCTTCCCGGCTTCTCCTGCTGTGAGCAGTGAGACAGGAGGATGGTGGAGGCCAAGCTCATGTACCCACTGTGGGATGAGCACCATGTCTTCCGTGTCTCTGGAGGTTGTCAAGACAATTCTGGATAAATATGATCTCACTTACAGCTAAAGCAGAAATGAAAATTCCACCAAATGGAAACACTAAAGTGATAATAATTTAAGTATTTAAATAATAACCTGAGTCTCACGAGGAAACTTCATGTTTAATTTTATATATGAGGTGGAGACTAAGTTTATTACTGGGTAACTATTCATCTTTCCGTGAGATTTGTTAAAATTTTTGCAATGCCCAGTGGACAATGATAAATCACTACAATTAAGATTGGGCTAAATTAATCTTGTGGCTTCATTTTATGTCTGTTCTATCTCACTTGTTTTTGATGATCACCTTTTAAATTTGGGGTGATGGCAGCGAATAGGTAATGTCACAGCACGGCTAGAGATCTGGTATAATTACATATTGCTTTAAATGCCATCTGCAGTGTGTGACCTCGCTGTGTTTGATCTCTCTTACCGGCTCCTCAAGGAGTCAGGCTCTCTTGCCGGCTGATTCACCCCAAACACTGCCTGCAGGCACCGAAGAGACTCCTGAAACGTGAGGACACTGATTTAGAGCTGATCTCGAGGAGTCACCACCCTCCCAGGAACACTGACCAACAGCCAGCCGTTCAGGGAGTGCTGATCATCCACACTGGCCATGGTGTCACTCCTGAAGATGTCTCCAGTCCCTTCCAGGGACTGCACTCATGCAGTCATGTCCCTCCTAGAGTCCAAATCAGCACAGAATCATCCAGGTTGGAACAGACCTTTAAGCTCATCGAGCCCAACCATCACCCCAGCACTGCCAAACCCACCACTAACCCATGTCCCTTAGCACCACATCACTGCAGCCAGGAGCAACAACGGTAACTTCAGTCTACAGCTGATGGAAGGGTATGACAGCAGCATTACCTGCCCAAAGGCCTGAGCACCAACCTTTTAGTTGCCCCTCGTATACCGAAATGTGCATTTTCTTGCAGTTTTTCAACTCTGCTGGCCCCTCTCTCCAACACATGCACACCACAATCTCATCTACACGTCCACAGGTGTCACTGATGCTTCAGACTGTCCCAGAATTCCAACAAAGTCTGCTTATCTGTTTACACTTTGACTGCTTTTTGATAAACTACAGGAAGCCGTTAATAGCTCATCAGCCACCATCTACCTGCTTACCAGCTCCCGCTAACAGTTTGACAAGTGTGACAATGAGGCATTGCCTGTTCCAAGGCTGCATCGTACCACTTCCCTAACTAAAATCCCTGGTTCTTATTTGCTTGTAAGCTATTGGAAAAACCCTGCTGTGAAGGCAAGCCTGGTGTCGTTTCACCCGTTGTTCTGGCACACACGCAAAAGCTCTCCAGGTCTGCAAACGCGGGCACGGGCAGGTCGTCTCCGACAGAGCTCTCCAGGCAGCGTCACCCGACAGTGAACATCAAAACACAGCCTCTGCCCGTTTCCTTAGTTTGCACCTTCTCTTCCTATTCACCTATTTCTGTACTGCACCTTCTTAATAATTCCAAGCAGTAGATACGTATCAGCAAAGAACATACATCATCGGGAATTACAAGCAAATGTTCCCAAGCAACACTACAGCTGAAAACTAGTCCAAGGTAAGAATAATACATTACATATGCAGAACACCTTATTTGTGATCCATTTTCTTTGTAATACACCACACTTTGTTCGTGTATAACACCTGCTGGGTGATACACAGCACTCCCAAGCTAGAAACAATTTTACAACCCAAATAGTATTAAACTTAAAATAAAAATAATCAAATTGGTCTTGCTCAAGGTCCGTTGCCACCAAATCCTTCCTGTCCTGGTGGTTAGAAACAAACCACTCTCCAAATCTCTCCTCAGTGAACTCGTTAGTCACCTTCCAGTACACGTGGGGTCAAAGTCCCACACACCTACTGCTGATGTAACACACCTACAGAGCCGTGAGACCGGTACATGAGTTCTAGAAAGGGCTGACAACATAAATCCTGAAAAAGCAAGCCTGGGCACAAAATGACACGCAGAAGTGTTTGTTTCTCAGATTCTGAAGTGTTTCAGATTCATTTCAGATTGCCGTTAGCAATTCTTACAAGGGTGTGTGAGGAACCTCGCGCACAAAGCCCGTCCAGCAGGAGCATCGGTATCAGCGGGCAGCCCAGAGCCAGCGAGCACGGGCAGAACTGATGCCTACTTATGTGTATGTCACAGCCTTTTGAAGACAGAATATGAAAAATGAGTAATAATATGCTAAATAATGCATGGGCCAGCGTGTGGCAGAGCGATTTGGTAGCTCCCGGTGTACATGTGTCTAAGTGTGTGTATACACACACGTATTTGCTGCTGTTTTAGTTTTGCTCACACAGGCAATGGTATCTTGAGAGCTTATTAGTAGCGGGTTAAGTGCTTTTGCCTTCCTAAATGTGACGATTTGATATTTAATAAATGCCAAGAAACCTCACCAGATGTCAAGTGTGGCTGCCTTTGCACTGGCTCTCTGGCCCATAACCCTGGCTGCGTGGCAGCTCTCGCCTTGGCTCACCGCACGGCCTCTGCTTTCCATAAATTAAGAGAACAGCTGCAAAACGTCAGAAAGGAGTGACATCTCTAGATCTCTCCGGTACTAACCAATGGGTTACTACTTTACTTTAAAATGATCCTACTGACTGGCAAAGCTTACATTCTTAACAAAATCAGCTGGCTACTTAAACAACAAACTACCCTGAGGTGGAGTTCTTATAAAATTCTAGGGCTAACTTCTCAGCAACACGCGACTCACATGTAAATCAAATTCCTGCACCAAACACTGACTATGCTGAAGTATAGCGCCTAAAGCAGTGGTCTATTAGTCGTCTAATAGTAGCAGTAGTCCATTAGTAGTGTTACGATTGGAACAAAAATGCAGTAGGAGATTCCAGGTATGCTCTTGTAAAAAAAAAAAAAGAGAAAAAAGAACAGCTGAGTGCCAGTACAGGCAATTGTATGGGAATGCCCAATTTAAGTGAGTAGAATTTGATTTTTATATAATTTCATTTTCATTAACTGGAAGCTTTGATCTTGCCTGGTAGAATACTAAAGTACCAGGGACCGGCAAGATTACTCACTAAAAGGATGGGTATTTACAGTTTTGAAGAACCTCTTTCTGAAGCCGCAGGCTGGGGATCACACCAGCAAACCCCTGCAAAGTAGGTAACTTGGCTTGCAGCTATCTGTGCAACCACAGCAAACGTTAATATTTAAAGTTCACCGATTCATGTCGTTATGTCATCCAGTGATAAACATTTTTAAGAGTTGGCAAGAGTTCCTTTTTTCAACATCAGGAAACAATTGTGCAATTATTTAGTTTTTAAATTATTGCTCCTCCCAACAGTAACGAAAAAGTAAACCAAGAAAATATTAGATAATGGTTTAGTACATCACAGGCTTTGATTTGGTTTATTCCATTAGGAATCTAAAAGAAATACAAAGCCTAAGAAATGAGAAAGAGATTGATTAACCAGTCTATTTATTATTGAGCAAGAAACCATGTTCATTTGCATCTTAGTTAGAAAGAGCGATGTATCGGCTTAGAGCACTCCAAGGAAATCTCAGCTCATTCAAGGCAATTACATTTATATTTGTTTAAATTATGTGAGCATTAAAAATGCTGCTTTATTTGCCAGTTTCATAAAATAACATGTAACAGATGCTTCAGAACCAATTGTTCCGTTTATTTGAAGGAAGTAAGTCTATTTTTATCTCATGTATTTACAAGAATGCAGACACCCAGGAGGTGTACTCCGTGAGTGTTTCCTCATACATTTCTCAAGTTGCCTAGGTTACACCTGGGCTGCTGGGATGCGTTTTTTTCCTTTTCTTTTAATTGCTACTTTTGTTACAGCAGGGAGAAGATTCCTGATAACAGATCTTGGACAGGAATTTGCAGTGAGAAGGGTCTGGATTTTTTCCATGTCTTCTCTGAGGATTTTCTCACTGAATGTGCTATTGTATTGATGTTCATGTTCAAAGTCTGGTAAGCAGTTTCCATTTTGACCACTTACTTCTGTCAGGTATTAATTCTGGCCAAATACTGGAGATAGAAAAATATGGATCACAATTGCTGGCAAAGATTCTAGAAGCAGAAACTCCCATTTGTTTTTAAGTGATTCTATCTAATATCAGGGGGACAATTCTTCCTTCTTTGGCGACGGCTCCTTACGTCAAGGGAAATTTATTAGCATACATTAATCTCTTCCATCTTTTCTGCATAGCTTAGCTGGAGCTGTATCTCCTCGGCTATATTTATTACCTCCTCTATTTATATAAGGTGAAGTATTGTGTTCATGGTGCCCCCTCCTAGAATACTAATTGCTTCTGATATTTTAGGCACTTATGCTTTTGAGTATCTAACTTAAAACAACTGTGAGGAAAGGTTTTTTTGTTTGCTTGCTGCTCCATCACTTACTGGAGGATGCTCTGTGTAGAGCTGAGGCCAAAGGGTAAGATCACTCAAACTCCAAGGTGACTCGTCCTTCCATGGAGGCAGAAAACAATCCAGAAGAGGAAAAGCCCTGGAAAATCTTCTCCTGGGGTCTAAATCTTCTCCTGAGGTCTACGGGCATTGATTAACCCAGTGCCAGAGTCATCATTTATGATAATCTGAGTTCAAACAGGAGGTGATCTATGAATGTCATGCTATTATCCTTATTATTCTTCATTATTAATGAGAATGATATTAACCTCTCCCATCAGCAGGGTTAAATCTTATCACCTGTACACCTACAACACTGCAAGCTGCAATAACTTTTCTCTTATTCCCACTTCAGACAGGCACCTCTCATTAAATTTTAAATTCCTTTTCATTCTACCAGTGACATTAACATTTATATACCTGACCCATACTTTTGATGCATTTTAAAACTACACAGCCAAGGAATAACAAACCTAGAAACATTCTTTTATGCCACTGTGAAATTCAATCAACCAAACAGACCTTTGTTTCAAATCAGTGTTCCTTTCTTCTCTTTGCTTTAAGAAACATTGCACTGCTTTCCTTCTGCCTTTCCTCCTGCAAATTGACTAACTTGGAAGTACCTCCTCCCAGAGAGGCTACTGGAGCTCGGAGACCTTGTTCCAAGACTAATAATTCCACATGGAAATCTTTTGTTCCCCAGCAGATTCCCACCTCACAGAATAAACAGCCCTTGTTCAAGCACCTCCAGACTGGGAAGGTAAGTATGGTACAGAGAGTGAGTGGAACTGACTTCAAAGGAAACCCTCCCTCAGCTTTCCTAGGCTTGGATGACGAGGGAACGGGGATGGTGTACCACTGCTGGATTACAGGGAAAGGTACACTAGATGCCCGCCAAATGACTTTGTACCAGTACGTGCCGATTCACAGTGAGAATTTTAATTGCATGAGTTGATAAAACTTGACATTATGAGGAAAAACAGCAGAAGCTGCTTTTCAAAATGCACCTGCAACCCCTGCCCTTCCTCCCATGGCGCTTCCTTTCGAACCTCTCTCCGGACCCTGCCCACGTTGGTCCCAGTAATTTACTCTCTGCATTTCAGCATTACATACAGCCTTTCATTCATATCCTTGAATATTAATTCTGCTCCACAAACTGTACGTCGACTCCAGATCTCCTACCTGGGAGGGGTGAGAAGGGGAATTCTGTCCCACGTGGGACGACTTGAGCTACAAGAGGAATAAGGAAGTTCCGTGCAATTTTTTCCTTGCACCAGAACCTTCCTGATGTTCTCCACAGAGAGGATCTATGTGAAACGCTATCTCCTTTTCACTCTCCCTCTAATGACAGATCATCGTCTTTCCTCAAGGCCAAAAGCGATGTCAGGTTCCCTGGGTGAGTTTCCATTCCTCCTCTGAGAAAATTTCTGTGGGCTGAAGTAGCTGGGTGGCTACTGGTGCTGCCATGAGAGCAGACTGTTTGGCACGGGACGGACGCAGGACCATGCCACCAAGGGCAGCTGGACCATGCCCCCAGGCAGCAGCCAGAGGTAGAGATGCCTTCCCAGCCCTGCTGATGGTGGGCTGACGGGATGAACAGCGCGGACACAAGGTGTCAGGGGTGCAGGCAGACAGGGCACTCATTACCTCAGGCAATGGTGATGGTGGGACCTCCCTGCAGTGGGGCAGCACAGACAGACGGCCAGGCACGGGGGCCGGCAGATGGTGAATGACGCTCCCATCGTTGACAAGCACATCTGAAGCCTGCTGAGACCGTTCCCGCAGCAATTTCATTATTTCATTCAGTTTTGAGGAAGAAGAAATGATGGGGGTTTTTCATAAATTTCACATTTGCTTTTGTGCTTTTCCCATGGCTATTACAGACGTCACTGTCTGTAATTCGCAGTTGTGACTTCTCTCTAAAATAGTTTTCATATTCTGTGAACGGAAGTATCATATGCATATTTTGGAAATTTCATCGCTACGTTCTGTGAAAGTATAAATCTTTGCAATGATCGTACTTCTAAACACAACATCAAAATAAATTAAAACAAATTTAAATTAATGCTACAATTTTCAAAACATTGTCTGTTTCCCCCAAACATTCTGTCAACTATTTCAAAAATAAAGCCAGCAGAGCCAGAGCATTTACTAATCAAGAGACTAAACAAGAGAAATTAAGCTATCCATTTTGCTTAGGGCAGTTGAACAAATCAATATCACTTTATCAAAGACGCTTGGATCTAACTGCCTTCTAGATTAAACGTATTATAAATATTAAAACACTTGCTTAAATAAACTTTTAAAATTATACTTCAGCTTTTTCCCTAAGAAATTATTTATGCAATTACAGTTAGCAAGTAAAAATGCATATTATGGAATCAGAAGGGATTCGATGTGAAAAAAGAAATAAAAAATGGCTCATAATATTTGAGGCTAATAGAGGTTTTTTTTAAAAGAAATTACCGCTGTGTTTCGCCTGGATGAGCAGAGAGAGAAGCCAGCACTCAGCCCGGAGCACAGGGCTTCCACCAGGGTCAGAACAACTCACTGGAGTTGGTTGTACTTGGCTTGTTTGCGTTGTTTGGCAACGACCATGTCTCCTTTATTCTCAGATCTTCCGTCTGGGCAGACCTGACCCACCCGCCAAGAGTCTTTCTACTGCTTTACAGGAGTTTTGGAATTACTGTGTTTATTCCCTTTCTCCTTCAGCAGGACAAACGTCCCCAGGACAGCTGGGACCTGGCGCTCTGCCCCTGCCCGACTCACCCACGGGCACGGCGGGTTTTCCCTCGGATAGCTCAGCAGCCTGGAGCCCGCACCGGCGCATGGTAAGACTGGCTTAGAAAACATCTGGCTTTAACACCTAAATAAAAAAGTTTCAAGTTTTCAAAGCCTTCCATACACTCCTTCTACCATTGAGTGTCTCTGTCCGTCTTTGTCTAGCGAGAGGAGGATTTTGCCATCCCCAGGATTTACTGACTGACCGTACCTGCTTGTGAGTTTCCTTATAATGCTGTATAAATCTTACAGGCCAGCCTTCACTAAGGGTGGAATCACCTCACTATTAGAAACAACACTCAAAATCGGACTTTTCCCCCAAACCACTGAATTTGGGATGTAGTCCACTGGCAAAGGACGTCAGGACTCTCGTCCTAGTGAGAAAAGGAGGAAAAAGCAGAAACTTAAAAAGAAGTTTAAACCATATATCACAACAGGAAAGCAGTAGAAAAATACCTATTAAAAATCACTGACAATGTGTTTTTGATCAGACTGAGCGGAAGGCAGTGATAAAGACAAACAAGAATAGAAACTCAACACAAAAAGCTCTATATAGGGCAGACTGTGCTTCCAGCAGATATCTGAAGGGCGTATCTGATTTATAATCAGAGTTCTATACCTTGTCAAGTAGTAAAATACGATTCAATTGAATTATACAGTTGGAAACTGAGTAAAAAATGAAAGATGAGGTGATTTATTAGCAGGCATCTGGTACAAGAAATGAAAGTCCACGTGTGTAGCCATACAGAGAGAATTCCCACATTTTTGCCCGAGCTCCTGCGAAGTGGCGCGTGTGGAAATGCACGGGGGGGCAGTTGTGCTCAGGAGAGAAACCCACTCACCATCAGACAAGAAGTCACCTGAAGGAGGATTACTGATATTTGAGATGTCTCCTTGCTTCCCCCAGTCACATCCTGCTGATTTCTTCTCTGAGTTCAGATGAAAATCATTTTTAGGAATGAAAAAAAGCAATTAAAGAACAGCAAATGTCAGACAGGACAATGTGTTCTCTACAGATTTCTGGTGAGCAATGATTTATGGTTGATAGTTCACGAACATATAGTAATTAATGCATATTTTGTGATTTGCCAATATCTGTCCCAATTGTCATAAATAAATGTCTAAATTGCACTGAAGCAAAGTCAGTGTTCCTTTTCTTGAAAGTGGTAAAAAGAACAATAGTGATTTAGTGAATTTGTGGATTATTTCCTGCTACTCCATCAGCTGTGCTTGGGAAGAAGAGCACACGAAGAAAAGCAATGCAATGCGTAAGGGTGTCAATAATGAACGCACCTGGCTGGCGGACGACAAATGCAGATAAATGTAGACTAATGAGTTTGGATCAAAACAAGAGACAGCGTATAGCTGCTAAATGGAAAACTAACACCAGGGCACTGACCTAAAAAGAGATTTGGGAACTGTTCTAGACAAACCCTTAAACTCTGTAGCCCATTAGGTGTCTAAACTGAGAAATATAAATGAGACACTGGGACGAAGCTAAAAGTGCGCACTATAAATCAAAGTATAAACTTATTTTAGTTCACGTAGCGTCATTCACAACACGGAATACGTTAATTATCAGTAAAAGACAGGATCCTAAATCAGCCCCTAGGCAGGACAACCTTTAAAGATGGGGGACAACAATCAGGTTTCTGAATGTATATTTAGATGGAAGAGCAAGAGAGCTAACACCGAGAGTGATGAGCACGTGGCCAGCTCCCATCCCAGGAAGCCCAGGTGCCCAGCCCTGCTCTCAGCACAGACACGGCAAGCGCAGGGACCACGTCCCCAGTCTTGCCAGGCAGAGATCCGGGTTTCATGGTGGAGCAGTTCAGCGCGGGTGTGGAGTAATCGAGACTTTGCATGAAACCACAGGGGGTTTCTGGAGGTGACTGTGGGCAAGGAGAACGTTCCGCTATCACCGCGACGAAGCAGTGTTGCTCTGTGGGTGGTGCACAGCACCTCAAACCCGTCTTCAACAGAACTGCCCCTCAGCATTCTGTGCCGGTTGTTTCACATATGCATTCATGTATATATGTATGCATGCACACAGCACATGCTGTATGACATGAAAAAAATACGCATATACTATATCGTATAAAAATCTGGCAAGTTTAGAGTAATGATTTTGCTGAAAGCTGTTCCTTTTTTCAATGTATATATTCACCAAATATTCTAAGCAAACTGTTTTCATAACAGAACTGTTTGTGAGCATAAACTAACTACTTTTGACATATAACTGGCCTTTGATGTATTTTTATTCTAATGTCTTAATATCTTAACCTTTCCTAACAAAATTAATAACAAGTGAGGAAAATACCACGATTTTGTAATGAGAACTAAAAAGTAGATGTTATTTCTTTCTTATTTCAGCCAATAAACCCTTACAGACCTGTCAGAACTTCCATAAATACAAGAAAGAAAGAGGAATCCAAGCCCTGTAAAGAGTACCTCCCTGCTGCAGTTCCGCACAAACCCAAACCTCTCTCCCTGGCCCGGAGGTCAGGGCACGGACAGGAGCGACAGTGGGGACTTCCAGCCAGAAAAGGGCTGAACCTCTCCTGACAGGGAACAGGAACTGGTACTCTCACAAATATAACTTCACGCAAGACCAGTCCGAAGAGGACTTTCTGCAGCTGAACCAACCCCTACTCTCTGCATATTTTTTTCCCAAAGGAACTCACTCCTGAACTCCCGAGTCCAAGATGCATCTTACCTTCTCCCCTCCGCAGGGAGGCACCCGCCGAGCTGCCTCTGCTCTGCTTTTCCACTCTGTGCTCTACTTCCAGCCCTCACCTCACTTATCCTCTTCCAATCTCTTATCTGCGAAGATATGGTCTTCATTTAACCGCCTCATTTCTGCCCCCAGGCCGGGTATGTGAAATCTTCTGCAGCTTTTTCAACCAAACAATACTTCTGAGCTCACTGAACTTCTGTGCCGATTAATACCATAGAATCCTTTTGGTTGGAAGGGACCTTTCAGACCATTGAGTTCAACCATCAACCCAGCACCGCCCAAACCCATCACTAACCCATGTCCCTCAGCATCACATCTGCCCAGCTTTTAAACACCTGCAGGGATGGCAACCGACTAACACAATTGACTAACATTCTGCTTAATCCCCCAAAAGAACTCATTTTCTCAAAGCAGCCGAAGCCCACAATCTCTCATTTTGTATGGCCAGGAGAGAATTGTTAATTTCTTCTTACGCAGGAAAAAACTATTCGTCTGCCAAGTTGTAATTCTCCACCCAGGAGCCTCCAGCAGGCAGCGGTCCCATGCTGGGGTAAGGCAGGAGCTGTGTCAGTACGTCCATCAACTTCTATTGACTTTACTCATGCAGCCGAAGTTCAGAATACACGGATACGCTTTCCCGGGTGCTGCTCAGAAAGCTAGTGAGAAGGAGCAAGGTATAGTCTAGAGGCAAATTACCATGTTAAAAACCAAGACAGATTTCCAATTTTTCTAGGTCATCATAACAGTTTGCCAAATTGACAGAACTCCACTTACATCTGCATATAGTCAATGTAAAAGTTGTGTCTCTGTGTATATATATGCATGTCTTAAATTACCAGATAATGCCCGCTCACGTAGAATCAGCCGCGATTCCCAACCACCTATAGATGTCACAGTATATTAATCACTGCAATTGCAAATAACTATCATATCTCTAACGGGACATCTGGCAAAACAGACAGGCAGATTTCTATTCAGTCGCTGAGGCCTCAGCAAATCATTCGAAGCTTTGGATTTGGAAAGTACTTTTGATTAAACGGAGCCCCTTTTGGCAATGATTAAAGCATAATAAAGGCGAGTCTTTACAGTTCCAGCAGGGAAGCGGAGTACGGCAGGTGGAGACGCTGGAAGCGCTCATCTCCGGGTGTCGCTGGGCTCCGGAGCCCGCGCGGTGCCCAGGCTGGCCCAAACAGCAAGGGAGGGAGCCACACAAAGACACCAAACCCCGCGGGGCACAGGCTGGGAAAGGCAGCCGCAAAGCCCACTGCAGCTGCTGTCGGACCCTCACCACACGGGAACCAGGTGGCTCTGGGGGACAGTAAAGAAAGATGTAAAAGGTGGTGTGTTTGTTCAGACAGGAGTTCTGAGAAGCACGGATGGTGGGCTGCTCCTCCAAAAGGTGCGCATCTCCACAAATCCACAGTCACTTGCAGGAGAAGATAGAGCTTTAGAAGGACATTTACAGAAAATATCTGTGTAGTTACTTATTGTGTATGTTTTAACTGACCGAGCAAAATTCTTTATACACATCCTTAGCTTTACACGTGAATGAACCGTCGATCGACTTCTATTGACTTTACTGATGCAGCCAAAGTTAAGAATACATGGATAGGCTTTCCTGGAGCCTTTATTCAAGTCCTCTTCCTTATCATAACCTTCTGTATGTAACTGCCATTTCTTTTAATTGGATTGAAAACAGGCAACTGCCATTGTTATCAATGGAGAAATGATTTCCCCATTTTTCATACAAATGTCTCCTTGAGTAGCAATATTCCATGATCGTACATTATGGGGATTTGAGCTCTGCTATTGATTTCAGCGGGGGAAGACCCACAGTGAGAAAGGAAAATAAGAAGGAGCAGAGTGTTCTGCAGGTACTGGACCAAATTTGATGCAGAAATCAATGTGGTATAAAGCCAATACAGAATTTAGACTGTATAATTTTGAGCAATTAGACATACCCAGACTTGCGTGGTATCAGTCTTTTATCGATTTTGTCATTGCCTTATGACGTGTGTTTTAATAGCAATTATATTTTCTGGCAACCTTTTTTTCCTCTCAGCATCTAAATTGTTGCTTCTTGATTAGTCAACAGGAAAAATCAATACTCTATACATTGCACTCTCGAGCTTTAATTCAATTACCATCTGTGAACTAATCAAACATTGATCTAGCTGTGTCAGTAAGTAGAAGGCAATTTTTTTTATACTACTATCTTTCCTTGTCATTAAAGGTTACATTTTAGTTCATTCACCACAAGCCTAAATCTTTACTGTAGCTGAAAAAAAAAAGCTCCTTTCAACTTTAATTTCATTTCATTAGAAACTCGTAAGACTTTTTAGGTCCTCTTGCCTATTTTCTGCCAATCATGCTCTGCTAATGCAGGAGTATTTCCTACACAGTAGTCCAAAGCACTTTTTTCACCATGATTTTAATAGACTGAAACAACATAGAACAACTCCTCTTTCCTTGTTGTCAGAAAATACTTTCCATCGTTCCAATTCTATTGGCATAGACTTCCTCCTCACTTAAGAGCTCTTCTGTCCATCCAACTCAGGCAAAGGGGTTTTCAAATTAGTAAATCCCTATTAAGGTACTTCTTTCTCTTCCGTGAGCTTCCCTGTCACTGATTACAGCAACTGTGCTTACTATATGTTTCTTGCTAAATGTAAATAATTTTCTCTTACAAGCAGCTACTCACAGTTTTGAGAAAAGGTGGGTTTAAATTCTTGTTTACTATCTCTACAGAAGCAATTATGAAATGGTAACTCCTCTATTTCTGTTACCTTTGCCCAGCCCTAGGGCTATCATGGTTGAAACCAGCAAAATAATCATAATTATCAACATTGTCATTATTATTATATTAAAAAGAGAAAATTTAAACAGAAACAGACAACAGAAAACAATACTGCAGGGCCCTCTCATACCTTGGATTAAAAGACCTAAAAACCCTGGTCCACCCGCCCTGGGGTGGGACCTGACTGTCCTGCCTCCCAGAGAAACCATCACCAGTGAGAGTCAGAGCAAGAAATAAAGGGGCGAACATTCCTTCTGTTGGCTAATTCGGCTCTGTCCAGACTGGCTGCCCCGGACAGGCTGTGACAGGGCTGGGGGCTGTCACCTCTACGTAATTCCTAAAGACACCAAAGACAAGGGTTCAGTCAGTGACCTAGACAAGGCACACCAGAACCTGCCTTGAAACAGGCAAATCGCTGAACAGCAAGAGTCCTGAATACAAATTAAATTGCCCAATTCCTTTCTTTTCATTAAATCTTACCCAGTACCTCCTCTCTGAGCATGTGTGACCACTGAATAGCTTGGTGTTCCATAGGAATTGCTTTCTGTGTTATACTACGACTTCAGTAATCCACGTCACCTTTATCTACGTTTTTAAATTAGTCTTTTGGAGTGATTTAAACTTCTTTTCTTCCTCAAAATTCCAGGTACATTTTAAATAGGAGCTGTATTTTTTTTTCTCTTACTCATTTCATTTTCAGTGTAAATTTTTACATTTTTGGAGGGTTTAACAAGCTTATTTTTCTTATATTTCAAGAAAAAAAATGATTGGATTATTATACAAATCTTCTCAACTTCTGAACCAGTGTTAGCGTCCTCTGGAAGGAGCGCTCTGGGTTTGTTGTGCTTGGAAGGAATTTGCTTCAGCCTTGCCAGGTAATTACTTTCTCCAGCTGGTATCAATATTCTTACACTAATAACCACTTGTATTATCAAATGACCTCAATATATTTTTCATAAATCATGTAATTTTTCGTCTGCAAGAGTATTAAGAAATTATTACATGAAGGTTATATAAAGATACACAGCATTTACAACACATCTTAAAAGGCTCTTGTCTTTTTAGCCATAAAGAAGAACCAAGATTTATTACATGGAGAGGAAATACGAGTCAAATAAAAGCTCACCAATGGGTTCACTACGTTCTTTTACTGAAAATACTTTTCTATGAATCAGAGTTCTTTACTTGTGAAAGGAATAGAAGCAAGTTCTTTTTGTAACAGCATTTACAGCCCTAATTAGGATCTCAATACCATTATGTTTGCTTGTTCCTCAGTAGAATACCCTTACATTGTTCTGCACTTAGGCTATTTCAAAATCAATCTCAAGCCCAGCTTTTCAGCTAAAAATAATTCCAATATTCCAATTCAAACACTCCCAAATGATCGGTTTCTGAGGAGACACTTTTTATTAGATGACTTCTGAGGTTTTGTGTATTTATGACTTGCAATTACAGAAAAATCCAAGTAATCAATATTTATTCTTCAAAAGAACATAAAATAACTTGAGAATTAAAGTGGTGTGTAAATTATGAAAATCTGCATTTCGGGGTTTGCACAACGTCTGGTGGTCTATGATCTTGAATAACACCTTCTCTGACATTGCTTTAGACATACCCTGGGACTTGGAAAGCCACTGGCATTCTCTAAACTAGCAAAGCATTGCGGTAACATGAACACCCGAAACACAGAAGTCTGCAATAGCGTGTCTGACTATTACCTCCAGATAGTAAGAGTATACAGGTCTATTTCTCTTTATAACAAACAAACAAAAAAAAAGACTCGGAGAAGATTGCATTGACCTAATTTCACAATAAATACTAGCCATTTTATTAAAAATCTATTTTCATACTTCAAAATAGCTCTGTGCTGTGAAATTCTGAATATCTTCCCCAAAAAATGGATATCCAATACCTTTCTGGCTCACCTTGTTCAGTACTTCACCACTTCCACCTTGAAAAATATTTTTCTTAGAGAGAGTCATAGAATTGCCAAGGTTGGAAGCAATCTTTCAGACCATCGAGTTCAACTGTCAACTCAGCACTGCCCAAACCACCACTGACCCATGTCCCTCATGTCTGCCGGCTTTTAAATACCTCCAGGGATGGTGACTCCACCACCGCCCTGGGCAGCCTCTTCCAAGGCTTAATAAATATCTCCAGGAAAAGCACAAACGTAAAAGTACAAATTTTGCTTGCTGCATTTTGGACTGTGATCTTTACTTATTTCCCTGCACTCTGAGAAGTCTGGTCCTGGCTCTTCCTTACCTGCCACGTAGAGGAACCCAGCCATCCGCTGTCCTTTGAGACAGTCTTTCCAGGCCAAACAAATCCCCATTTGGAACCACACAGCCCCAAAGCCAACGCGATACGCTGGGCACAGCCTCCAGTGGAGCAGGAGAAGGGGACACTGGTGGTGCTTGACCTGCTCATCCAGTGTGGCCACAGCCAGCCTTCCTCCACCCAGGCGAGGACCACCGACCCATCTCACACACCTCACACCGTCATCCCAACCAAATCCTGTCTGGAGCAGTCTGAAGGATACAGGCAGCAGAGGGGAGTCACTGAGCTCAAGCGCTAGTGCCTGCTTAAATGATGGTTTGAGTGGGACTGCATTTAATCATCGGTACACGGGTTTTCCTGAGCAGGTACCCCCAAGCATTAATAGTCACAGAATCACAGAATGGTTTGGGTTGCAAGGGACTTTAAAGCCCATCCAGTGCCACCCCCCCTGCCCTGGGCAGGGACACCTCCCACCAGCCCAGGTTGCTCCAAGCCCCCTCCAACCTGGCCTTGAACCCCTCCAGGGATGGGGCAGCCACAGCTTCTCTGGGCAACCTGGGCCAGGCTCTCACCACCCTTGCTGGAAGGTGACTGGAGTCGAGAGGCACCCCCACTAACTGGATCCCGATCCTGCCTTTGCTGCTCAGGAAAATCCCGTTAAAGTCAGCGGTGCAGAACGAAGCCCAGCATGATCATTTCACAACACTTTTTTTAGATGTTAGGCTGGTTTTTTGTGTCAGGCTTCTCAGGATTTGTTTTCAATTCTCATTTGTCTTGTACTTCTGTGGAATCAGCAAGAGTTACTCAAATCAACATTACGTAAGTCACTTTATGACTGTTCCAGAGCATACAATGTTGTACTTTTATTTTATTTTATTTTGGGGCTAATATGATCAATTACTCCAGTCCCTGTTGACTCACTGGGTAATAATGTTGTCTTGGGCTTTAAATTTCAATACCCAATGCTGACCCCCGTGCTTAGTCAGCTCTTCATAAAGCATACTTTGTGGGATAAATTCACAGATCCTTTCGTCCCAGATACAAATAATGCGATTGCTCCTGTTCTGATTTTTGCAGTAGTGCAGCACACACCCCCTGCCAGGCAGCTTATACAAATTACTACAAACATAATGGTAAATGTTATTTTAACACTTGTTTTGGACTCCAACACAGAAATGTATTACATATTTTATTAGCTCATTTACCACCTACTAAGTTATATTATTAGCTAATTCATTGAATATGATATGTGTTAGGTAGATCTGGCTGCCACTTTAAAGTGATTCTTATCTGAGTCTGGTTTGCGGTTTTGTGAATCCACAGAAGTCAGTTCATCTGATTTTATAAATGAAATACAAACCTCAGACATGTAGGAAAGCATGAAATGAAAGGGTGGGATCTGCCTCTGTCCCTCTCGCACACGATTCCTTATTACAACCAGTGACTGATTGCTCATTGCCATTGATCAACTCACAGCCCGTTCAGGTTAATGGAAGCAAGAGACCCACAAGTGAAACCCAAACTTCATTGAGGTCTCCTTCTTAAGGCTCCCCCTGCCTCCATGGGGCTGGGATTTCCCCACGTGTCAAAGGGGCAGGATCTCACTCAGACAAATCCCTTCGGTCTTGAATTCTGGTGGGACACATAACCTGAAACTCCCGAGTTCTGCTAAAAATCCTCACCATAAAGGAAACGTTGACTGAGACTTTTAATAGCACTTAAGACTTAGAGTATTAATTGCAAAGCCTTGTGTTTGCCTGGGCTCACTTCAGCTCAGGCTGTCAGCAAGTCCTGCTGCTGTTTAACACACTGGGACTGTCATCTCCCATAGCTGGCCCTGTCTTCACACAGCCTGAGCTCACACTATGCAAGAGCATCACATATTTTTATGTCGTGTCAAAAGAATTTGTAGAGAGTTTTGGGGTTTTTTTGCTCTATCTTAGGTAAAGTAAGTTTTTATAATTCCATATAGCTTTTCTCACAATATCTGGCAAATACATTTTTAGTAGCAGCCCTGGACTCTCTGAAGGGTAGCACTGATCCACAAACACCTCAGACTCTTCCACGGCACTAAACAGGCTTAAGAAATCCCCCGAGGATCTTAATACTGTTAAGAATGAGCAGCAAACAGGGACAGTGATGGGTCTGGGGGTAGAAAACAAGGAGTGCTAGCTAGGGTAGGAAAGAAGAGGCACTGTACCAGAGAGGGAAGGGCTGCTGCAGCGAGCAGGAGCACAACCCAGTGCCATGGTGAGAGGGGGGACATTCGCCGTGCCATGGAGGGCAGTCAGCTCAATGAGGGGCACGGGGTCAAAAATGACCGAAAAGAATAAACATAAGTGCAAATAAAATGAAAGCAACGTGCTGAGGAACCAAACCGTTACCAAACCCCTCCGGTAGGAGGGGAACTCGTTGATAAAATGGGAAGAGAAGCCGAAGGCACAGTCAGTAAAAAACAGTAACCTGAAAAACAAGAGATCGTGCCTGCGAATGCATGACGTGCCTTTGGCTGCGGGCAGGAACCAAGGAGGGAAGAAGTAAAGGAACGGGAATCACACGTAGACCGGGGCCGGAAGGGAAGAAATGTGGCAACAGCCACAACTGGCAGGAAATACAAGCATGGGCTGAAAGGAGCAGGGGGGATCTCGCCCATATTGCCCCCCTGGTTCAGGGAGGCAAATCCCTCCATGGCCACGAGATTACACACCCTGTGGTAATATCCTCACTCGCTCCTCAAAATAAATGCCATTGCTGTAATTGCCTGCCACTGGGGCCATGCAGCTGTGCGTTAGGATATTACAAAGCGAGAATTAGAGGGAGACACACAATATTTTTATCTGCTGGCCATAGTCTCAACTCCTGCATTCCTCACTGAGGAGGGTGTATGTGCGGGCCCCAGAGTACCCAGCGCCACTCCAGCTAAACACCATTACAGAAACACCCGCACAACACGGGAGCAGAAATGCCATTCTTGCTAGATTTACACCTACATAGACAAAAAACTGTATAAATTACAGAAAAAAAGCCCAGTGTCGATAAAGCAGTGAAAGTATAATACCTGGTTTGTGTGCCCAGTTTTGTATGTCTCTGCTTGCAAAAGGACCCCAGAGCTCTGAAGCAGATCTGCCCAGGTATTTTCTTGGTGGAGAGCAAAGGGCTTTTTAAAAGAACACTGTAGGTTCAGTAATAATTGAAAAAATACATATAAATAGTAAATCTTTCACCCACTTCTTGCAGATGAGGCCTTGCCATGGTGTCAGGATACTCAGTGCCAACCCCTGCCACCCCAGTCTCTAGGAAGCGCCTTTGTCAGTGTGGAGCCCGAACGGCATCTGTGCCCCGCTCCGCACAGCACCCCAGCATCGCTGCCTCCCCGCAGCCTCCTGCCCTTCATCGCTCCCTCTCCTGCTGTCACAAACTCCAGCCACCAAACTGCCCTTCTCGGGCGTGCCCAGCCATTCCCTGTCTGCCAGAAGGTGCCGCCTAAACCAATCACTCCTTTTTTCCCCCACAGTAATGAGACATAAAAACCAAAGCTGAGAAAAGCAAAGAAATCCCACCTATCATTCTGTCTCCCACTAGCACGGCTGGGCACATCCCACCTGGAGGACTGAAACTAAGCTTGGGAACTTCAGATCAGCTCCTGCAGGACACAGCGGCATCCTTTTCTCTTTCAAGCACAGAGAAGTAACAGTTATTTAGTATTTTCACTTCTATGAGATTAGCAAAGGATTGGTGGAAAGCAGAGCTCCCGCAGAGATCATTTTTCTCTAATAACAATCTTTCCTTAACAATTTAAGGAAAATAAGAAAAACGGGGAAACAATATTCAAAGAGATAACTTAGCCCTAGAGCACACCCACCTGTACTCAAAGGGTAGCCAGTTGTAGTCAGTGGAACAAAACCTGCTTCCAAAGCTGTGTCGCAATGTGGTTGCCAGCCTTCAGCTTCTCAGGATAATGCTGCTGTCATGGCTATTGTTAGGATTTTAATGGGTCAATATGACAGAAGGAGACACTCGGGAGTTTTATCTGCAAGCCAGACTCTTGTATTTCCAATATCGCCCCAAGAAGCTAAAGACTTGCCAGCTGTGAGCCTCCAGCAAAGGCTGTGACTACAGAGAAGCTCAAATTCTTCATGGTGGACGTTCAGTGGAAACACTTGAAATTATGAAAAAGGGCTGGAGTAACTTTTCCTTAATTAGCAGCTTACATTTAATGTCAGTTATAGTAATAGTATAGTCATTATATTAGAGTAACCTGATGGTTACTCAGATGGGTTTTGTTCATCTCACACCATTCCACACCTTCCCCTGACTCTCCCTCACCGAAATGGGTCCGGGGTAGGACTGAGGTGTGCACCTCCAAGCTTCCTCCGGGCCAAAGAATTCATTCCTCTGCTTTACTCCTACCCCCCAGTGTGCGTTGTGGGGCACGGCAGAGTGTGTTAGCGTGACCCGTTATCCTGTCAGTGCCAAGGAAGCTTTATTTTCTCTTTGCTCTCTCCTCGGCATGCAATCAAGGCCAATTGCCTTTTTGCCTCGTAGCTTTTTCTGCAGAGATGAAAGCGAAGCCCTGCCGACACACACAGGATGGCAGCGTGATCGCCAGAAGAGCTGGGATCTATTGGTACAGGCACGATTAAGCTTTTCTCCTGTCATTTCCCTTAATGCATGCCGATTTGGCCTTGTCAGTCATTTTATTGGGTCTGACAGGAGCTTTCATCCAAATAACATCTCCAGGAGCAATCCAAAAGCACGGTGAGTAGAGCTGGGCTGGAAATGCTTCTCCCATACTGAGAGCTGCTTCTGTTCGGTTAAAAAAATTAAGCATTCTCCATTACTGAATTCTAAAATTTGAAACTGATTTTACAAATGGTCAGAATGTCCACAGTAGATAGAGAATAACAAAATAAATAAATAAAGTCAGTATCAGAATTAGTTGCCCAGTCTTACAAAGGAGCATTTATTTCCTATAATGCTTTCAGGGAAAAAAGAAAACTGCTGGGTTTTTTGCTAACAAGTTGATCAGGAGTGTTCACTTTCCTTCTACAACAGCCAGTCCTGACCATTTTGTCTGCAGGGCAGCACAATACGTCGGGGAAGGATTTTTGCCATACAGTTAACTGATTTCTGGCCCGCTCTGCTGGCTGCCACTTCGTTAAAGGTAGAACTTGATTGCTGCATCATCAGGCAAAGTATCTTCAAGTCCATCCCTTCACTCCTCTTCATCAAAGCCGTTTATTTAGAGAGGAAATTAAGAGTAAGGAAAATCACCAAAAAGACTAACAGTTAACAATGAGAGGATTTTTTTGGGTCAGTTTTCCTGATGTTTAACATTTCATAGCCAATCTGCAAAAACTCTGTCCTTTCACTGTTCATTTTCAAGTGGCTTGAGCTAACTGGACGACTCTACAGTTGACTTGCCCATTAATCCAAATGTTTTCCTGCTGTGAAGGAGACCCCCGAGAGTCTGTGATATCGAGCAGCACCAAATCCTGCCTTACTTTCCTTCCAGAGGGGAAATGCCCTTAGTGCCTTTTTTTTTTTGCTTTTTAATTTAATTCCGATAGGATTAGTAAGGGTGATGAAATCTGAGCATTTTCCCATACTGGGATCTCACATTGCCATAAATAATCTCTTTCCTCGTTTCTGTATAAAAAGGAGGAGTTATTGAAAGGCTGGGTATCCTGCCTGAAGTTGATCACCGTTTCCGGATGCCTCCTTGCTCTAGCCTGTCCCGCAGCCCGGGGCGCAGGCTGAAGGCTCGCGGAGGCATCCCATCCTCTGGCCCTGTTGCACTGCACCATGAGACTAAAGACACATCTTGGGCTTAAGGACTTCCTCTGTTTGAAAGAAAAACAACTCATGGGTCAGAAAGTGACCCCTTCAGAGAATAAAAAGCGTTGGGTGGTAGATGTCTTTTCTATTTCTTTTTGAATTTTCCAGGGTGAATCTTGAGCAATCTGGATCTAGCCCTCGCAAGCCCCCCCCGGGACTGTGAATGAGAACACAGGGCAGGGGAAAGGCAGCCGAGATGAAGAATGAGTCATAACTGAGTCTTTCGTGCAGGACTAGCAAGGAGAGAATGCAGCTGAAGAAAAATGAGTATTTCCTTGCAGGCTGGGAGACGTTTACTTATAATAGCATACATTTACTTAGTTCTGTAATCCCTGTGACATTCTTGGGAATAAATAAGGCTGAAAATGCTGACAGCATGTCCTCCCTTTGTGCTCACGGATAAGCAGACATATTATGCTTACTGGGCTGGCAAAGCACATGAAATACAGAAAAGCACAAGAATGATCCCTCCTATTTTTAACTTCGAAAGGAAGACAATATAACAAGGTTAATTTGGAAAGGAGCCTGAAGTTTTGAATCTTTTGCTCAGCGCCATACAGGTGGCTCTTGCTAGGAAGACAACTTTGAATATCTGAATCTTTTCATTATCTTTATTAAGCCACAACTACAGTAAAACATACTGCACTTTAAGGCTGTTTTTGTAAACTGACGGCCAAGTCCCACAGCCCAGAGCAAGTGCGGCTGTGCCTCCCAAATCCGAGTGGCAGACACTGCCTCTAACCTGGCGCCTGGCTTTGCAGGAGGCTCTGCCAGCGGAGCTTTCTCCCAGGAACACTTCAACCACAGCTTTTTGGCTGGTACGATCTGCCAGTTGTAGACCTAATTGTGTTACTGTCTCCTTCCTGGACCAAGTATTCTTGCGGTTTTTGCTGTTGTCCCACTCCTTTAACAAGCTTGAACTAGACAAAAACATATTTGACCAGATTTAAGTATTCTTTCCAAAAGATTGTGGCCACAGTAAAAGAAAGCATTGTTTATGGTTCAATAAAAACAGAATACTTACGGGGGGAAAAAAGGACTGTAAAACATGCGATGTACACATCTGTCTTGCTGTTCCCAGTGGTTACCTAAGCAAGACTAGATAAGGTTTTTTCCTGTCAATGTTCAAGGCATGTCTACAGAGTAGATGATTTAAGCACAACGCTGCTGCTGGGAAGTGAGATAAGAAAGCATCTGCGCCGGTTTGACAGCGAGCCAGCTGGGGTCCAAGGGATCACGGCTGCACACAGAAAGGCAGTGGTGCTGGTGAAGCCCTCCCCGCAGAACCCCTGAGCACAGGGAGGCCACACGAGGCCATCATTAAACCACGCTGTGCCCCAGAGCTGTCACCCGTGAGGAACATGCACACAGGGCATTCCTCCGTGCAGGTACCTGCACCCATCACCTACTGCTTCGGAGAGCATCCCCCCTTCCACATTCACTGGAGTGCTTTAGGGGTGCTCCACGGGGACTTCTCTTGCGGCTTGTGACCTCGCCTCTTACCACCCCTGAAGGCATTTTCCATGACAGTATCTAAGCCACATAAATAGACTCTCAGTAAGCAGCCATTCTACAGGTACCACCACTGTATCGCTACAGGGCGGCTCCAGATCTTCTCACCACCAACTGCTCCAGCTGTCCTACATGGGCAACAGGTAAATGTCTCACAGCATCTTCACCTCGGAAACAGAGCAGGCTGCCCAGAGACTAAAACAGACCACACACCCGACAGAGCCTTCTCAGAGGGTTTCTGCCCTCTGGGACAAGGCACCTGCCAATGTGCCACACAGCAGAGGCGTTCTTTTCCTCCTAGACACCATTATTAATGAAAAAAAATTTTAAGTCCTATTGCTGCCTTCCAAGAAATATGAACAGTCAACTCTACAGATTAAAAACTGCTTCCAGTGAAGTACCTTCAGTGCCAGCTGTTCCACACCAGGCTATGGCTGATAGAGAAGGCAATATGCACCCCTAATTACTCTGTCATCTAGCTACTCCCACTGTGCCTGCTGGCTAGTTCCCCAAAAATGCTAAAGGGCTGTAACAAAATAGAGTTACGCTAAAGTTCCCAGGCAGACAAAGGGTTTGGGGAGAAGGAGAGGAGAAAGAATTTGTTTGGTTTTGGTCAAATTTGCAAAGCTTTGATTCTGTAATGGATATGCAATAAAGCAGATACTGCGTGCAGCATAAATTCAAGAGAGATTAATGGTCGCATTAACCTTTTGAAAAACAATAAAGTAGATTTATTCCTTTGCGATTGGTGTGATAAAGTAATAAAACCATAGTAAAATAGACTAGAATTCATGTCTTTTTTCTTTTTTCATCAGTCTTACCATCAAATAAACAAGTAAAAATCAACAAAGAATGACAGCATGAACAACTGTTTACAATAAAACCGTACTTGACATTTCATCCCAGCAACGTAGAAACACAATTAGAGAGATGATAATAAGACGTTCTAAGAAGTGCTTGAAAATTGTTCCAAAGCTAATTTCAGCATCAGAAATATTTTACCATTCCCTTTAACAAAATGCAGAGAGACATCCCAATCAGTGTCTTGGAAAGTACTTGATTGAGAAACATTTTTTGCCCCGTTAGTGATAGCTTTTTGTGTTTACCATCATCTACATAAAATGAAAGTAAGCTATAACGTAACCAGAAATAAAAAGAAAAAACATGGGCATGAATATTTTAGCTTACCACCATTGTCATGGAAGTTTATGCTGAGCTGATCTTTAGAAGTTGTCCTCTTCTTTTAGGCAAATGAAATGATTTCTGCCAGCTTGAAAACATCAGTTTTCTTTCTGATGTAAGGACCTTGGAGAAAAAGAAAATTCATCAAATACTGTACATAAATCAGATTCCTTGAAAAAAAAAAATCATGCCAGCACAATAGCTGAAACTCTTAAAAACCACCTCATCAATATCACTGTCAAAAGTGAGGAGAGGAGAGGAGAAGGAATTCCCATGCCACTGGAGCTGCGTGTGCATTGCTAGCACCCTGAGCCCTGTCTCTGCCCCGCTGTGTGCTCTGTGGCCCTTCCCCTGCCTCACCCGCAACCATCCTCATTCCCACTGAACTGGGCACTTCCAAGCAAGGGAACTCCAACCTCCAGGCAGCTCTCCCCGTGGTAGCCAAGCTCTTGAGGACAGCATGGAACGGAGCACCTTTGGAAGAAAACGCCTGTGAGGCGGGGAGAATGGAAGTGCCAGGCTGTGCCCGGGAGAGGAGCCCCTGACCCCCGGTGACCGGGAGGCAAACCCCCCGTTGGGGCTGCCCATCTCAGCTCCTCCACAGCAAACGCAAGACACAAGCACCTGGAAAGGGCCGTTCACCACTTGGAATGTGCCCTTCCCGGCATGAACTCTTACCGCTGATATTTATATCCACTCCACCCCGCGCAGTAACTAAATTAAATACAGAGTTCAAGACAACAGCAGCACTGTATGATCTGCAGGACATACTTGCATCAGCCTAACACGGAACAGGCTGCCTGGAAACCAGAATCTGAAAGGTAAAATGAAAGCCTGGCCACCAAGGAGAGTGTTTACAGCCTGACACGTGGGCATGGCCGAAATTAACCCGACAGGGGCTTGTGTATGCTTGTATTAAAGAAATATTACTCCTCTAAAATGAATGAAAAACTGCAATGCAAAACCCAAATAAAGTGTTCAACATAGCAAAAATAGTTCAACAAAGTTTTTAAACAAAATTGATATCTAGTATCAACTGAACACAATCAGCTGACAGTTATAATTACGTATCACTGCTTCTCTGAATTTAATTTGTACAATTGTAGAGGGTCTGGCTTGCAGCAAAACTGATTTTCCCTTGTAGCCTCGCGGGCTGTTGCACTGGAATGCCGGAGAAATGGGTGGAGTGTTCCTGCAGGAACACGCTCGGTGCGGAGTTCGTACGTACATCCCCCTTCCCCTCTGGTCACCAGCTCTCACAAAAAAAGAGCCATAAACATCTGGGGACACACATCTGTATATTTTCTTGTTATCTTCTTTGTTAGGCTTCCAAGGGCAGTGTGTGAATAGGTTAGGACATACAGGCGTAGGCCCTCGGTCGCTGCCTGGCAGGCACTGACAACACCCAGACGCAGGAGAGCGAATTCTCTTTACAGAAGGGTAGGAGATGCCCACACACCCGCCGGGAGTATTTCTCGCTGGGTTAGATCCTTCTTTGTGCCCTAAGAAGCCTCTCTGCAAATTTCCAAAAGTTCCAACGTGTGTCTTTTACCTGTTTTACAGAACAGTGTAAAGCGCCCTCTTTCTTATGTCCCTTCGAGGTAAAACCGGAGAGGGCTGGGAAAGGCAATATGCTGCTAAAACCTAAGAAACGTCAGAAGTTCTATCGTAAACTTGGGGCATCTCCTACATATATCGCATACAGCATTTCATAACACCGGGGGCTGCAGCCAGTCCCCTTCTACTGACAATGCTGTCACTAACACGGGCATTAGTGTTGACCAGTTATTCCACCAGGCTTTTCCTGCAGCTGAGTCAGCAGATAGACCAGAGTGAAATCCAGCTTTTTCTGAGACCACCACTGATGAAAAGGTAAAAATTTTTCGTGTAAAATATTGTACATAAAACATTGTAAATATTTCCTAGCTGGTAGAATAAATCAATATATTATATATTCATATATATGTATGTTCTTTATACAGCTAATGAATAGCAATTTGTTAAATACAGCTTTTAAAATCATTATCACAACTGTTATGTACCTCATATTTCGGAAAAAAGTCAAGGATGTAGCATGTCAGGTGAATTCAGTTTATGTTAGCTATCTGATTAATTTTAATGCTTTTAATTAAACTATCTGTAGTTTAAAACAAGTTTTTAGCCCTCTTCCATTCAAACAACGTCTGTCCCTAACTCTAGCTTTAACTGGATATTTACACACACAATCTAACACACTTGTTCTCTCAGTGATTATTCGGATGCTTGAAAAGCTCAGATCCTTCCTTAGGACAAGGGAGAAAATAATAAACTAACACAGTAAGAAATTTAGGAAATGCTGGTGAGGGGACAGACACAGGATGGCTGTGCCTCAAGGCGAGTGGCTGGGAGGTGCACAGCGCAGGCAGGAACCGGGGATTCCGACAAAACCCGTAACAGCCCAAAGCTGGGACCGGGACCGAGAGCGCGACTCCTGCGTGGAGTCTGACTGGGGGAGGCATCCGACTGACTGTCTGCCATCACAGATGAATGAAAATTTGATATAATTCTTTGAAGAAAAGCACTGTATTGAAAATTTCCATACAGTCTCCACAGTAGCTAACTTCCCACCAAGGCTTTTTAGCTGGCACTGACATTTTGACGCCTTTTAAGAGACTTTATGACAACCTGACACAAACACCTGCTGCCGCGTTCCAGCAGCACACATTATAAGCAGCACTTAAGTACCTGAAACAGATCAGGGAAATAATTTAGTAACTGCATAAAATACAAGGCAAAGATCTCTTCCCACACCAAGCACAATTTGTCCGAAATGCAGCCCCCCCTGTCCCTCTGCCAGAAGCCCTCTCACCAGTCACTGCGGTTCCTTTGGCAGATGGAGAAGGACAGGCAGGAGGGTGGGACCTCTAACGTGGCAATAACCAGCTTTTTGTCCTTAAAAGAGCACAGGAAAGATGACAGGCAGACCAGAGACAAAATCACGTTGACTGCTGTCAAACATAGTGTATTTTTAGTGCTTCCTTCAGCAATGACTGCATTTGGTAGTTACATTATTAATACCATACACAATATGGCTACCGAGTAATAAGAAGACTTGGCTCTCCCAAATCACTACAGTGTGAAAAAAGCAGTGGAAACATTCACACCGCATCAACCTCTCCGGGTGCTTTCCCAATTCATCCTGTTTAACTAATACGCCCAAGACTACTTCAATTACATGAAACAGTCTTCATTGTCAGAGTGTGAGAGTTGGTGGGGATCGCAATTTTTCTGCACAGCTTACAGTGGGTGAATTAGTTGGTGAAGAGATCAAAAGTCCAGGTGAATGAAAGGAGCTGTATCTACCTACGCTGCTGTTCTTATTTAAAAATACATCAACCCAATCATTTGATCATCCCTGTGTCTTGAGCCAACGACCTGTGTTGTGATGTGTTCTACAAATGAATGGGACACTTCCTAACACTAAAAGGATTAGGAAAAAAAAACCACGAAGGGAAAGGTGCAAATAATGTACTTGAGGCCAAAGGAAAAGCGTACGTTGAAGACCAAAATCAGAATCCCAACTTGCTGTACACAAATATCTGTATCTAGAGACTTAGCATTAGGTTTGGGAGGAATTGTAGAGAAAGAAATAGCTTCTGCAGGTCTCCAGGAAAGGCAGAAAGTGCCAGAAAGCCACTGAGCGTGAAGATGGGTGGTGGTGTTGGACATTGCTGGCACATCCCCTGGAGCACCCTCACCTCCCCTCTGTCCCCACCGCTGCCCAATCCCCTTGCCCATGAGCTGGAACAGAAGCAAGGAGCAGGAGCTAACGTTATGGTGGACATTATAAACTTCCACCCTTTTTTTGACTAGGTATCCCAAAAAGCTGCTCTCTTTCCCTCTACCCATCGACATGTTATATCTTCCCTGCCCAACTGCCCCATATTTGGGGATATTTAAGCTGTTCTTTGCTGTCCCGTGGAGCACAAAACCCCAAGAGCATACAGTCAGCACTCCAAACAGTTTATCAACCATTTCAAGACATGCAGAGAAGTACAATGCGTGGAGAGACTCTATAACGCCAAGGATCGTCGAGAGGAAGAATGGGAGACGTGGGGACAGGCAGAGAAGCCGGAATTTGCTAAGGATTTGAGAGGCCAGGGAGGCGGGAGAACAGGGGCTCTGAAGCAAACCGAGGAGGACAGAGAAGAAAAAGAAGTCAACTACCGAGTAGTTGCATGGTCAGCTATATTTTTATCAGCCAGTTCTACTAAAAATAGTCCAAATAACCCTGAATAACATGCAAAGACTTCACTTTAAACAAAGAACTTGAACAACTATTGAGGTTTTTCTTCACAGAAACATAAAAAATACAATATAAGAAAAACAGAGTTGACATTCACCACAGACGTTCAGCTGTTTTTTTATTAATACTTTTTTGAAAAAGCATTATGCACATGACTGCACCTTTATATTGTTGAATAATGTTCCTTTTAAATAATTACCATCTGTTTTGTGAACTTTCTCACTAATTTCTTCTTTTTTTTTTAAATATAGAAGTAAGGTGTTTATAAATCAGGTGGGTTTTTAACCAAGTGCACCGCTCCCTGTCCGTAAAGCGAGATGAGAGCTTGATGTTTATGTGGTTAAACACGATTTGCGCCTCCTGCCTTTGAGGTGCAGCCATAGATCACGCTGTGTTATTTATCTTGCTTACTCCAGCTTTTTGTGATGAATTATTAAAATAGGCCTGGAAGCATGGAGCCATTTGGAAGAAGGGTCTTGCTGGAGAGTAGAACAGATAAAAGCACAGAGATAAAACAAGCAACCCTGTCACCAGCAGACGCAAGCAGTACTGCAGAGAAGAAAAAGACCATTTTATTGGTCAAATTCTGCTTAAAGTCACTCTAGTGAAACCTCAGCGAGTACAGCAGGCGGCTTAAATTCATCAGCTGCTTCAAAACAGTCTAGTGACTATCCAACGGCAGAACTGCCACACAAAGCATGGAAATGCCATTTACATTGTTAGTATACCTGCAGCTAGACCGCAGGATGACTGATACAAGAGATTAGTGCGGGGGAAAGACAAAAAAAAGAAAGAAAGAAAAAGAAAAAAGTAGGGAGAAAAAAGACACTAGAGGTTGTTATACTAGCTGTAAATCCTGGTTTCTTGTAAAAGTCTAACTCCCGGCTAGATCCAGAGCTCCTTCTCTAATTGGAGTCGTCATGCACTTTCTTTTTCATCCCAAGAGAGGTGAACTACTACAGGAATTCTCTCAGGGGAAGCACCTGGATGGTCCTGCCATTGTGAGAGTATGCCAAGCTTTTAAAGAAAATGGGAAAGAATTTCTCTGCAAGTATTGCTACCTATAAGTTTACAATATTCTCTTTTTTTTTTCATTAGGTACAACTGATTTTGGCAAAACTTAAACCAGTAACATCAATATTGTGCAAGCCATATGTCCCAGATTAAACTTGAAGGTCTGAGCTGTTAAACAGAGACAATCCCCAGCTGCAGCTGGAATCAGTGGGAGATGATTCTTCTCCCTTTCCCTCTACCTCCCTGAGGTGAATCAGAGGACTTTAGCAATATAAATTCATCAAATCTTGCTTTTGAAGCACTCGGGTTCTGTACTGCTGAGAGACCCAGAAAAGGTTATGAGGAAATTAATATTTTGTATTTGGAGCAAGATATAGATGATTTATAAGTCAAAACGTCAAACCACACATTTCAAGATCAAACCAAACTAATATAGTGACTGGCTTTCTTTTTTTTCATTTAGAAAGTTCTGTTCAACTGATGTCCTGAATAAGAAAGCAAAGATTCTGGAAGGGAAAAAAAAAAAAGCAGTAAAACAATTAACTATAAAATGTATATTGCACTTAATACAATGAAGCTGAAGTAATTAAACGTGCTCATTTTGGGGCACCTTGCTTTGCTAATTTTTTTTCTCCCTGCACATGCTGAAGGGTTTTTAAAACTATAAGGCAACACTGAAGTAAAGTAGTAAACTAAAGAAGTAAACTAAACATAACAGGAAAGATTACAGTACAAACCTGAAATTGCAGCACTGTTGACATTATGATGTTACTTCTCTTTCTTGCAATTAATAGACACAACCATGGGGGGGGGAGTAAAACACAACCAAAAATCACTTGGCGAAGTGATTGAGGTGAAATCTCAATTTTTGTCCCTTTCCCAGAGATCACCAATGTATTTTAAAAAATAGTCAGACTGTCAGAGGATGTAAATAGAAGAATCTGCTTTCTCTTGGGTGCATTTTGTAACAGCCAAGGGAGAGGAGATTTCCAAGCCGAGTGCTGACCATCACTGCGTCTTCCAGGGAACTCGGCTCTGCAATGGTCTGGGAAGTGCTCAGGGAGTTTCCTGAGTAATCAGGAGACTTGAGCAGAGAAGATTTTTTTAAGACCAGCTGGTCCTAAACATGAGCTGGGCATGAAGACAGACATCATTGTCAGGATGCAAGGAGTGTTCCCTTGAGGTTGAAATTGGGGTCTATTCACAGTTGAGACCCCTTTGGGATGAGGCAATGGCTCAGCAGGGTTTTCAGGACCACAGTTTTGGATTTAACTGCTCAAGTGCTTTTCAAATGGCAATTTCACTATCTGCAATCTTTTCTGCAGTCCAGCCCAAGAAACATTTCTATTCAAATGCTCCATGGACCTGATAAAAGGACAAAAGCCACTGAATCCTGGGTGTGAGTCATAGTAAGGCATGTAGAAATGCAGAAAGAAGAATAGCAGGACAGAGTTCTCTCTAGAGAAAATTTTAGATACATTGAGGCAGCTATATTAAAATATTTGCTTACCTCATGAATTCATAAATGTTTCTTTACAGCTCACGAGGTGTGCAGCTGTAGCTTGTTCGCAATGCAAGAGTGGGGAGAAAAGGGACAGGTAAATGAAATGTGAGCAGGTGTCCAACAGAGAGACAGTAAGACATTGTGCCATTGTAACACAGAACCTATACTCAAACTCCAAGCTTTTGCCAAACACTCATGCTAAACTAACATGCCACAAGTGAAATGCCTATTAAATCCATTGCAAATTTGCCATAAATTACAGGCCAGTTACTTCGCATAGACATTTAGTTTAATTCATTAGCTAAACTCTACAATTTGTAAATACAGACAAAAATTCTAGGCATCATTTTCCATGAGCTTCACTGCAAAAAATACTAATAATGGAGGCTAAACAATTAGTCTCCGCATTTAATATACTGTATGCAAGTCTTCAGGTACACAGAGATGCACCGTAACGCCGCTGCTATGCAGTAAGTTTCAACACTCAAGTTCTGTTCGCTGCCAATAAGATACTTGGCAAAAAAGCGTTTTGAATGTCATTCTAAAACCTATTAGCACTTTCCAGTGATTGACTGTAAAGAGATCACACCCAGAGCAAGCATTAATAGTGCCTAATACCCTTAATTCTCTGCTGTGTTTTTAGCAAGAGTATTTGTTAGTAAGCTCATGGAAGAAAACTGTGTGAATGGAGCACTTCATCACTTTGATGATGGACATCCCTTTGCTGAACTGGGAAAGCATCAACAGGCCAAAGAGACCTATCTGCCAGCAACTTATTTACGTATTCAAAAAGGTGAATCTGTCCTTGATTTAGCTACTTTTGACACAGCTCTTTTGCGTGAATGAATTAGAGGCACAATAAATTGGAGGAAAAGAAAAGGAGCAGAAGAAAATGGAATCTGAGTGGATTGGACAGAAAATTTATCCTTTGCCAATAGGTGCTGTCTCTGAGGAGAAGGACAACCCAAGATACGGGACGTGATGCGGGAAGCAGCATCTCATAGGAAAACGAGGCCAGGATCCCCAACTGATGGGAGAGACCACTATCATTTCATCTCAATTAACTACTTGAAACTTGGTTTCTTTTCTATCCCTGGTGGTGCTTTTATAGACATTTGTAACTACGCTGTCTACACTGGAAATGTAAAGGAACACTTTATCTTGCATCGTTCCTTAGCTCAACCCCCACAGATAATTTCAAGATGATGATTTTCCTCATCCAAACACACTAAAAATAGCAGCCCTGGAGCCCAGTGCCACAGCTTTCTGACACAAAGGTCACAGTAAAGAACCAAAGAAGAATAAGGTGTTTTTTCATAGAAAGTCTACAGGATTATATCTGATATCAAAGGGAACAGGAAAGAAGAGGGGTCAGTCACTGTCACACAGGTTTTCTGACATGTGGGTAAATGCTTGAACCCTGAAGGGTCAAAGGAAGTTTAGTGGAGAAGGGATCAGCTTAAAACAAATCTGTTCTGAATGTTTTATGAAAGATAACCTGGAGCTCCTGCTTGAGTTTGTCAAGATGAGAAGAGATTCCAACTTTTCCAGATTTTTTCTCCTACCCTGCTTTATGACAGGCAAAATGCATTCAAACACTCAACATGTACCTCAGTCACCTTCTGCAGAAGATCAGTTTGATGATATTCACATGACTAAGTGAATAATGATTTGTTTTTATTCTCCTGTTGAACATTAGAGGACGTGAATAGAGGAAAGCTATAAAGTTAGTCTCTCTTGCCTGCCATGAAGACATTTTTGTTTAAAAGACTAACAGTTGTCTGATCACTTTCTGTATACTCCTAACCCTTGGAATAGCTAAGTCATGTTTTTGAATTAATAGATGTGCAATTGTATACATCATTTGTCACACTTCTACACTCCCTATTATTTGCATAAAAGATGCAACTGGAAGGGGTTTGGGATTCGGGGGGATATTATCTTCTGCATTGTTAAAGATAAAATTCAGATTGCGTATACTTTTCATCAGCCAACAACATGATCTTGACCTTGCTGGAAGCAGAAATCTTTCTTCTGCAAATCCATAACCATTGTGTCAGTATTATTCCCTCTGGATGTTGTTACCTCTCAGCGTACTTTACTGGTAAGCACTAGGACTTACAGAATAATATAAAGAAAAAGTCACTGGTAAATCCCACTGGGTTTTCTTCTTTTTTTCTTCTTTTCCTTTGAAGGACAGATTGCATCTAAGAAAACGTCTTTACATTTCTAAGTTACATGTCTGTATTTTTATTTTCTAATTTGAAAACAAATGACCATAACTCTTCTGACTGCAGAAAACATTCTGGGCAAATATTCCCAGACATAACGTGGCTGTATTTTTCATGCAAAGGTCATGGCCATTCCAAGAGGAAAAAAGTAATAAGGGGACTGAGCCAACCATTTTAATGAAAGAAGAACAGAGCTCAGTTGCTATACAAGTTATGTAGAAACACATTTCTTGCAGACAACTCTAACAGATAAATAGGATTTCCTCTGCAAGCAATCAAACCGGGTGCTACGGAGGCACCCCAAAATGAGTTCACACAGATAATAAACTTACACAAACTTCCTTCGTAACTAAATCCAAAGAGCCAAAACCAACAAGACAATGGGGGTAACCAACATTACACTCAGATAACCTTTGACAAACTGTGCGTCCAATGTACCAGTTGGAGAAGTTGCTGCTACCCAGCACCACATCAGAACACCACACAATATGAGGATTCTGCAGCGTGCACACACCCCCTCACCACGTCTGGCCCCTCACGCCACGGTGCCTAGAAGACGCAATCACCCAAAGGGGTGAGGGCCAATTCAACAGTGTCCAGAAGAAGCATTCACTCACCCAGGTTGACGTGAGGGCGCTCAATCCCAGGAAGCTACTTTGGACAACACCTTGACCCAAAGAGAGGTCTTCCCATGGCAGACCCACCACTCTGAGGAGACCCATGACAATGGGGTCTCCAGCAGGGGCCTGTCTTAGAGCCTTGTTGGATGGAAATGTTGCCATCTACTGGTCCTGGTCCCCAGGCTCCCCACTGGCTGGAGACCCTACCTGTTGACCAAGGGTCCCGCCTCCTTCTTCCCACCACTAAGTTGGGGGAGATAGTCTGCACCCGACCGGGGTGCAGCACCCACCGTGCACTGCCATGTTAAGAGCCCCAGTCCCTGTTGGGGTGAGAGGGATGTTCCTGCCACACAGGGTTATATCAGACCAATCATGATGAAAGACCAAGGCTTTTTTTATTTATTTTCTTATTAGGGAGTAGCCCCTGGCTCCACTGAGCCTTCATTCGATGGCTTCTGCAACCCTAGTGCATTGTAAACGTTTCTACCAAGGCAGAGTAAGAACGAGTGGTATCTTCACTGGCTTATGAAACAAGGAAAGCACTCAGCTTTTAAAGGAAGTTCAGGTGCCCTGAATTCATTTCCTGACAGAACCACAGAACTCTGTATTGGTGTTTTGCCCATCTCTGACGGGTTATTTCATTGCTCAGTCTGCTGAGGCAGCAGCAGTCAACAGGTTAATGCTATTAAAAACTTCCACTGATTGAAATACATACAGGCTCTGAGTAAGGACTCAACCAGGAGGAAGGGTCTTCACCCCACCCACCCTCCTCAAAACAAACCCTTTTTTCCTACATATAATTCCAACGGGATTAATCCCTATGCACTAATCTTCTCCAGAGCCCAGATAAAAGTTCAATCTTTGGATGCTCTTAACGACCGGTACTGCCATACCTCTATGGACAGACAGAAAAACGGGAGAAACAAACCACACTGGCCTGACACAAACTTTGCTAAGCATAAAATAACCTGAAATAGTTTTCTTTACCCTTATGTCCTACTAGGAAACACAGTGCCAAATAATTTTAATTTTAAATATCTATTCTTCATTTCTTAAATCTGTGTTCCTTGCTCTGTATTCATAAAGGAAGTGTGTCTTCATGTATGGTTACTCTGTGTATTTGTCAGTCAGACACACTTCAAAACAACAAGCATGCCACCGCGCTCCAGCCCTTATGGAATCTCTCAGCAGAAAACTCTCCAAAGGCCTTGTTCATGATCCTCCTCAAGCATTCGTGCACAAGAAATTCCATAATTCCTTGATGGCTCAAATTATAAAGAATACATAAATGTAGCTAAAACCAGGCAAACAGCTTATCTCCTTTCAATTCTCCCTCTCAGAAGAAAACCAGTGTCGTGGTTTGGCCTCAGACGGCAACGCAGAATCATGTGGCAGCCGCTCGCGCAGACCAGGGCCCCCACCGCCTCGGCCGGGAGGGGAAAATGGGAAGAAAAAGGCAAAACTCGTGGGTTGAGACAACGGCAATTTAACAGAACAGCAAAGGGAATAAGAAACAACAAGAAGAAGAACACTGACAGAGGAATATACAACCACGATTATGATACCGCCACTTGCCAACAGCACCTGGGACGCCCCCGACTGCCCTGCTCCCCCCGGGGGACTTCCTCCTCACCCCCCCCCCCATTGCCTGTCCCTCCCCTTCCCAGGCAGCTCCAGCTGCCCCTGGGCATGGCCCACAGGGGATGGGATAACTGTGTCCCTGCTAGGTGCTGGGGAGAATTAACCCCATCCCTGCCAGACCCAGGACAACCAAAAAACCCCAAATCTACCAACAAAAAAACCTCCCAAAACCCACAAACCAAAAATACCCCAAACACAAACCCAAAGACTCAAAGCCCAGAGAGCAATCCGAAGAAGGACACAAGTGCTAGGGATTCCCAAGGCCACTTTTCATTCAGTTTCATACTCAACTGGGAAACCACCAGCTTCAAGCTGGGTATCAAACATGAGCCTTTCAAAAGCAGCCGCCACATCAAACTCTCTTCGCTTTTGCTTTAGACCGGAGAGTGCAGGGTACGTTATGCTTAGGTTTATATTGTAATCCAGCATCACCGGTCAAACCGCTAATTTTGATTGGTTAGGAATGGAAAAAAGTAACCTGACTGAGTGGGTTGAGAGCAAACCAGCCTGTACTTCTTGGAATGACAGGGCCAAATATCACACGGTACTTGAGTACTCGTTACCGTGAGGGCTGAAATACAGGTATTGAGCTTTCTTAGAAACTTCCCTACCTACTGATAGGCACTCAGTACTTTTTTTCTTCATGACCTCTCTCACCTGGTGAGTATTCCACCATTTTTATATCTATGAAATGTTTCATTCAACCTGAAAAAAGCATCTAAAAAAATTGCTTTTGCCAGAAAAATAAGGAAAAAAAGTTTTCTATGCACACACATGTATATTTTTGTAAGTTTCTTCAAATAAGTAGCTGTGCCCAAAAGCCAAGCCCGGCTTTACATAGTGGAAGTTAAAACCTTTTTTTGTGTCTTCTGGATGGCTGTGAATGGAGACGTGCTGGTGCGGAGCTGCAGGCACCACCGTCTGCCCCACTGATTTGCGTGGAGCATCCTCGCCTCCCGCGGGAGCCCGTCCAACGTGGGCACGCAGCGAGAGGCACGTCACACCGTAACACGTGGCTGAGCTGTCATTATGACACATAGGTTTGTACGCCGGGCCTGAATGTGAAACTCCTGCCTTGCTTAATTTAAAAACAGACATCAGAGAGCTGCTGACGTTGCACATTAAAGGGAAAAAAAGCATCATCTGTCACCACCAGAAAGGTCCTCACACTATTCTGGGTACATTTACGAGAGGGTGATCCGGTGCATAATCCACTCCGCAGAAAGAAAAGCAAGTTCAGTGAAGGCCAAAATCAATCATTTAAAAACATTTCCCTAAAGTAATAAATGAAATCCAGATCCCAAACAAGAATGGTGAGTGGTTCAGAATTCCATCTGTTGATGCTGTACATCCATCATAGCTTAAGAAATGGTTTCCCTGCTTGATCGCAGTAGAAATTCTTTGCTGCTTTTTCATCACTGCTGACTTTTTTTCGTCATTCCATTAAGAAAGCTTAATTCCAGCCTGGGTCATTTGATTTTTTTCTTAGTATCTTTAAACCTCAGTTGTAATTGAATCAAGAGAAGTATTATCTAATCATATTGTTCTGCTATTTACAAAGCTTTATAAATCTCTCTGCAAGTAAATTACTGTCATATAAAACTGCTGAGCCCGAATTTTTCTGGCAGATACAGACGTAGGGCACTTTCCTTTAGCACGGAACAGCAGACCCCGCTTTAAAAATAATTCCTTCCTCTCATAATTCCTCCTACATAATCCAGCGTATTAGCCAGGAGGACTCTTATGTGGGTCATCTACAACTAAGATGAAGCCATTGAAGCTGCAGCTTTCACAAAGTATATATCACCTATCCATGCTAACACACTCATTACTGCTAATTAAGAACTGTAGCATTTCAACTCCTACTAAAATTATATTAATCATAGAATCCCAGGTTGGAAGAGACCTCAAGGATCATCTGGTCCAACCTTTCTTGGCAAAAGCATGGTCTAGAAAAGATGGGCCAGCACCCTGTCCAGCCGAATCTTAAAAGTGCCCAATGTTGGGGAATCCACCATTTCCCTGGGCAGATTACTCCAATGGCTGATTGTTCCCAGGGTGAAAAATCGTCCTGTTGTGCCCAATCAGAATCTGTCCAGCAGTAACTTGTACCCATCAGTCCTCATCTTTTCCATGTGACTCCTTGTAAAAAGGGAGTCTCCATCTTCTTTGTAGCCACCCTTCAAGTGCTGCAACATGGTGGTAAGGTCTTCCCATAGCTGTCTTTTCCCATGGCTGAATAAACCCAGTTCTCTCAGCCTGTCCTCATGTGGCAGCTTCCCAGTCCTTGGGTCACCTTGGTGGCCCTTCTCAGGACCCTCTCCAGCCTGGCCACAGCTTCTTGTACAGCGGGGACCAAAACTTCACACCGTGTTCCAGGTCTGGCCTGACCAGTCCTGAGCAGAGTGGGATAATGACTTGTCTCTGCAGTGATGCCCTTGGTGATGCAGCTGCAGCCCAGTTGCAGCAGCAGCAACACACTGGTCACTCATATGGAGCTTGTTGTCACCAGGACCTTCAGGTCCCTTTCTACAGACCTTCTCCCCAGTGGGTAGAACCCAGCCTGTGACACACTCCGGGATTATGTGTTCCCAGGTGGAAGACCTTACACTTGTCCCTGTTGAAACTTCATTAGGCTTTGTCAGCCCACTCTTCCAGCCCCTCCAGGTCTTCCTGCCGCGTGTCCCTCCCTCCCCAAGTGCCCACTTCCCCACTCCATTTGGTGTCACTGTACACTTGATCCAATCATCCAGATCTCTTGTGAAGATATTAAACTGCATTGGGCCCAGTATCCATCCCCGGAGGACCCATCGTGACAAGTTGCCAATTTGAAAAACAGCTATACACCATATATTAAATCCTATATTTTTTCCACGAAAAGCCCTCACCTTTAATTATTTTTGACAACAAGTAGATTGAGTGAAAGAACATTTAGTGATGCCACAATAACAGGAAATCAAAACCTGTATACATCTAGTGCAGCCCATACATAAACGTGCAGTCCCACTTGACAAAGATAATTTTGCAGCCCCAGCTGAGAAAACTAAACCTGATTTTGGTCTCTAAAAGAAATAAACTAAAGAAATCATTAATCTGCCGCACTGAAAATATTTAGCAAAATGATGTTAATTCACTTGTCTTCTCACAACTTGCTGACACTTACTTGCCTCTCATGCATTTGGTTAACAGTTGGTCAAGATCCAAACTCAAGTCTACTGACTTTAACGACAATATAATTTGATTTTCTCTATGTCAAAACCTTTTACATCAACTTTTGAACAATATTTTCTCTAGTATAAAACATCAAGACATATTAAAAAAAATGCTTCAAATGGAGACAAAGGATAAGGATGCTGTTTATCTGGAAAAAATACATTGTATAATTCAATAATTAGGAAATAGTTTACATCTCCAACTTTTTGTAACAATTCTCAAATTAATATGCCTGACCTTTTCAATGAGATTTTGCATATCAGAAGCAAAATAAAGGAAATAAAATCCATTTTTGCATACCGGATTTGTAGAATAAGTAAACCACAGGAGTGCACTTCAAAGAGACAGGTGAATTTACTGCACTTAAGGACGCAACGCTATAGGCATAAAGAAATGCACTTTCCAGCACAGCCAACCTACCCAAACCAGACCATGCCGACAGGGAGCCTCTGTAACGACGCTACTGATTCCCTACCAAAGCTGAGAAATCAACAGCTCGGGACACCAGGCCACTCTCATTTAAGCAGTTAAAAGTGTGTTATGCGAGTAATGATTTTGAAATATTGTCTTTATCCATTTTTACGTGAATAATACATACATCTACCTTGAATAGCTCTTTAAGCTCATGATTTACACATAAGAATCAAATATTGGCTGCCCAAATTCCTCCAAACTAAATCCTAGGACATTCATTTCTATGTGGGGTGTGCAGTCGGACAATTAACTCTAGAATAATATACCCTCAGCCATGCAATAACCACACAGAGCCACTCCGAGATCCTTTCAGACATGTTAAATTCAGGTGGCTACTCTGGGAAAAGCCCAAGCTCCAATGGACTGGACCTACAAAGAATTTAGAATATCAGGTTTAGGTTTGGGTTTAGTTCTGACTGTCTTTTTTGTTGGCTTCATTTTTTAAATGTCTGCTATTGTTCTGGTATGTTCTGAGCTGTCTTTCTAGGTATCAAGCACTACAGTCACTTCTGAAAATACCTGGCCAGCCTTTATGTGTCTTGTATTTCTAATGACTTTCCATTGTTCGTGCTGTAGGAATAGCCCAGTTCTGCTTTATCTGCCTTCCTAAATACCTGCAAAGTGCTGCTATTGTGCAGGGTACCTGAGCATTGTGCGGGGTACTCAGCCCCTGACATTAAACTTTCTGATGGAAGCTGAGCGTCTTTCAACATTGGACCAGGACTGAGTAGTCAGAACAAGAATATCTACAACTACTTCAAAATAGAAGTTAGAGAAGAAATATCATTTTAAGACACCAGATCGGCACCCTTGAATGGAGTCTAGTAAATCGTGATTAAATCCCTTCTGGTAGAAGAAAAATCTCTGTCAAAAATACTTTGAATGAGTCTTAAATTCTAATAGAAGGATTACCATTTCTCTCTAGAATACAGTGTGAAACTCAAGCCCAGATCTGAATAAATTACAGATAAATCTGCCTGAGGCCTACAGTTCTGTTGACAAGGCTTACTAATAAATAAAATGCTTTTTTTGCTCCAATAACTATATTTACACAAAAAATTACTTTAAGTGGTGCTTCTGATAACCAGGAAGGCCAAGAGAAGATGTCCCAGCCGCCTGACCATCCTCCACACCGCACTCACTGACAGCAGGACAGGGATCCCCAAGAGCAGGTGCGGAAGAGCTCACCATCCAAAAGCACAAAATAATAAAAATAAAGAAAAAAAAAATGAGTACAGCTGATGTGAGAGATTAGGAATGAAGATAACCCAGCCATAAAGCTGCAGGTGAGCCCCATTACTGAAATGACGTGTAACCAACAGGATGAGTACAGCTAGCAGAGGGCCAGAAATGGGAAGAGTAACAGCAAGGCTCGGTAACGACCCTGGTGAAGTCTCTGCCTCCAGGAGCAGAGCACTGTATCACACTGAGGTAAAAGCCTGGGAAATTACATACTGTCTTCCTAGGAATGTGTCTGTGATCTGGGCCCTTCTGGGACTGTGGCAGTGGAGATCGGAGCAGGGGATGACGACAGGGAGCAGTGGTCCCTAAGCCTGAGGAGCAGGACAGTCAGGCCACTGGGAGCAGTCTGCAGGCTAGTGGGGAAGAGGAAGGTGGGAAATGAGCCGTCCTTTCATCTTTCAGCAACTACTTTGTTGAGTAATTAGTGAATTCCATAATTATACTAGAATGCTCAGATATTTTAGAAAATACATAGGGTCAGAGTATCTCTTTTTCTTTGTGTCTACTTGCTCCGCTTGTTGCTTGAGAGCGGGAAAGCATCGTCCCCTGAGAATGCAGTACCGGCCCTTGCTCGAGTTTCTGGACGGTTGTGGCATCAGCCAAAGTGCCTTCTGCTGGAGTGAGATGTCCACCTACAGCTGGATGGCTGTGGGAGCCAGGAGACACCAGGTCAGGCCAGCAGGTGCCAGAGCACCTACGCTGCTGCACGGCACCGCTTCCCTCCCCTCAAATGTTTTGCCCAAAAGAAGGGTCACAGTGCAAACTAAATAAAAACTGGCGATTCCCTTAGGAAAAAACAGGAGATGACACGTATTAATGCCAATTTCACAAAATTGTGTTCATGAGGGAGTGTATATTACATTTTGCCTGGTTATGGGGCCACGGCATGAAAAGCACAGCTGCTAATTTGCAGTGCATATAGACTTAATGGAAAATTGCAAACATCCACCATCTTCCCAGATTTGCTTTGTGTCACTTAATATTTTCGAAAGCCAAGATTTTACAAACAAATAAGAGAATATGGCACTAAAACTTTATAACCCGGCTTGAACGTGAAAGAACAAGCAAATAACAGATTGAGCATAAGGGACTAGGCAATTTTAAGTTTTAGACTGCTGTTTACAACAATGAAAATAGAAAAAACGGAGTAATATGCATTCCAATGAATTTTTCTCACTGATAACTGCCATTTTAAGGCAAGGAATATGTAGAATATTATCAGACTTCCAGAATCTTGCAGGTGAAACAGACTTTAGATCACCTTTGCATGAAGTCAGGGGGTGTTCAGCAGGTGCAAGGGCTATGGATGCTTGATTCCCCCTGTTCTTCAAACCATCGCTGCTGAGACTCCCAAGTCCATCATCCCTGCCCTGCTGATGCAGGAGCTGCCAGCTCCTTATGCCCCTTCTCCATGTTCACATGCCACAATTTACAAGAGTGTCCCTAAATCAGAGTAACCCACCCGTCTGTACTCAGGGCACCAGCCAATGCTTCAGACAATACCTTCTATCTCAAGCTCTTTTTATTCTGCTGCTGCATAGAAGAGACCACAGTCACCATCCTACTTATAACAAACGGTGCTCTTGGGCATTGGTTTTCTTCCCTTACATAAATATGTAAACTTTACTCTGTTATACTAAACCACCTCTCTCAGTTAACCTACTTTTTCAACAAGGTATAAAATTCTTGCAATGATCCAAATGCAGAGTTTGACCTACAACGCTCAAGCACCGCCATCTCCATCATCTTCTCACACACCCAGTCTCACAAGGCACAAGCAACCCTGAAATTTACTCATACTTGGAATACAGTGGAAAAATACCAACTTGTTGCTAGAGTTTTTTTAATGCTGACGTAGAAATTAGTTTAATACTTCTTAATTCTGTAAACGCGTTTCAGGAAGAAACTACTGCTGAGAGTGACAAATCCATTGATGCTGTGACACACTGGAAATGAAATCTGTAAAACTCTGCCATCCTTCAGCAATTTGTAGGTGAAGATTGCTAATCTTGAAAATTTAAAGCACTGTATTTGATGGAGTGAGCTGAACAGATACAGTTCTGTCTCCTGACAATTTCCTACCTTCAGAGTGTAAAGCACAGTTAAAATCTGCTGCATCCATGCTTGCAGAGCACTCTATTTTGGCTCAGATAATCTCTTATCTTAAAGCATTTCGAAGTTTAACAGACTAACAATAGCATAGTGTGAGCATAAGGAAGTGAACTTCATGCAATGTGGAAATGCCAAGCCAAAACAAACCACCAGTGCAACTCTGCTGACTCCCAGCCACGTGTTTGAGACACCGAAATGCCAGTGTGGAGCAACCTTTACGTTCTCTTGTGATTTTTAAAGGTTTAGGTGTTCATATACTTCCTAAAATTTTCTTACCTTTCTCCCTATTAGCCATATAATAAGCCAAGGATCTCAAAGCATGACTGCTTTATGAAAACCATAGTACAGGAAGTTAACATCACACCAACTTCTTAAAGCAGAAATTACCTTCAGGCTCAAGATCTCCATTGCTGTGGTTCTAGGGAGAAGATGCTTCTAATTAACCTCTTTTCACTACCAGTAGGCAGCATAAGTCAATATGGAGAAACTAGACTTCCCTTGCCAGGAAGACGGCCAAAAGCTGTCCCAGAGACGGGGTATTACTGAGTCTTGTATCCACTCTAACCTGGCAGTCACACAAAAAAAAGGAAGTTTAATCACTCATATGGTCCCAATCACCATGGGCCTGCAGTCCACATGACTGCTTACATAATTGCAAAGATGGCACAAAGCAAAGGAAAAATAGGTTATAAAATAAAACCGGCAGAGATTTTGCATGTACAGTTGTGACCGTAAGCATTTGTATACAGCAAAGCCCTAGTTTTATCTCAGTCTGTTTATTAAGTGCTTCCATTGGAAGCACCTGAGAGGGGCCTGGTA
>VXAK01015971.1:9553-24124 GCA_013399435.1 Arenaria interpres
GTGTTAGTGTATCTGTAAGTACACTGCTTTATTATACCTATAACACCTGGTGAACTGCTTGGTTCCACAGATAAAAGTTGAATTTTTCACTCTCTGCTGAAATTAGTCTTTTTAAGTATGGAAAATCCTCATTAATGCTCTGGTGAAATTACTCAACCCATTTTTTTTTGTCGTTGGTCTACTTCCAAAACTTCCCCAGAAAAACACATTGACATACCCTGCTTGATGATCTACCAAACATCCGTTCAGTGAAGTGTTGAGTGACTGATCTTTTTCTAGACAGGTTGCTGAACGTGTATGATAAGGAGACCTCCTTCTCAACCTCTATTGTCACTCTTCCTCCTTGTATGCCCACTTGCATTGTACTCATAGAGCTAATTTTCACAAATTCCGGGCAAGAGCTCCAGATCGATAAATCCACACAAAACAGCAGTATATTCTGCTGTCTAAGTACAGCAGCAAAGAAGACAAATTCATTCTAGCAGGTTTTTCAGACAACATGATTGACTTTAGCTGACTCTTCCCTTAATGCATTTTTTCAGAGCTACAGGAAGAAGATTTGAGTACATACAGCAAGTTCACAAAGAGCAGCTTTCAAGTTGCTTTTAGAGAAAAGAGCACTTTTAACACAAGCACCAAGAAAGTTGTTGCTTTAAAAATGGTGTTCTCTGTAGCTTCCATTAAACCAGCTTAACAAAGAGGGTAACACCATGACTAAAATGTTTATACTTTATCACAGTCCCTTTGAATAACAATAAAGAAATTATCACTAGTTTATTCATCGTTCCTAATGATACAGAAAGAAGTACTTAAAAAATAAATAATAACACAGAAGCTCAGACTGTAAAATCAATATGTCAGCTCAGTAGAGCTGAGCTGCTTTCTCATGCTGCTGTTCCAACAGTAGAGCTTACCTTCTGAATTATATATGTATTGACCTAATTACATAAATATTGACTTTGCTTTATATGAAGCCTTTTTCAGTCTCAGTGTAATTACAATGTCAATATTTGTTGCATGTAATAAGACTGAATTTAGACTTGTTAATTTTGATTGATAGTGGCATGCTACAAGTTATTTTATGGGCTAAGACAGTCTAGAAATATTCATAGCAAATACAAGCAGCTGACAATGCTACCAAACCTGAATGTGTCTCCAAGACCTTCTGTTTCCGATTGTTTAACCAGGCAGAGGAAATATAATATGTGATTACGTCCCTGTTCCATACAAACCACTGTTTTGAGATGAAGAAATATTTATTCTGGTCTAAAAAAGTACAAATAGTCAGCCAGGAAGTCAGTAAAAGGGTTCCTGTTCAAAGTTAGCTTTATAATTTTGCTTTACAGTGTTGTAAAGTCTGTTTAAATTGTGCCAAAATGGAGGTTTTATACAGCAACAAGGATACTTTGCTGCATACCTTCCATCAGGTATAAGTTATTTTGGAATAATATTGGGTCTCAGACACAAGCAATTTCACATTAAATTATTTCCCTTTTCCTTCAAGTCCAAGAAAGATGTGAGCAGTGGACTTTTAGGTGCTACTGGGACTTGCAAAACTACTCACTTCAGTCTGAAAATGTTTGTTGAGCTATATTTTTACAAGAACAACTTTGTTCAGAGCTGGCAGACCTCTGACCAACTTTCAGCGATGAATAGCCATAAAGTATAGTGTGTGTTTCTAGATGCAATTATAAAGGATTTTGAATTTGGCAGTAACGTGAGAATTAGAAACCAAACTGTGACAGTCTGTGTACTGAGGATATTTAAATTAGTTCTAGCTATAACGTTGCCAGTAGTGACAAGGCATGCATCACACTATATTTTCTTATTTGTCTCAGCAGGGATGCCAGACAAGACGAACCTCAGTGACGTAAAGCAAATCCATCAAACCGAGGATGGCAGCACTTTAGATGCAACTGGAGCAGGATGTACAACAGTCGCTGATTATGTGACATTTATGCTGATTACTTTGGTAACACTATTTCTCAGTCTTTGGTAACTGTTTAGCTCTGGCTTGATGTATGTGTCTCATTGTCATCTGTTTGTCCCCACTCACAAGCCCGGAATAAGGGATCTGGTGGGTACAGCTATATTTATGATAGCTTGTGCAATATCAGTATCTTTCTGATCTTAGGCCTGAATATTAACAAAGTTGTTTTTGTAATGTTTTTCCTGTGTTTTATTTTTTTTTTTATTACACCTGAGTAGTCATGCAAAATCATGTGTTTTTTAATAATATTTTATGTAAAAATAAAGTGACTAGATATCACAGAATCACCAAGTCCTTCAAGAGGGCCCTGGAGATGATCTAGACCAATCCTGTGCAGAGTAGAGTCAGCCAGAGCAAGCTGCCCAAGTCCAAGTCCAGTCAGTATTTGCCTGTTTCCAATGCTGGAGACTCTACACCTCTTTGGGCAACATGTTTTAGTGATTGAATAAACAGAGAAAAAAAAAGAAATTCTTACATTTAAATGTTATCTATTGTATTTCAGTTTGTGCCCATTGCCTGTTGTCCTGTCACTGGGCACCACTGAGAAGAGTTTGTCTCCATCTTCTTTATTCCCCTTATCAGGTATTTATACACATTGATAAGACACTCCCCTGCATCTTTTGTTCTCCAGCTGAACAGCCTCAACACTCTCAGCCTCTCCTATGTATGTATCCCTTAAAAATCTTCATGACACTTTACAGGACTCTATCCAGTATGTACATGTCTCTCTTGTCCTTAGGAGCCCAGACCTGGACACAGCACTGTAGATATGGTCTCACCAGTGCTGAGCAGAGAGGGAGGATGACCTCCTTTGACGCACTGGCAACGTTTTTCCTAATTCAGCCCAAGAAGTTGTTGGTTGTCTTTGGTGCCAGGGCATATTTTTGGCTTGTGTTCAACTTGGTGTCCATCAGGGTCTCCCACATCCTTCTCTGCAAAACTGCTTTCCAGCTAGTTCGCAACAGTATGCACTGGTGCACGAGGTTATTCCTCCCCAGATGCAGGATTTGGCATTTCCCTTTCTTAAACATCATGAGGTTCCTGTCAAGCAATTTCTTCAGCCTGTCAGAGTCCCTCTGAATGGCAGAACAACTATCTAGTGTATCAGCCACTCCTCCCATTTTTGTATACTCTGTGAGAACTTGCTGAGAGTGCATTCTGTGACATCATTCAGGTAATTAATGAAGAAGTCAAACAGTATCAAACCCTGGGCTAAACCTAAGAGTAACTGGTCTCCATGCAGACTTTGTTCTGCTGTTCACAACCCTACATACAAATGATAGCAACTGATGAAACAGTTGCTCAGCACTTTATGAGTTTTTTATTTGAAGTCCTGCCTTCTGAGCTGTGATCCCTATAAAACAGAAAACTTTGAATTTTCCCTTCTCTCTTTCTCCAAAAAGGAAAAAAAGAATCTGCAGTGTAAACTCAGACAATTTTAGTAGGAATTACTTGTCATAGCTCAGAAAAACTACATATTAAATACCGTGTTTGTATATGCAGATATACATACAACTGCATTTTATATAAAGATAACAACAAGGTTAGGATTCAATGCTGGATTAAGATATTTCAATCTGTATGTCTTCATACATATATTTACATATGTGCTATACGTCTATTACATATGTGTTATACATCTAAGTCGTCATTGCAGTCCATGGAAATACAGGGTAACATTCAATTGCTAAAATACCAGCAATGACTGCCAGTTGAGATGTTGTAAGAAAACCCACTTAGTGTCCAGCTCCTGAAGGGGCTTGGGTCTTTCTGTGGGGAAGTGACCTGGGCCCTTTGTCAAAACAATTAATGAAGCCCAGTGAGTTATTCACCTTATATGAAGACAGACACCTAAGGAAGCAACTCAAAAGTTGCCCGAAAGTAAGTGTCTAGTACCACCTAAGATTTCTCTGAATATCCAAGACATCCTCATGGGACTGGCACATATGACATACGACACAGGCCTTATGGGAAAGTCCAGAGGCTTCCTTAAATGGGAGACATCTGGAGTGGCAGCTCATAGCTAAGTGGGATATTCTTGTGTGTCTCAAATAAATCTAGACACGCATATGTGGGCCCATGAATCATACACCAGGCATCCATCAGTAATATTGGCAGCTTAGATACCTAGTTGATGTGGTGACACACGAATGCAAATCTGAATCACAACATGAATTGCTGCTCAAGTTCTTATGCTTTATACAATAACGTAGGTTAAAGTGTTCCACAGGTCTAAGGGTATATTATATATTACTGTTATAAGACTTTATTATCCTGCCATGACTAATTCCCATGTAATTTTAACCAGAAAGTATTTAAGAATATATTGTATTTATTTCTCTTTTATAAGAGAAAAAAAAGAAAAAAAGGTACACTACTATGTGCACTCATACTGTACCTAGAACTCTTCCTAGAGTTTAAAAAAATTAATTTTATATGAGACTAATATAAAGAAAAGTATGTAAATATTTCTATTCCCAGATGCATGCATTAGTCAGTGTGCACAGTATAACATAGAGGCAAACAGATATAAAATTTTAAAAAGCAAGTGAACATTCCTAAGGGCAATTCCATGCCCAGAGAAACATCATTAGCAGGCGTGTGTGTAAGTGTGCACATTTTACCTGACCTCTCTTTTCTTTTGCAAGTTTTGTAAACCTGTCCTTCAAATTCACTTGTCTTCTTGTCTCAAGATACACTGAAATTATGACATTGGTAATTCAGGGAAAGAAAATCTGATTTCGGTATTTTTCATTTTCATACCAGCTCAAACCAGAAATTAATCAAGTCCAGCTATGTTTTTTTAAACAACGACTAGTACCAGTCACTTCAAGAAAAACAGAATACAGCTTTGAGTAGGAGATTCAGAAATGGACAAAAAAAAATTACCAATACCCATTACTAAGAATTTGATTTATACTCTAAAAAACTTTGTTTTCATTCCTCAATTTTGTGTGTAGTTCAAGACCTTACTGATGGCCCCAGGTAGTCAAAGAGATAACATTTTATTCTTATAGCACCTTGGAAATACAATCCCCATTTTCAAATAATGATAGTAATTAGGTTCTAACACTTCTTCAGATATATGGTAATTAGGGTATCTTACCCTGCAGTTTTTTCATGGCCTGCTCCCCCTATTTTCTACACTGCACCTATGAAAAATAATTTCTAAGATTCCTTCTGGAGTGGAAAATTAGGTCTTTTTCTCCCAGATACATATGAACAATCTAGGTCTTGGGGCTGCTCCTACAGACAATACAAATAGAAGAGTGGCAGGTCTGGAGTTCCCTCACTCACCCCTCAGCCACAAGACCTCATTCACCCTCCTGTCCCATCCACCTCAATGCACCACCACACACTCTACATCATTGCCTAAACTCAAATGTCTGCCAGTTTGCATCATGATTCCTTCCTCACAGCTAACATATTATAAAGAAATAGTTTTGTTTCTTACAGAACTACCGAAAAAAAAAAAAAAGTCATTAAAATGTCTCAGAGCAAGGAGAGGACACTTGCCTCATAGGAAGCCAAGGCTAGTTTGCAATTTGTCTCAAGGTCACTTTGCAAGAGAGGTACCCTTGCAAGAAACTGTGGGAACATGGCAGGATGTTGAAGTGTAGCTCCAAGTTTGGCAACTAGAAAAAAAGACCCCTTAAACATTGCCTGTATTAAAGCCAGCAATTAAATGAGGAATAGCACTGAGCAGAAAAATGCAGAGTAAGTTAGAGAAGCCAGGAGGGGAAAAAGAGAAAAGAGCCTAAATTGGGGATCATGACAATACACTGGAAAAATATCTGGATTTATATGAAAGGGTGGACTGTATGCAGTATGTATGTGAGCCACTCTGGGTCAATTGCCTTGGGACACAGAGACCTTTCCTAAAAGCCGGTCATGCCAGCACAGGGCTGACACTGAGCTCCCCACATGACCTGAAAAATGGCACCTGGGTCAGGGTTGCTCTGAGTACTTTCATTTGGTTTTACTCATTTTTAACAGCCTAAAACTTCTCTGTATATCACAAAACCTTTGTTGAATAAGACTTTTGTTTTGTTTTGTTTTACTTTCTTTTAAATAGACTTTTATGAAAAATAGCTGATATGGTTTAAAGTAGGGATGCGTTACTCAACAAGTACCATTTTTCAGACACTCATTCAAATACTGTTTATAGTAAAACTGCAATGGATATCGCTATTGAAGCTGTCTCAGTACAATTTAAAAAAGCTGCAAGCATAAGGTGAGAGATATTTGTAGGGAATAATTTATTAGAGGACAGTGCTGTTACTTGTAAAACAATATTTTAGAAAAAGAATAATTCTCAAAATACAACATTTCAAAAATTCATTATATTTTTATTTGGTAAGATTGAGCTATTCTTCTTGAATGTCCATTTCTTATTTTCTTTAGGCATACATGTATGTTTAAATGCACCTTGTATCTCCTAGGAAAAAAAGTCCTAAAGTACTTTTTCTCATAACTAATGTGATAGCATTTCAAATAAATACTTTAAAGTGACAACTTTCCTGAGTGCAGCTGGTGAAAGAGAACAAAAAGCATTTATTTCCTTCAGAAGCAAATCTCAGTGTTCCTTTCATGACTAACAAAAGATGAAGCATAACTATAGCCATGTAACAGGTTATCTTTGTCTTTCTCTCATTCTATAGATAGGTAGATACAAATATACATTGTTTATTTCTGTTTATAGCTGTATTTTTATATGTTTACTAAGATAATATTCTTGTTCGGATTATAACAGGGTTTAGACTAATTTATCAAAGATTTCAGATTAACCTTAATATTTCCATAGCATCGTCTCAGGAGCATGAAATAATATAAGGGGTTGAAGCTACCTCTGCTTAGATAAGTTCAGTTCTACTCTGAAACACTTACATAAACATGAATCTTGTTTACTAAATGTTGCCTTTTTCTACATGCTCTGAGTTACAACTGATTATAATGGGAATTTAAAAGAAAAGTTTTTTCTAACTACATCAGATTAAAAAGCTAATGTAGCTCTGGTAAAATGCAGATTCTACTCTCAGCAAGTTATTAGTAAAGTTCTAACTCCTGATTCTTTCTTCCTGGTCATGCATGAACAAAAAATCTCGCTTGACAGATTTTGTCAGACAAAATTTGTATGTCTGGCAGTTGGATACTTTACCTTTTACTTTATTTTGGAACTTATAAATGTGAAATGCTAGAGATAATATACCTGGTACCCCATGAAGCTCTTTTGCTAGCTCACACTGAAGAGGAATAACACGCTGAGCTTCTCTTGGATGGGAGGACTCAGTTGATGCATCTCATCACACCTTACAGTGCAGAGGGCTGTGCAAAGATCACCTGCTGTGCGTCCCTAATTTAGGTGTCACAACTATATCTCTGCAGGTTTCTCTGGCAGTCTAAATCAATTGTTAGTCTCCTGAATTTAAGTGTCGTGGAGGATTTTCTCAGTGGCAGTTTCTGATTTTCCTGCTTCTCTCAATGTCACTGTCTCTCTCATTTGTGCTAGTACAAGAGTTTACAGGACCACACTGTGAAACTCCTCAGGGTATTTCTGACCCAAAGGATCTCTTTGATCCAGTTCACCTTGCGTCACAGATGATGACAGACAGACAGGGTGGCCACAGTGCTCATAGCAGTTTAGTCACACGCTTACAGCAAGCGGACACAATGTTAGGTACAATAAAACATTTTAATAGCATAAACACATCACGCAAAAAAATTGTTTTCACAGTTGCACCTTGTGTAAGGATTCATACTTCAGTATGTAAAGCAGGATTTGGCCATTAAAAAAATCATGGCAAAGTCTCATTTTATTCATTCACATGCCACACATGAAAGACTGTAACAGATCTCTTTTGCTGTTGGGCAAAAACATACTGCCTAACACATACATCAGTATACCTTACCCTGAGCCATTTCCCTTTCTTTGTCCCCTATAGCTGTGTCTGTAGGGGATTGGTATTGTATAGCAGGAGAATGTGCTTTCCTGTTTACTTGTAGTTTATTTATATGTATAGCTAACACCTTTGTGCTGGCTGTTAAAAATATTTTTCATGTCTGTTCATATTCCTGTTTTTTGGCAGACAGAGGTGTTTGTGAAATCCTTGTCTTTCACCTTATTATTTTCTAAATGATGAAAATTTTATCAAGTAAAACAAAATATGGGATACCAGGCCTCCAAAAAGGTAAAAAGCAACATGATCCTGAAGAATAAATGTTGCTTGTCATGTATATCTTTAGTAAGCTATAAAAAATGCTGTGCTCATAATGTCAAAGCATGGGCAAGGTTCTTCTTTTAAACATTTGTGATGCTACGGAATTCAATGAATATAACTACAAGTATAGCTTGGCTTTATATTATCTACATGCGAAACTGAACTGATACCTTTAATACAGTAAGATTGTTTCTAGAAAAGCACAACTACATTACAGGTAATAGCAATTTCTATTTCTCTGCTCTATAGTGGTTATATGTATACCATGACAAATAAAAATTTAATTTAGCAAATAAAAAATTATATTGTGAAATGTTACCTATAATGAAAAAATCATGTATTTTCCTATGAAATATATAACTTGATGTTAAAATTTTGAGCATTTTAGTAACCTAAACCGCAAGAGTAAGAGGAAACTACTTGTGCTTGAATATGTGAGTAAACTTGCACACTAATCCATGGTTAAATGAGTATTTTTAAACATTATCTTAATTTATTTGATTTTAGTATTTTGCTGTGAAAATCCTGTTTCTCTCTAGCACCTTAGAAAACCACTAAGACCAAGGACAGCTCTTGACAATTCTATGGGAAATGTTGAGCTATACTCTCGACAGGCAAAAAGGGGCCTAAACTATATCATATTAGTTATGGTGTTCTGTGAATAAAAAACACAAAAGATCAGCCTTATGGAAGACTGTAAGTATCCATGCAATTTCAAATCCTAGGAAACACTGCAAACCCACTGATTAAAATAAACAATATAAAGCAAAATTTCTTTAGACTGATCTGTTTCTTTAGGCAAAGAGGAAAAGTAGTCTGAACTTATGCATTTAGAACTTAAACTCTCACTGAATGACGTCTCCCCTCAGCCTCCTTTTCTCCAGTCTAAACAATCCAAGTTCCCTCAGCTGTTCCTCATAAGACTTGTGCTGGAGACTCCTCACCAGCTTTGTTGCCCTTCTCTAGACATGCTCCAGCACCTCAATGTCTTTCCTGTATTTAGGGGCCCAAAACTGAATACAATACTTGAGGTACGGCCGAGTACAGGGGGATGATCAATTCCCTAGTCCTAGTGTCCACACTATTTTTGATGCAAGTCAGGAGGCTGCTGGCGTTCTTGGCCACCTGGGCACACTTCTGGCTCATTTTCAGCCAGCAGTTTCTATGTCTGTTTCAATTTTATGCTCAGCCTTCCACGGTTTGTCTGGATCTTAAAACTGATAGTTTCAGAGTGCAGAAGAGGAATTATGCTGGGTCACCAGCATCTGGGGTCCTTCACAGGGAGGAATATGATGTTGACAGTTAATTCTTTCACACCCCAGGATTCGCTTTTTATACATTTGCTATCCCATTTTTATACCTTTGCTCTTCATTCATTCATCTGTTGATCCAAATTACATCTGGATTCACTATACGTGGAGCCATTTACATTAGTTAGATACTATCTCTTGGTTCTCTTTCTTACACTTAAAGCCAGTTTTGTCTAGCTCCAGGTCTGCATTTCTTTAACTTACTATGGGTCAACTATAGAGCCATGGGGTCCCCAATACCAGCCATGGGGTCCCTAGTACCAACCCTGTGCCCTGTCCTTTACCATCCCATGCCTGTGTTCCTCTACATCATACCCTGTGTCTGCATTTCTCAAGGCCTCTGCTATTGCACTAAGCCTGTATTTCTCTACATTGCATTGTTGTGTTAAAGTCATAAATGTCTCATTCTACATAGAAAAATTGCTTGTTACTGCTATCTGTATAAAACTAGGGTTGTCTCACGCAAAGGTAAATGAAAGTAAAGCAAATATGTTGTAGCCACCTGGTCAACTAGAAAAAAACCTACATGCCGTCACAGCTAAACCTAGCAAAACACAGCTGCGTGCAGGTCAAGAAAAGTTCAGGTAGGGCAGATCTAATGAGCCTCAGTTGGGAGGACTTGAAAACCCAGTGCAAAGCTGATGGCCAGTTACTAGCCATGGCACTGCACGTTACAATGCTATGCAGTTACACCAGGACAGTCTGAGATACTCACCCCTTTCTGGCGCTGCAGGGAAGCCTTCTCAGCCATGTCCTGTGTCCTTTCTGGCAGCTCCTGGCAGATGCTTTAGGCCATCTCAAAAGGGATAAACAGCCTCCATGAAGCCAGCTGAACTCAGCCCTCTGGATCAATGGAGCACCTTGGAAGAGGGACTCCTCTCACCTGAGAAAGGTATCTCGGGTCACATAGGTCCCTTCTGGCAGTGAAGAGATCAATTCAAGGAAATCTGATATATAATATTAGTTACAAGAGATAAATCTCACTTTTAGCACAGGATTCAATCCAGCTAATTCCTTCCAGCTTCTCCTTCTAGAAAAAAACCAAATCACTCTCTTCATTAGCTGCACAGGGAATTTGTATACTCACACTAGCAGGACTGGTCTTCTATACCACCTGATATTCAGGCACCAACTGGATTTACCATCTAGTCTTCTACTTCCACATTAGCACAAAACAGGCATGATGTGAAGGGCCTCTACTAAAACTATATAACCTGTAGCTTTGAAGCTGAATAAAAAGAGTTGTGGGAGAGTTTATTTCTTTTTCCTTTTGGGGGGAAAGCCAAGGAGAGACACCATTTTTGGGTGAATAAAGCCTGTATGTCAGTTAACTAAAAGGAGTCAGTCTCTAAAAGGAGAATGGAACATGCACAGTATTGAGAGGGCTGAGCAGCACTGGAAGAGATAAGTAGAGAAGTTGCTGTGGGAGCAAGCAGAGGTGAAGGCAGCACAGGCCTGGCTAGCCAAACGTGGTCTTGGAGAGTCCTGGGCTAGAGGGGAACCGAGTGAGTTAGGTGGAAAGACTGCTACAGAATTTACTTACTGACAATATCTCATATCTAAGGAACAGTGAACACTGATCACACTAGCAATAGAGTGTATTGTTCAGGCTGTTACCACCCATGAGATCTCTGCTCACTGGGAAGATGGGCACACTAGAAGCTAAGAATGGGAGGAGAGCCCTGCAAACCACCAAAGCGATTGGACCCTTTTCCATCATGGGTAGACTTTGCTAAGAGGAACTGTTGGAGCATTAGGCTGTCAATCAACTGTGAATAAGACAGAAATGGATTGAGAGAGTAGTGGCTGCCTTCCTTATCCACCATGCATGACTTTGCAAGCATAATTTGAGATCAGTAACTTTGCCTTTCAAAGATTTCTGAGATATGCCAAACTGATAGGTTATTCAGTCTTCACCTCTACCTCGACCCTGTTAAAGCCCTTAAGTAAACTCTTTTGTGTAACGTACTGCTCTCTAGCAGATAAACATTCACTGCACACACAGACAGTGCAAATGAGTTTACTATTCTCCTGGGTGGGTTTTTAGCCACACTTGCCTATGAGTTTAAGGAAGAGTACTATAAATTGAATCTGGACCTTTTTGCTTGGAATCTACTTCTGTCAGGATTAATATTATCATAAACAACATGAGCGCTAAAAAAATTTCCTCCTATTTCACCACTAAATTTCATCCTCACCTCAGTCTCCTAAGTATTCTCCTCAGCTAGTTTTGCATCTTTTGCTCATGAACCCTCATATATGACAGCTTTTCGTATACAAATCACAGTTCAGTACTCACACAAATGTTTTCTGATGTGTTTTTCTTAGACATCTTTTTCTTCTTCCAGCAATGATGGATGCCACACATACAGAGATAAAACACATCTAATCCCAGGGATTTACTGCCTTAAGAATGAAGCTTTTCAGACACCACATGCATGACAGCAGGAGGTAGAAAGGCTAACAACTCTATCTATAAAAAGCAAGAGAAAGAATTCCAGATTATTTTGTTCACTTTTCACTCCAAATTTTGTGATTAAGATGAAGATAAGAAAATTTTGGAAAATAAACATACATATTGAGCAAATTGTAGTTTAACTCTTCAGAACCTTTATAGTTTTTGAGAAAAATTTAATGTGACAAAAATGCTCCTCCAATAACAAGTTGTACAAGGTCTTTGTGACAAAGCTGTAAATCAGACAAAAGCAACCTACTTCTATGTTTCTGGAAAATTACTGGAATTTGAGATCATATAATTTGAGAGTTTATAATCCAATGAACATACTTGCTAACTTGAGCAATGATCATTCCTGTTTCAAATTTAGATAGTGTAATAACAAAGAAAATAGACCGTATTAAATTCTGTGGCTTACCAAGGAAATGCAGATGAAATTTTGCTTGTGTCTACTGAGATTTTATCTTCAGATTTCTGTTAATTTAATATAAAATCTTGAAGCCAAAGCCTACCCTCTATGACACTCAATGAAATCAAAACCAAAACAACAAAAAAGGACTAAAAAAAAAAAAAAAAGGAAAATATGACATTAGTCCAATAGTTAGAAATCTGTAATAGAAGTCCTGAGAAATTTCACTCGTGTTTCCTAAGTGGTTTATATATTTTAAATGTAATTGTTCCCAGATAAAATACTGACACAGACCAGAGAGAACACAGTAAGATTTCAGACTGTCTGCCAGAAAACCTCACTGTCTTGCTAGCTCTGACGGTTAAGCAGCTTTTTTGTTATTTGCCTCTAAAAGATTATGTTGTCCACCTAGAAGGTATCTCGTCAGTTCCTCAGCCTAGCAATTTGCAGAAACACATTAGGGTCTAAATTGCTGCGGCAAGGGCAAAAATTCATATAATTGCTGAAAAGACAATAATCTCCAGGAGAGAAGAGCCAAGACCAGTAATAGTTTCCCTGGTCCTAGTGGAACTGTCTGCTAATGGGAATCAGAATTCTGAGTGCTGAAACTCTAGCCAAGGACCACTTTCAGCAGAAATGAGAAAATAAAATTTTTGTGCTAACTTATGTAAATATATATAAACACACATCTATACATAAACAGGCATATGCTAATATATCAGCAAAGGATCACCACCACTGTCTTTTCTACATTTATTTAATTATTTATTTATTTTAACAGATGTGGTTTCTTTTCCTTTAAGTCTTAAGAGGGTTTTGGAAGAGCGTCTTTCTCAATTAAAAAAAAAAAAAAAGCAATATACATTCAGGAAAGAAAGACAAAGTAAACATTCACTTTTTCATTTTCTTTAAAGAAATAAGCCTTCTTCATAGCTATCTCTATCAGATGCCCATGTACCAGTCTTCAATGAGAAACACTGGTTATCTGTGCCCTAAAACATCTGGTTTCAAGGACTATAATCTGACGCTGAAAAAGATCAAGTGTCATCAATATCCATTGTTCTTATTTTTCCCAGTTAAACTTAAACCACACTGGGCCAAAGTAGTAATTAACATACAAAACAACCTTAGCGTAAATGTTTTCTAAATCTCTGCATAACTGTAAACTCTGTCTAGTTCTCTGGCAATACAGATAAAAACACAGGCATATAACCGCTGACTAGCACAGATATAGTTTATCTCCACAACTGCATAATCGTTTTGTTGTCTCACGTTAAACCCTATCACTCCTTTTATGTGCTAATTTTATTTAGTATTTTGTATATTTGTTAATTTCAGTATTTTATTTCTAATCTGACTGTTGATTTGCAGAGCAGATCTGCTTCTCTAGGTGTGTTCATGTCCTACGGAAGGGGAACAGGGAATCCCAATGTTACTCAGGTTTGTAGAGCCTCCTTAAAAATTTATGCTTAACAAATATTAATATGAGGGAAAGCCAATCAAGATATCAAGTACACGATATTATTGCTGGTATGCAAAGTCATCCTTTGTTTTCAGACACGTACTTTTCATTTGATATCTGTTGGTAATTTTAACAAACTTCAGAAATTAGAAGAATCCTCTACATTCAGAAGACTGTGAATTTCTTCATCAAATTTCCTGATAAGGCAAGTGGGGAAAAAAACCAAAACCCAACCCCCAAACTTCTCGCTTTTCAGATAGTCCTGGATATGTTTGGGGAAGTAATTATGTGATCCGCATTGCCTGAAATAGGGGGTAACTGCATTTCATGAATCAAGAAGTCCCTCCCAGTCCTGTATTAACTGCTTTTCACTCCACGATGCAGCATCCATTTTGCAATTTCTTATTTTCCTACAATGACTGTCATAAGATATTTTGTTACTCCTAAGTGCTAAAACCCCCATAATTAAATAGGTATCGAACTCTCGACGGCAGGTCAAATAAGGTTGAGGAATTTCAATGAGTTCAGACACTTTTCAGTCTCAGGAGAAGAACCTTTATTCATCCACTGCTAAGTGGCTAGATAGGTTACACTGTCCACATATCCGTCATACTTATTTTTGTAGGCAGTAATGTTTCAGATTTCTGTTTATGTACTCTATCTTCTTTTCCACTTTCCCTCTACTTTAATTATTATGGGTGGTAAGACATAGAATCACAGAATCACA
>VXAK01015972.1:0-13864 GCA_013399435.1 Arenaria interpres
TTAGAGATGCTATTTTAAGTCACATGTGCAAGCTTCCTGGAGACTACATTCAGGTTGAATAATCAGGTGGCAGGGCAAACTTGTACTCTTGCATGGTACATTGAGTCCAATGTCTTCGTATACTCTAATATTTTTTACTTACTAAGGAAATAAAATCTCCATTATCCTCATTTCCATTAAAATTCAGTTCATCTAGAAAAGTGGGTGTACAGTTGCACTGAACTCATCAGTTATATGCAAGCGTTGGATACAGGATAAAACCTTGTAACTAGGGGCACTTATAAGTATTATTATACTGCATCTGCTCTTATTTCAGAGCCTTGGATAAAGACAGAATGAAGTCTGTGTTGCTAATGGTTTGTTGGTTTGTGGCTCATTTGCTAGTTCTCCCTTTCCAAAATATTGCTTGCATATTTCGTAGTCCATGATTATGCAGAGACAAAACCACAGATGTTTATATTACTGAGGTTTCCTTTTTCTAACTGCATGCTCCCCTAAGCATGTCCTGTAAAAAATCCATGTCTTATCCTTTCATTTCATAATCATGTTAGATATATTCTGGAAGCACCACTTACAGTGTTTTTGTGATTCTCCTTGATTTCTTTGCCTTCCATTCTTCATTTTTTTCTTTCTTTCCTTCACATGTCTTTCTAGCTCATCGTCATCTTTCTAGTCTAACTGCTGGCAGCACTGTCAAGTCATCCATCCTCTTCTGCTGCTGTGCTTCATATTCATTATACCATCACTAGAGTGATTATCCAATGGTCAAACTTTGGCTTGATGTTCCTCACAATGTCAAACTAGTTCCCAGTGACACAGTCATACCAATGGTACATACTTGGAACAAAAAAGTTTTGTTGCCATTGTCCAAAAATACAATATGAAGACATATGAACTTTGTTTTTGCCTTCTAACTAATCAAAATATTTCTGGAGGGAAGGGGGCTTGGGAAAGCATAACTAATGAGAGTCTAATTTCTGAGGATGGAATTAAGATGATCTAACTGTAGCAGCCTAAATCTGTAGTTAGTCTATAGTAGTCATCCAGGCTTGTCAGTGTAGGGGAACAAGAACATCTAAGGATGCTGGCATGACAGTTATCCTGGACAGCTAAATCAGAAGACCATTTTGAAATGACCATTTGAAAGATGACGCAACATTGACTATAAGGGGAACCAGCTTATAATTCTAGTTGCATCTGCAACCTTAAAATTAAGTTCTGCTTCAAGATCCAGTGGAGGAAAGGCTAATTATTCCAGACATCTTCTATGAGTCTCAGGAAAAAAAGTAACAGGAAAGGTTTTCAAGTTGAAATGCCAGCATAAGGGAGTTTGCTTTATCAAATAATTTGAGAACTCGTGCATCTTTTACTGAGTTAAGAAAGCGTATTTTAGCACTGTCCAGAAAATGGCTAGAGTGAGAATAATGATAGAGTTACTGCTATGCTGACAAGAGGCTGTTGTATTATTCAAGGGGCTTGAGATTATACCCAGTGAATTTAACCACACTTTTCTTGTAATTTATTTTTTGCTAAGGACATAGCCATACACTCTTAAACATTTATATAAATGTTGCTGTTCTTTCAATTAAAGTGTCGTTGTTCTCTTCAGTTTCAAAATAGTCTTGAAATGCATTTTTCCTCCTCTAGTCTGAGCAGCATAGTCGGAAGACAGAAATTAAAGGAAGTAGAAGTGGGGATGAAAGGACAAACTTGTTGGTACTACAGCTAGCTTCACCTGATGTTAAAATCACAGGTGAGTAACGTGCCAAATTTTTCTTAATACTGTCCATGGTAAAGAAAATATCTTCTTTTTATGAGAATTAAGTTCCAAGCCCCTGCCATTTTTTTTAGTCTGAACAATTTCTGCCAAGTTATGTCATATTGCATCTTCAGAATCATTCAAGTTACAAAGCTACATATTTCCTTGCTTTAAGTGGAGCTATCTAACATCCATGTTTTCCACAAATGATCATAAAAATAACAATGGTAGGGCACCAGAAGATAATTATTTCTGCCTCTGCTCCTTTCTGGTAACATACCTTGGACCTCTTTATCTTCTTTCTACAGGAACATCCTGCCTGTGTGTTTCTAGACTGAAACTGCAGAGGTATACTTTGACACAATTCAATATTCCTCTTTGAACTTTTAGAGCTGTACTGTTTTCTCACTCCAGTTTGAAGCTCTTCAAAATTCTTCTATATTCAGACAGTAAGTACACTGATGTTGAAGTAATAATCCTATTGTTTCAAACTCTAGAGACATAAAACCTGACAAAAGATTGAGCAAAGCAGGAATGTAGACACTAAGGAAGTTGGAAGTTGGATCATACTCAGTTAGAGTTCAGATCACATCTAGTATATTACATGCCAAAGCATAAAAGTGTGTGGTTCACAAGTGTGTAGGAGGAGTTTGAAGATCCATGATATATCAGTTATTGTGAATGCCTACACACAGTGTTAACCTTCTGGGAACAAAGTGTAATTAAAGGTACTTGTGGTTTGCAGGGGTGAAAGCTACTTTTGTTATATTAGGTCTCAGTGGCTGATACACAAATACAGATATATGCTATTTCTAGTGGAGAACAGAACAAAACTTCTTGCCAGCATGTAGTAAATACATCTCATGTAGCTTTAGGTATCTACAATATCTAAACTTGAGATAGTCAGGGTAGACTTCCTTCATAGTTAAAGGAAAGGAAAAGGCACTTTCAGGATTTTTTTAATTACTTTAGTATGTAAAAAGTCTGCTCTAGAAGAAACTATTCTCTACTGTCTAAAAAAGGCAGCCTAGATGACTAGATCAGATGTAGACACCTACAGTTTATATATATGTATTTAATAAGATGAATTCCAGCAACGGTGTTGAAGATGACTTAACCTGTGGCCAACAAAGGTCTTGACTTACCTTATATTGGCTGACTACCTAATAGTAACTAAACACTGGAATTGTTTGTCAGTTAGTGACTGATGAGGAAACAGGTTGGATTTCACACTAACTCTGTGGTTGTTTTTTGGTGCAGGAAACATTTAACAGTTTGGGAGTTTCTTGGGTTTTTGGGGTTTTTTTTGTCTAGCTTGCAGCATTAACATGGAAAAATAGTCCTCATAAAAAAAAATCCAACAACAAATCTAGCATGTATACAGCAAATTCACTTCACAAGAATATTAGAAGGTAGAGGTGAACCCAGTAGATTTTGGAGAAAACTTAAGATGAATTCTGCACAGGGTGGGAAAACATCAAGACAAGAAATGTTGGAATTTACCAAAACATCAGTATGTGTTAATGGCCACAAAAGGAGCCATTCTGTAAAAAACAGACTATAGTACATCCTAATTTTTGCAGTAGGATAAAAGATGGTCAGTATAGCATTCATTGAGTATTTAAGATCTACACCTAAAAAGTAAATTATTTGCTCTAAACGTCAGCATTTTCAGGCTTCAGAACTTCACCTACAGGAGCACATCTGGCAGCAAAACGAAGATGCGTTTTTGGACCTCACCTTTGCCTCTGATGGTGCTTACAAGAACTTTATTATGTCTTGTTCCACGCCAAGAAAGATAGGATCTTCATGTTGGACATCCAGATTCCTTTCTGTGAAGCTTGACACTGGGAGGACCCACACTGTCTTTTGTACCAAACAAAAATGTAACATGCCAAAAGCTAATGTTAACTTAATAGAATACACGGATACTTATAACCAACTCGACACTAACCATGCTAACGCTGTGGGAAAGTAGCCATTATTAAGAGCTCCCCAGAATTCCAGGCTTGCTGTAGCCTGGAGCTGTTAGCCCTGGTGTACTGAGACTGTGCGGTCCCACATGCTCTGAAGGTTTAAGGGTTAACTTGTTTCATTTGTCCACTTATTTATCCACAAGCAGAGATGACTCTGGCACTCTTATTTTCAGTTTCTGTTGAACAAATGTCAAGCGAAGGCAACACATGCTTTGTAAGTTCTATTCCACAACTTAAATTATAAATATGGACTAGAATTTATTTTACCATCAGTTTTTACCAAGTATTTAAATAATGATCCCATTGTATTAGATAAGGTAAATCTGGACTCATGTTTGCATATCTAAACTCAAATCAAAGAGAAAATTCACAATCATTAAATCACAATCAAACAGTGTCAAGCATCTATAAAAACAGATCAGACATGCAATCACCTATTTAGTTTCTAGTTGAGCTACTGATTGAAAATGAGAAAAAGTCTAAAACAAGTGAAATATTCAAGTTTCTATTCTATTTTTAAGAAACGTAGAAATATATACATGCTTTGAGAGCATTTTTCCTCTGTCATCCACGTGGATTCTTTTACCTCATTTCACTTGCATGTGGCCTTTACGTTCTGTTTTTATAATTATGAATAAATAATCTTCATATTCTCGGGGTGCAGCAAAGCACTTGTTAGGTCTTCTTTGGCAATAGTGGTAATTGTTTTCTGGTTAATGTCAGTCAATAGCACATGCCCATCCATAAATAAAGAAATAGAAAGAGTTACCTGCATGATTCAAAAACAAAATTTCCTCTCTATTTGAGCTTGCTGATGTTCAGTTATTGTTAATATGGATGCATAAACCATGTGTTCTATTTCATCCATACAAAAAGCAGATGTTTTCTCAACATTTCTGGAGTCATCCAACACCAACTTAGAGAACTGCAGGCATTTTCATGTTATATCAGCATTTGGGCATCTAAATTGTGCCTTCAGTTTCTCAGATTTTCCTCACTGAAGATTTGAATCTTGCTATTTGCCTTTCAGTTTCACTGGGTATCTTTGCACAGAAACAAGACCTGGTTGCCAGTGAGGATAGCTGTATTAATATAACTAATTTTGCTGCATAGGTTAACACTGTAATGATATATATGTAGCACACAGTATCTGATCGCATATAATCCTTGAAGTGCTTGAGAGTAATTTTTTTTATTCTCTATTCGTTTCCAGCTAGATATGTATAGGGACAGAGTATGCAAGCTGGCTGTCCAGCACGTTTGGGAAGCTCAGTGCTTAGTGGCAGTCTCCAGTATCATAATCAGCAGCCTTCTATTTTTCCATTTTCAGGGTTTATAAGTTTGGATCTTTTATCAAATTAGATATGCATATCTATCTATCAATTAAATCATCATTTATAGGAGATGAGACATCAATACCAAATAGAAGATATAAACTCACAAAGATGAAACATCAGTCAAAACCTGAAATCATACCGAAAGCCCAAATCATTAAAAAATCAAAATACAGAATCAAAATACAGCCCCACCAAACCAAAACACAGGTGCAAAGTAATAAAAAGTAATATTATTTTCTTATTTACATTCAGTTTTACAGCATATAGAGCTCCAAGTTTTATCCTGCATCCAGGAAGATGAAAACTTTTTAAAATGAAGGTTTAACTATCCTATGATTGAAGACGCACCTAAAAATACTCCCACAAAAACTGTCTGTATTTGGTAAGACATGGAATTAAATAATGAGATAGCAGACTGCACAAATTTCAAATTCAGCTCTACTTAGCAGCAATTCAGAATTGGAGAACTGTTAATTCTCAAAGTCATGGACTGAGAACACAGTGAATTCCGGGGAAAGCCGCAAGTAAGCTCATACAGCAACTTCTACACATTTCAAGGAAGTAGGTACAACAGAGATTATTATGTAAACGAAGATGCAGGAACAAGGAAAGCAAATCTTACATATAGGAAATGAATATATCTATTTGAAAATTTAGTGTTGAAAATGTTGAAAAGTACAGAATGTTCACACTAAAAAATTCAAGGATTTCAAAATAAACAAGGTGAAGATATCATGAAAGTATCAGCAAAAAGGTGATCAACAAAAAGGGCTAAAGGTGTTGAGACAGTAGATGCTTCTTTTTCATGTAAGGAAAGATGACAAAAATAACAGGAATATAACAGATAATTCTGTTTATCGACATTTAAGGTCAGGAACTTGTTTGCAATCTCCATGCTTGCAATGAATGTAGCACTTATTTGTTCTGCAGATTTGTTATAAAACAATGGGGAAGCAGATGCTGGTTTTGAACTCAAACAGAATATCAAGCCAGAATGTCAGGAAAATAGGCTGTTTGTAAAGGTCAAAACATTCAAATTAACAAGACAAAATTATATTTAACTATTTGAATATTAACTTCATTTACAGAAATTTATATTGATTTATAAATTTGGAAGGAAAAAAACCACCATTAGTACTTTCTCGAGTATACTGACGTTAAAGCCAATGCTATCATAATATAATGTGTGGTGTCATTAAATCTGAACATATACATGCATGTGCACATGTATACTTTCCTAATTAGACTACCCTTCAGGATTTGGTTTCAATAAAGCTACAGCATGGCCATTTGAAAAAATTCCATCCATGTATCATCTTTTTTCAGAGAAGAAGAGTAGAAATTAATGTCCTAGTGTATGTAAAAGTCTAGTTTGTTCTTAATTTTAACTGTATATATTTGTGCTAGAGACCCATAAATGCTGTCATTCTGGATCATTTGGAGCATCTAGCCCAGTCTATTTGCCTTCAGTAGTTGACAACAGATGTTGTTACATCTTGTAACAGATGTTGTATTTCCTGTACATTAAAGTACAAGTGGTGCTGAAGAAATCATCGAACCAGAAAGAGAAGGTAGAATCTGCCATTCCCAAAGATCATTTCTTGAGATCCACAGGTCTGGATAAGAGCACACACCAAGAAAACTACTTAGCTTTCTGTTGCGGATCTCTTTACAGTGAACTCCATAGCTCAGTTCTGGCCATACCCTATCTGCTCACCTCCGCTGTTTCAGTTATGCTGTCCCACAGTGTAAAGTTTTTGATAGGATCGTCCCATCTCATTGTTTTACCACATTCTAACCAGAATCAAGGATTTACTAATGCCATGGAACTCATTGAATCCGGTTGAATTAATTTATTGACCTTCTGCTGAGGCGGGAAGTTTTGAGCTGGAGTTCTTGGTGTCTGTTTTTTTGTTGGTTAAATTTTTTTTGTTTGTTTCATATGCATAAAGACAAATGATTAAATGCTGGATTGTTGTTTGGTTTTGGCTTTTTTTTTTTTTTTTAAATTTAAAAATCTCTAATTAAGTGGGAAATTTCTAGCAGACAGATTTCAACAGAGTTTTCCAAAGAGCTGTCTCCTCATTCCTTCTCTCTCCCCAAATCAGCATATTGGAAGTATGCATTTGTTCTGTAGTAATGAGAAGTTAATTTACAATTTCTTCACTCCTTATTTGGAGAAATCCATATGAAAAGAGGAAACTATTTTTGGTCTAAGAACATATGGAAAGAAACGGGAGAACTCACATCTCACATTAACCACAGTCTTCTAAATCAGAATAAAGAACAAAGATATTAAAGATGAACTAAACAAACATCTTTGTATCTTTTGAAAGTATAGTTAATATCATCACATTTCTCCCATTGTTCTCTCTAGTTCTCCTTACTATTGTGATTACATCTACAACATTCTTATTCTCTTCTGTTGTCTAAGAAAGTTGATTCCTTGGTTTGATAGAGCATAAGGACTTGGTTTGTAATTCACTTAATATTGTCAATATCAGTTTGATTACACCCTTTTCTACATTCTGAAAGGAATTTGGTTTTGTCTTCAGTCTTATATTTATCAGATCAAGTTGCTAGCTACCATAAGGTGTCAAAAGTCTACTAAATCTATGCTACTGATAAATCTGTCCCATGGTTACTGGCCAGAAAAAGCTATTATGAAGAGTGAATGTTATATTAAATATTTTACTTGCATACTGGGCTGTAGAACAAGATAGAGTAGTGGGACATCTTTTGGTAAAGCAGCATCTTAAAACGGTTTAGATTACAAAGTGAAAAAAAATTATTGATCATTTGTACATATTGTACAAACTCATTTCACATTGCTTATGCTTCTTATTCACAAGAATTTGAGCCTGAAATTCTCAGTTCAAAGGTCCTAAAAAGCCTTCTTCCTTATTGTGATAAAAAGTAAACCTTTTTGCAGCTGCCACAATGGCACAGGTACTTTTCAAAAGCCAAATGTATCCAGTTCATCCTATGCAAAATGCAAGAGTTTAAGTTCAAATTACTTTTACAATGATAATATCACTCATCTGCTCACCAGGTAAACTTACTGGAGAAAGCTGACTGGTTTAACTGAGCAAAGCTGAAATTGTTTTGTAAAAATAAAAGGTGTGGATAATTTTCCACGCTGCATTCATCAGATAAAAGTGAGACAATCTGTAAAGAAATATTCATCTTTCTAATCACAGTTATCACTGCAGATTTCTTGTCATCAACATCATTTTATCAATAGCATATGTATATGCGCATTGTTAAAATAAATCATAGAATCATAGAATTGTCTAGGTTGGAAAATAAATGTGTATATTTTTCTTTTTCGCATTACATCAAAACATCATTTTCAGTCTTTGAGACTGAAAGACACAATTAGATATGCTGATCATATCAGTGTGCAAATACAGCTATATAATAGATATTCTAATTACATTTCTGAACTTCGTAATGATGAAGTAAGGTGCCACGGACAAAATGTTGCGCTCAGATTTCTGATTTATTCCTATTTGGGCACACAGGGAGGCAATGAGTGCATTTACACCCCAGTGTGAGCAACCAGGAGCAGGGCACTTGGCATCTTGCAAGTTACTGGTGCTCAGCACTTTTGGAAAAAAAAAAAAAATAGCGTCTTGCAAGCGTGTCCACAGGGTACTACGATGCAGCGTGATGCTGTGGTACCTAAAGTAGCTGCCAGTGAGCTTAGTTTGTGTACCAGAAACAGTATTACCATGTCCATTATGCTTGGGCTAATTATAGGGCTAAAGTGTCTTTTTGAGGGAAAAACCTAGAAAGTGATGCAGATGGAAGGAGAGATGATGATGGAATAAAATAAAATGAGAGAATGTTTTGAGGATAAGTAGAGAAAGTATAGATTTGAGACTTTTCTTGAAAATGTTATCAATGAAACACTTTTTTATCTTACGAGGTGGAACAAGACTTGCTCCTTTTGACTCGTGGTTTTTAAAAAAGAAAAAGAAAAAAAAAAAAAAAAAAAGAGGCCAAACTATTTTCGGGCAACTAGCATTTGATCAGAGCTGAAAATATAGAATATAGTATTTTTCGCTCATGTAGAAAAATGGTGCAGCTGGGGTCAAAAATAGCTTTACCATTGCTCCAAAAGGAACATGACTAAGCTTAATTAAAGTGCAATTCTACAAAACATTTTTTTAAAGGTATATCTAACAGTCATAACCGTTATGTGTCTTAATGACTACAATAATTTCTTAGAGAAGAATGAGATATTTTTATTTCTTTCTCTTCATAAAAATTTTATTTTTAGCTCCACATTTGTCTTATATTTGTTCCACTTAAATAATAACATTAGGTTAAGTATTTCAAATTATTTGGCACATCAGTCAAATTATTTAGCATATTTTTAATTTTTAGTGTATCACTCCATAACAAAAAGAAAGATGTCAGATTTCTTCACTGTCTAATGTCTATAGTTTTTTTTTTCATTTTAGTAATTCTGAGTGATCATAATCTACTTATTGGACTTAACTATTGTCAGATTTTTTTTGATTGTAAAAATGACTGAACAACTTGAAACTGCAACAGCTCATTCATTTTCAAAGCTGCTCAATCTTTCTTTTTACATGCACACATGTATAATGCTGACGATTCAGCATTATTGGCTTCAATTTTTAACTTGTCAGTTAAGATTAACAGTTATAACACATTGTTGTGCAAGTCTCTAACTTTATTCATGCCCTTTCCCTCATTTAAGGAAATTCATCACTTGAAATATATGAAGTTAAATTTCCCTTTATAGAAAATAGAAAGATGAAGACAGCAAATGTAATTGGTTGCATAAAAATTTGGGAGTTTGTTTAGTCTTAAGGTAGCGGCTTCTGAATGTTGAAATATATGAAGCTATGCTGTTGGTTTATGTCTCTGAAGAAGTAAGCATCTTTTGCAAACTAAACTCATGTAACAGCTCTGTTGATGATGAAAATAAAATTAGGAAAAATATACCTCAATCTCTCATGGATACTCTTTTTTTGCTTCAGGTCTAACAAATAAGGATTATATGAAACAGATCTTGTTAATCAATAGAGTAGATAAGACATGGACTATATGCAAGGAGCAGACCCACTGACTAAGCAGTGTCTATTTCTACAGTCATACTTCACACTATAAAATAGCTTGGTTAAAATTTAATCCTATTGTAACAAGAATTCACCAAGTATCAGTGGAGTTTTGCTTTCTTCCACTAAAACAAACTATGGGTGCCCAAATTGTCTTTAAAGATACACATAACATATTAAAAAGCAAAATTTTAAGCCTATGTAAAAAAGCTATTATTGCCATGCAATTTGAAGAAGTCTCTAAAAGTAGAACAGCTAGCAGTATGTTTAAACAAATGAATAAATTAATCTTAATCAATAAATTATCAAATAATTACTAGATTAATTATTAATTTATTAATAAATAAGTATTTATTAAAGAAATTAATTTTAAATTTAATTTAGTCCTATTATAGCATTTAATAAAAAGATATCTGTGCTCTGAATATGGAAGCTGTGATTTCTGAATTTTTAATTTTTTAATAGTATTTGTTGGATCCTTCATATTCTTTCATATTCATAACTGTTCCTATACTTTTTTATTTTCAGATAAATTTATGAGATTAAAAAAATGTGGATTTATTTTGTTCTGTAAAACCAATGAGACCCTGATTCATTTTTTTTTCAAATTTACTCTGCTAATAAACACCATATGTAAAGGGCGTGAAAGTGACTTGTAGTAGCTGAAAGCTTGCGGAACGTGACATTTGTTTTGCTCTAGTTCAATATTTTAAGTTCCATGCTACAATTTGGCACAGCTCTTGAACACACATACTATATTCAGTTAAGACGAATCTCTGTTCACAAAGGAATCTGGACTAGCTGCTTCAGAGTAGCTGACTGCAGACTACTGCAAAAATGTAACTGAGACACAACACTGATGTGCACAACTGGAGAAGGTTTTTCCTGACAAAAAGGTGATAGAATTTGCCTAAATGTAGTTGAAAACACGTTTTATTTGCTTCTGATACGCATGTATCTATCTGCACAAGTAGACTGCATGTCTAAAATATGTTTCACAAACGATGGTCAAACTCATTAATCAAAGGTGCTGACACAGAACCATTTTTTCTCCTTTTTCCCCACCCTGCTACTGTTATGTCAGGTGATCAGATAGGTCTTGTCCAAGCCTCCTTCTCTGGCAGGAATTGAATTATCTTTTCTACTGAAGCAATATGAATCATAGAAAAGGAGACGTGGGGAATGGTGAGCTGTGTGTTGTCAGCACAGTGACAGCACCTAATCCAGTATCTCACTTCTAAATTGCTCAGCAGTTTCCCTACCATTTTGAGTAGGAGGAAAGAACAGGAGGAAAGGGACAGTCACAGAATTAGGCAAAAAGTTGTCTACACATACTGAGGGCTGTGGGTTAGTCAAGAATGCCTGTCAAGCAACAGAGCACTCCTCAAGTCAGGTGAACTGACTGATACAGACAAATTGTTGTTATTAACATCTAGTGACAATCACCATTAGAATAATGAAAATATTTTTAGTTCAATGCCTGAAGCCATCTAAAATGGGAGTTCAGCAATTCAGAAGAATTTCCTCTTATGAAACGTCGTATCATCCCTCTCTTCTAGAGCCAGTGTATTCAACCCAGCTTGAACAATCATAAATACTCACAAGTTGCTGACCCCACAAAGGATATTCATCTATGTGCACGCTGATGTCACCAAGAACCATTAGTCTCACTGACACAAAGCTACTGAGAAACCTAAAATCTTGGCCAAATATTCTACAGTAGACCAGGGCAGGCTGAATGCTTACGGCATCACTACCATTTTTTATTGGTGTATACATGCATCAATACATATGTTTATTTTAGTGTAGTATTTTAAGTGCAGTCCCACAATGAAGGGTAGTCACTGTGGTCTTCAATATGTACATATGAACAGTCATCCACTGGAATTTATTAAGCAACTTTTCTCATCAATGAGAGAGTGCTTTTTAAAAGTCTGTGTACAGCTAGCCCAGCTGTTGTTGAAAATAATGAAATTACCATATTTTGCTGTGATAGACAAAGATGGTTGAGCTAAAGCTACATTAAAAGGGGGGGAAATATATACCAGAAGTGTGTTCCTACTTTGAATAATCTCTTAAAAGTATTTAAAATGAGAAGAACATACAGTTGTATATATATCTTTTTCTTCTAGATCCTTCTCACTGCTCCTCACCTTAGAACGGTTGGTTGCATCACAGGGCTTTGTAGGAGCTAAGGATGGCGCCGGAGAGGACAAGAAGCACCAAGTGTTTGCAGAAGTGCAAAATAAGGGCAGGGAGTGACATGATGGAAAGCATGCAGCTCACAGGTTGGACGGCTTCATTCTCCCTTGGGATGAGGACACGCTGGGTATACCCAGCTCCAGATGCACCCCTAAGGAAGGGTGATCAAAGGATGTCTTAGATGTACAACAGTCATTGCATGTAGAGATGCAGGCAATAACTGGTACTACAACATTTATTACTGCACATTGTTAATGAACAGATGTTTCTCAAGCCATCTCAGTCCATTGTGCAGCCCAAATATTCAGGCCTCTGGTTGGACAGCAGAGTTATGTTTAGTCAACAAAGTTGCCAAGTGCTTCAAACAACATTAGCATTGGTTCCTCTGAGGCATTACTTTGGTCCTGGTGCCATGGTGCTGCTCTCCTCGTTGAATAATTTCAGGGTCAAAGGCCACCAACAGAGCAGCGAACTCAGAAGACATGAAGTACAATTTAACAATAGTCCTGGAGATTCAGGGGATAGATGGAGATGTAAGAGTCTTAAATACAAATATCAAGAGTTTATAGATATAATTCTGAAGAATATCCATGTATTATATTATAATTTTATACATATATATAAAAGAATATCTACAGGCGTTATTGTAACATTCAAAAGGTCCTACTGTACCTTGGTATTCAGCTATTGCTCTCATGAACATACAAAGCCGTGAAATCCCCATTTTTTTCATCACTTGTGATTTTCTCTTCATTACATAATTTCCTCTTCCATACTAATTCTCTCTCTCCCTTAGTCTATTAATCATCATATTCCCAAATCCCTACCGCACATGTGTTGTCCCAATCCTTCCATCTACCATTTTCACCCTTTTCCACTCCTTCATCATTGTTCCTCTTCATTCTCTAATTAATCCAGGAGACGGGTAGCTGCATGAAGCATTTGGGTTAGCTAACCCAGGTACAGAGAATCCCTGACAGATAACCATGTCTCTCTAATAATTATTTCAGTAGTTGTTCTTACACATCTGTGAAGGTGTAGTACATAATTACTTGCGCTAACGCACCAGGATTCATTCCTCCACAACAGTGGAAAAACCGTCCCATGGAGTGAGGAGAGGGGATTTTGGGGAAGGGTGTAACAGGCATTTTGCTTTCTATCTCCTGGCATGTTCTTGTATTTAGGAGAGTCTCAATAAAGCACTGCGAGGCTTGAAACCATGCTCTTAGTCATTCTGAATGTTGACAAAGCAGAAAAAAAAAATAGTACATGCTTTTTTGCATGGATGCAAAGTCAACAGAAGGCAAGAATTACATCTGCCAGTACCTAGAAAGCCTAAAGTACCGATGGATTCATTGGACATTTGTGAAAACAGTGTCAGAACACGACTTCATCGTGGAGAGATCCTGTCCTTATTGCTCTCAAGTTTTTCTTCAGCCTTTTCTCACAGCCTCTTCTTCAGCACCTTTTCTTTTGCTTCCCTTCCACCCCCACCTC
>VXAK01015974.1:0-15442 GCA_013399435.1 Arenaria interpres
AACCTAAATGATTCTATGATCACATCAAATAAGGGACAATTCACGACAGCGCAAATGAAACCTAGAAATTCCTTTTGCCCAGCAGATTTAGCTGATGGAGCTGGTGATCTACAGACTGCTGGCATTGGCATATATAAGCTCTGCAACTTGGTGCCTGGAAGCTTGGGGATGTTTCTCAGATCACTGCAAACAGAACAACTCCTAAACTTTTCCAGATCATGATACTAATGTACAAGAGCAAAAAAGCTGTCAACCCCAGAAGAGCTGGATAACATATTCTGTCTGAAATTTTTCCCATTGAAAAATAACCTGGTGTTATTTTTTACCAAAGAAAACAATATTTGAATGTTTGAATATGAAATTTATAAGTTAAAAAAACAAAAACAAAACCCAAACCAAACAAATTGGCAAATTTGACCTTATTCCAGTTGGAATTCTACATTGATTTAGTTTTGGAAAAAAACAACTATGATAACTATGATACATCTCTTTCCCCCTCTAATTCTTCATCCCCAGTCCAAGTTTATTGCCATCAACTGGGATAGAAGAAATTATTTCCAGCTTTGCTATTTATTTTCATTTCCTTTCCAGTTTTCCTATTTTTCTCTTTGTGCTTTGTATATTTTTCTTACTGCTTATTTAACTTATCCAAATCATACCAAGTTTTAAGAATTACAGAATACAAAATGCAAGAAAGACGAATAAAAAACAACCCTGAAAAAAACACAGGTACAATTCTGCTGAACTACATAACAGCAAAAGAGAAAATAAGAAGAAATGTTAAAATTGGGAGGTGGGGTGGTTGAAAACTGAAGTTAATTTTGATCTAACAAATGCATATAATTTTCTACAGAATATAGAGAATGTTGGACAAAAAATACAAGAAAAATTTTCAAGGGTTTTCCTTCAAAAAAGGGAAGAAAAAAAAAAAGAAAAAAGGAAAGATACACAGGAGTTTAAAAGCATGGCCCATTGCCTTTATAGTGAATATCCTTTGTGAGAGAATCGTTACAATTAATAATCAGTGTTGGTTACAGAGATTCTCTGGTTTGGGATGATTATCTGCGGTGTTAACTACCAACCTCTGCAAAATACTGAAAAGCATGTAATAGCATGAATAGGGTCTTACCAATCATCTCTTTCCCAAAGTCTTCTCTTTTTTCCGAGCAAACATATTGGAGATGATGTGAGCTTTCTGAAATCAAGATGCTAAGGATGAGGAGAAGGATTTCCTTGCCTGTGTAAGACTACAAGTAACAAGCTTTGACCTCCCTGATCTGCCTTGTTAGCTGTAGTAGAATTCAGTGCTGAACTGTCTGTTATTCCAACAGCTTTAAACTGAGCACCGTGAATTAATTGTGAATTTTAAATTTTGACTGGCAGAATGGAAAAATTAATTTTTTAAAAGCAGATGGCAGCCTGTAATTTCATGCCCTGCTTTTGCCTTACCTGCAACATCTGCATGCAGCACCTCCTCTGCAAATTAAGCCTTTCACTCAAAAAAATAATAAACATATTTATAGTCTGATTCACAGTTTTATCAAGAGTTTCACTAAAATTATTTTCTTAAATTGTCGTAGAAGCAAATGTAGATTTGTTATTACATAAGGCATATCTCATAATATCAGATTTTTATGGTTATATCAATGCTATGTTTTTTGTAAGAGATGGGTTCATAACAAAGGATCTGTCTTCATAAAGCAAAGCCAGACTCTGAATGCATTACCCTGACATAATGCCAACAAATCTGCACTGTTATTTTCATTTTAAGTGTTACAGCTTTAAGGGGATATCCTGCATATAAAATTTCTATTCTTCAGATCTTCTACAGTACCCAGTGTGACAAGAAATAAGTTTCCTAGAACTCTGATTTTAGTGCAAACTGTGTGCATTCTCACTCAAATTTAAGCACATTGAATTAATTTCCAAAAATTTGAAGTGAAAACCAACCTATGGTTTTAGCTGCGGACTAAGAATTCTCTGATTTCAGATAATACAGAACTAGGAAACACATACCATATTTTTGGTCAAGTTTCTTGCTATTGAACTCAGCCATGTCATATAAATCCATTGTAAACTGAAACTATAAGAACCCAGAAAGATAGGCAATTCAATCAATATCTTTTCTCCATGAAACTCGGGGAGTACAGATTTTCCTTGCTGCTAGTGTGAGAAAATTCCCTTTGGAAGCACCTTCTCAGATACATTTGTATACTGTTTTTAATTTTTTGAAGGATTTTTCCTTTCTAAAGTCATTACTGTTGTATTTGAGAAACTCACAAACTGTTCATGAATGTATTTTTGCAGCTACCTCTGTATGTGCCAAACTCATATAATATCCTGACTTAAAGGAGATGAAATCAAGGCATAAACAGTCAAGTCATGCATAAACTCTGTGCTGGAGCCAGTGACCAAACTAAGATCACTGTGGGCAGTGGCATGGTCTAAACCCCATTCCACGTCAGAAGGAGCTCTGGGGGAGGACTCTGCTTGCTCACTTATGCTTACCCCATTTCTACACCCAATACAAAATGGGAGCTATTGTATCCTTATTACTTCCTTCTAGTAATTTAGGGATTGGGGATGTCATCCAAAGAAAAAAGATGTGGGTCTAATATTCTCCTTTTCATAAGGAGACTTTCAAGCCACATTTCCCAAGAATGAGTGCTGTCTTAACAAGCCTGAGGTTATTCTAGGACTTCCACTATTCTTCATCCATCCTTTTGAAGCCACTTCAGTGTATAGATAAGAAGCCCAGATTTTTGAAGGAAGAGATAAAGAACAAATGTGACTGTGACTCTGCAATTTAGTGACTGCTTTAGGCAGAGAAGGAGGCAAGTCCTAGATTCTGTTCCCTGTTTTTTATCCAGTAAATATTTAGCCATACCAGTATTTGGTATTTTTTACTTAGTTACTAACAATTAGCAATTCTTTCATAGAAAATAATAACCAAACACATACAGAAAGTACTCATTTTTAATTTATGAGCAGTAAAGCAACATCTCCCACTGGGTACCGCATCTCATTTTATGCTGAAGGTCCTGAACAGAATTTCATTCCATCGTTTAATGTTTAACACATTTCAAAGACTTAAAAATGAATTTTCCTCTTATTCCTAATTATTAATAAACATATACTATTTAACATATATATATAAAATACAACAACTTTGATATCCTGTTTATGACAGAGGACTTCTTTTGCTATTTTATTCTCTTGTGTCTCAGGATATTTGCTGACACCATTCACACTTGTGTTGAAGCACCAGAAGAAATAGGTTTTATGGCCACGTGGTCCCTTCCTATGCATCAAATGTCTGCAGATGCCACCTGCTGAGTCACGGCATTTTCAGGTGCAGTGTAGAGAAACCCAAATAGCTTCCTGAAACATACAAGTTTACCACAGCTATGACCACTATGCTATGGTGGCCACAGTGCTTCCAATACCTGATCTGGCTCATTTTCAGCTAGTTCTTTGCAATAGGCATCATAAATGTGTCCTTATTTGCTACTTTGGCTTCTAAGGGGGCTACATGATCAAACCAGCAAGTGAATGCTCAGGAGAATAATCTTTACAGAGGTTGAAAACATGTAGATGCTTGGCTAAAATGTCTAAGAGTGTGGTAGCCTCTTAAACATGAGCGCACCTTGACCGACTTATGGTTGTAGTCGGAAAAAACATGTGTTGGGAAGCCGCCCTGTTCCATAGGCAGCAGGCTCTGGGGCCTCTCACAGAACTCTCATAGCCTCTCACAAGAACATTCTTATCCCAATCTCCTGCCCAAAACTGAATCAAAGAAAGTGTTTTACACGGCCATCGTTATCCAAGTAAACTAATGTTCTCCCACATGCCACCCTCTCGGGTACCACTTCTGTCACAAGTTTTTCACCTCTATTATTGTAGCACAACCAAAAGGCAGAGGTTGAAACTGAAGTATGTGGGAGTTCAGCTTGAATGAGTGCTACAAGATTAGACAGATGCACTTTTGTTTTATTTCATGTTATTATGTGATATGGCAAGTCATAGAAAGAAAAGCAATTAAAGAACCAGGAACATTTTGTTCATTTCAGCTACTCTACTGAAGGAAAGGTTTTTCCTGGATCTTTGCCTTTGTGAATATATTACATCTATCCTGGACTGTGATCCAAATGTTATGAGAAATAACTAATAAGCTAAGTTAGGAGAATTGCCTTTTTCATTGTGTAAACAACCTTCAAGCACTGTTTTGCAAAACTTACTCACAAATGCTCTAAAATACCAAGATGCAATTTAATAGACTTAATATTGTTTGTTGTTGATGGAGCAAATCCAAGTGTAAAGAGATTAGTTCACTGAAAATCAGGCATTAGGTTTGTCATTGAAAAAGCATATAATGGGTGCTATTAGCCCTAATGGGAAGAAAGAAAGGACGAGACAAGCAATGAAGGCTAGCTGCATCCTGAGCAGCTGTAGTGGTCTGTAGACTCACTCCGTCAGGGAGCTCTCACTAAGAACTCAGTGACACACTGACCAACAGCCAGCACTATAGCTATCAGAAAGGTATTCTGGCACCACAGATGTACCCCAACCAGCTATTCAAAACAAAACAAAACAAAAATGTAGCTGTCCATGCTCACTGAAATCTGAGAGGTTCAAGATGACATACTCATGGTCATATTCATAAGACTCAAAATGACAGCGTATAAGCAGACAGAGCTCGTTCAGTCCTTTCTACATTCCTTGTTCATCTGCTGTGCTGCAATATTACACTTGTTGCTGGCCTGTAGCTTTCATTTTCATATGTACTGAGGTCTCAGTCCTGTCTAGGCAGAAACTATCAATGAACGTGAGCCTTTTATCACCACACCAAAAATGAGCATACGGTATACATATTATCCAAGATCTTTTTTCCATTGTAAAGGCATCATATAGATAATACTCAGTGTTGCTGAATTGTTCCACAGTTTTTCTAGCCATATTTTGACTTTTCAATAGCATATAAGCTACTGTTAATGGTTAATAGTTATTTAAAATTATTCCTCTACTGCCTTATTATTTTTCCCTGACTTCAAAAATCCACTGTCAACTCTTCTCATAAAGCTCTACCAGATTAAAGAAAAGGTGTTACACTCACTGCCAGTAAACACAATTCTAAAAAGTCACAGTAAGAAGATTTTAACTCCTCTAAAAAGAGTCTTATAGCAGCAATTTTATTTAAAAATGGCATTGCTGACCAAAACTTACCCATGTTTGTGTGATATACACTTTATAGAAGATTAGCGCAATTATTATCTTTCATAATTACCAGAATTGCAGAATTAATTAGTGCTAGATTTGTCTGTAAACTGAAATTTTGCTCATTAAAAGCACAAGACATTATAAGCATTTTCAAGTAACTACAGACAAAAGCCCTTTTATTACAACATTAGCAACATACTGCTAAAATAGAGTTGTCACAACTTGGTTACTATACCTTTGCCTATTTTATACCATTCCTTCTACGTTTAAGCAAAAAAGTCTATTTAGAAATTAAAAGTACTTACATAATCAGACTTCATTACTGCCTTTACAGTAGGGTGGTGTACATTCCTACATTCAAATTTAGGAAGTTGTGCAAGAAATTTTGTTGTCTCTATTTCTTTTTCATGCAATGCCTTCCCCCAACACATGCAAGCAGTTTAAGAAACGTGGTACTTTATGAGATTAAAGAGCTAGAGATAATCCAGGAAACTGCAAGTAAAGTAACAGGATTAAGTTATATAGTTAGCTCAGTTGACTGAAATAAATTTAGTTGACTCTGTTGGGCTAAAAGGCACATAAAACCTTTTACTTCCCCTAAAACTTCTTCCTGAAAGCTTCTTTACATTAATATCACAGTATATCACAAACTGAAAATACTTTAATAAAAATAAATATATTTAGGACAGAAAAAAGATTTAAAAAATAAATTGCTTCTGCATTGGTCTATGGATTTGAAAATCTGAGTAGCATTTTCTAATAGTCAGTCTTGGAATAACCTTTCATGCCTTGTTTACTGGTCTGTGGCAGTAAACATTTTTTGTTATTATTTTGTTTGATAGCTCTTTGAGAGACAATAATGCCTTACAGAAACAGAAAACCTTGCAATCAAAAAGTCAAAAGAAAACACTTAACTTTCCATGCAATATGCCATTTTGAAATACATACACACTAATATACCTAAATACAAGATACATTTTTATGTAATAAAGTGTTAGTTGATATCTTCATTTAGGAAAGGCAAACTCTTAGCACATTCTCCAAGATGTCTGCTGCTTTCAAAAGTGGCTTATTTTCTCCAAATTAGTTAAGAAATTTGTTCTTTCAGACTCCCTTCCTGTCTCTTTTAGCTCTCACTGATTTCCCCTTACTTAATCAAGCTTACAGTGCTTAGACCCCAGAAGGCAGTCATCTTATTAAGACAGAATTCCTACTGATGAATCAATCTATGTAACTTATATGAAAACTTAGGTAACTGCTCACCGATCAATAAAGTCACATGCGTATAATAACAGACAGAATCACAAACACATTGAAAAACAACAGAAACCATATAATTTGCTCTAGCACCATTATCAGAAAGCACTTTTAGTGGGCACTAAAGATAAATCTGGTTTTAATAAGGATTTTTTAGGCACCATTTAATTCTTTAAAAAAACAGAAGACAACAGAATTGCCCATATATAAATTCATACCCATTCAACAGAAAATCTTCAAGGCTATGTATCTTGCAAAACTTTGTAACTACAGTTAAAAAGCAACACAATGGTTATAAAACCACTATTAAAATCAAAGATTCTAATCAACTAACACATTGCCAAACATAGAAACATCTACAGAGTCACAACTACAACTATAAAATTATAATTCTGTCCACACTTCTAAGTTAACTGATCAGGGCTAAATACAGAATGCATTTTTGCGAATATGCACCAGCATAATTCCATGAAACAGTACCACTCTTCAGAATAAATGGATGGCTTTTTTTTTGAGGCGGCATTTCCACATGTGTGTATTGCTTAGCAAGTGCACAAGATTTGGCTCTGTAAACCTGAAGTTTGTCCATGCTAATCTGTTTTGATTCTTGCGAATACCTCAGGCCCAAAGCAAGGTCTACACATCATCTCCCAAGACACCTCAGATCAGCTTAGGGATGTCAACACTGCAGAGTGCTTGGGTCTGCTGAGTGTCTCTCTCATGCCCTCCCAACACAAATGTCTTGTGCCCTTCCCACACAGTCTTACCCACAAAGCCCTCTTTGATTCCTCTCATCATCCACTAGCTCCTTGTAGCAAAGGGGAGAGGAAAAAATCACCCAGCTCAGCCATTGGAGCACTAGGTACACAGCCTTTCCCAAGAGGTGTACCTCCTTTGTACCCCAAAGGAGGTCACCACAAGCTGAAGTGCTGCTCCCTGCCTATGAGTGTCTGTACCTCAGCTTCCCAGCTGTTGGCAGCACTAGCCCCTCGGCAGAGAGGGTGTAGGAGGCCAGGCAGCTTCTGTGGTCAGCTGGGCCTTGGCCACCTGGAGTAACTGTCAAGATACGCAATAGCACACAGGTAGGGAAGGTCAGCAGATCTTGCCAGGACTGCACATCACCAACCTGGACTATGCCACAGTGGCACTGACACAGAAAATGAAAGCAAAGCTTGGACATGGATCCTGTGACCAGGTGGCCTGCCACCATTTACTGCTGCTTCTCTCCCCAAGGATAGACACCAATGGAGACCTGTCAGAGTGAATGCCTGGTGTGGGATCTCTCAGTCATGCCAGGAACTTGCTCCCAGCAGGGATTCAGATGTTCTTCTGGTGGCTTAGTCACCCCAGGGAAAAGGAAGACAAGGTGTTCCTGCGTGTGTTCTGGCATCTCTAAAAAGTCAGGTTCTGTGTTCAAATTGGCTACGATGCTTAAGGACACACATGTTGGCAGACTTGCCCAATTCCCACTGTGGATACGGTCAAGTAGATGGTTATCTACAGATCTGAGCGCAGTAGCCTATCCTCACTCTAGAAGAGATACATTCCTGCTGTAGCCCCTAAACATGCATGGACGGCTGATAGCATGCTGCATGGCAAGCTAATGGGTCAGCTGGCAGAAATGATGCACCCTGTATGAATGCAGACACCATGACTAGAGTCTGCTCCAATAGCTCCTACAGTTAAAAGGAATCTCCGCAAAAGCCATCTTCCTTCAACTCACTAGTTCTGTCAGTTCTAGTAACTTAGGCTTTTATAGATAGAACACATTGATTGGTAATATTTATAGGACTAATTATACTTACATATATAAATTTATATAAATTACAAATACAAGACATCAACATTTATCATTTCTACCATGCAAAGCATGATAAAGACAGTTTCCCAAGGGAAAGAAAAGCACACAAAACTGAGATGGCAAGTAGAAACTGAGAAGTGAATTCCTGTAATTAATTTTCATAACTACAGCTCTCAAATACCGTTAATGTAATTGCCATTTATTCATGATCTTATTACACAGTGGTTAACAGAGACTTGGGAAATACATACACTATGTGTAAATTGCCTTTAATAAAAGCAATTAAGACAGTTGAATGAGTACTGCTCATTACCACCTATGAGAACAGGGACATCTGGTGGACGATATTGTTACTTGATTTTTTTTTCTACATATTTTCTATGTATTAGACATTTTCCTCCAAAACTCCACAGAGTATAAATTCAATCTATTCAATGGACTACACTTAAGAAATACTGCATATTTTTATATGGTAAGTGACCTTTGATATGTACACCTTACAATAAATTAATCTTAAATGAATATCTACTTCAATTGTGGTAACTTTTTTATCATGTTTGAGCAGACATTAATTTAGTTTCCTGTAGTCACAACGCATGTGGTAAACATGAACCTTTTCCAAGTGAAAATACATGTTTTTCTACAACTCTTTATCAAAAACAGCAAAATTTAATATTGGGCTTATATTTTGGTCCCAAGTTTAAATGGGATTTTCAGAAATCACTTATATCATCATTTAATTCCAGTTCTCAATTACATTGGTATACGTGCTTCACAATAATCCCCACAGCACCTGGAATCCAGAATTCTGTGGGGCACTGCAAAAGCAGGGCAACCCTACACCAACAGTAGGAATGTTCTCTAGTTGGTTATTCCTAGCTTAACACAAGCAAATAGGTTTAGAAATACTCAGTGAGCCACAGCAGTTATTTGCCATGACTAAAATAAATAATAATACTAAATAAACACCCAGACCATAACATTTGACTAGAACCAGAGTTAAGAACACCTCCATACTGTCACAGTGTATGGTGAAATGATGCACATTACAGTTCAAGAAAATGTCTGTGTATCCACAATGTTGTCAGAGATCTGGTAATGGAAAAGCCTTGGGCAAAAAAGGAGCACGTACAGCAGAAGTGAAGCCTATCAAGGGAACCAAAGAGAAGGGTGGGCTAAGAAATACATAAAAATGGAGAGGAAAAAGAGATCAGTGAAATGCTTTGAGGCTACAAGACTAAAGGAAGGAGCAGAAGACAAAGGGGAAAATAAAGACAAAGTGAAGGTGACTACAAAAGCAAAGGCAAGCCAAGACCCTGTTAGCAGCCTGGGGTAAGAGGAACCACTGAAGAGATGCAAAATGAGCACAGAACAGTAGAGCATAAGAATGAAAAGGTGCGAGAAGAAGAGACAACACCAAGTTGAGAGGGAATGTTGATCTGCTTGAGGGCAGGAAGCTCTACAGAGGGATTGATGGGCCAAGACCAAATGTATGAGGTTCAAACACGCCAAGTGCCACGTCTTGCACTTGGGTCACAACAACCCCAGGCAGCACTATAGGCTTAGGGAAGAGTGGCTGGAGAGCTGCCTGGCAGAAAAGGACCTGGGGGTGTTGATTGACAGCAGGCTGAACATAAGCCAGCAGTGTGCCCAGGTGGCCAAGGTGGCCAACAGCATCCTGGCCTTTATCAGAAACAGTGTGGCCAGCAGGACTAGGGAACTGGTTGTCCCCCTGTACGCAGCATTGCTGAGGCTGCACCTTGAGTACTGTGTTCAGTTTTGGGTCCCTCACTATAAGAAAGACACTGAGGTGTCAGAGTGCATCCAAAGGACAACAGAGCTGCTGAGGAGTGCAGAGCACAAGTCTTATGGGTTGTGGCTGAGAGAACTGGGGTTGTTNGAAGTGGGGTTGTGTAGCCTGGAGAAAAGGAGGCTGAGGGGAGACCTTCTCGCTTTCTACAACTACCTGAAAAAAGGTTGTAGTGAGGTGGGGGTTGGTCTTTATTCCCAAGTAGCATGCGATAGGACAAGAAGAAGGAGCCTCAAGTTGCGCCAGGGGAGGTTTAGATTGGATATTAGAAAAAATTTCTTCACCAAAAGGGTTGTCAGGCATTGGAACAGGTTGACCAGGGAAGTAGTGGAGTCACCACCCCCGGAGGTATTTAAAAGACACATAGATGTGCTGCTGAGGGACACAGCTTAGTCACAGACTTTGCAGTGCTAAGTTAACAGTTGGCCTTGATGATCCTAAAGGTCTTCTCCAATGTAAATGATTCTATGATTTTAAAAAGGGACGAGTGCACAGCAGCAGTGTGTAGAAGACCAATGCGGGATGCCAAGGGAAAAAGCAGAGTTTCATTTCCAGAAGCTACATGGGGACATGATCAAGGAAGGTGAATTTAAATTATTTTTCCAAGTTCAAATTTATTAGAAAAGATTTTGGGTTAGATTAGATACTTGCCCTATCATCATCTGAAACCTAAGCACATGTTAAAAAAACAAGAAAGACAAGACAAGGGTTGGATGAAGAAAGGATTAAAGGATTATTACAACTTGCACACAGCAGAGTGAGAGACGGAGTAGATGAAAGAACAGAATCATCAGGGACTGTTTGAACGGATGTTGAGACAAATGTCTTAAGTAGGCACTACAGACTAGGTATTTTGGGGGCAAGAACTCCAGCAAACTTATTACAGGAATGAAAGAGAAGGATAAAAAAGGGTAGAGAATACTGCATAGTAGGCACTGAATGGTTTGCCAAAACAGAAAAGGATGAAAAAAAAAAGAAAGAATGTATGAAAACTGCAACAATGTTCATCTGAATCAATGCATTTGAATATGTTACATGCCTGACTAAATGGAGAGAAATACAAGTTTTATACTGGGCAACATAAAACCTATCAAGCAGTTAGGACTCTTATTCTCGTAAGTTTCACATCAATTCACATCAGCAGTATTAGGTTGTAAGTGTCAGTAGAAAATATAATTCAGGAAAGAATGAACAATGCAGAAGTAACATAGTGCAAGTTTGGCTGAAATAATTGTCTAGTTGACACTAGGATTTTAACCAAATGACTCCCGATTATATATGGAGACATTTTAAAAGGTTTCCGTGGATAATAAGTGATCTTTCCAAACAGAGAATAATGGAGTGTGCTAGATTCACCGCACTAAAGTTTTATTCATTCCGTTCTAATTATGTAACCTGTCCGGTATTGCCACTAAAAATCAGGTTCTGCCTTCCCGCTTTACCAGATAAAGCACATGGACTGCATGTGGCCTTCTCTCCCCATACAGAAATTCTTGTCTGAATTTTTACTTTACGGTGTTTCCTTCAACAATTTTTTTTCTCTAGCAAGGATAGAGAAACTCCCTGCTATCTAGGTTGTATGAGGAATTTAGTACAACCTTATCAGGATAATGTGTTGAGACTCGTACCGATACAGCGTCTCCTGATTTTGTACAGGCTGTTAGCAAAATAACAGCTAACAATAGCTTCTTTCTCCAGCTCCTGTCCCCAGAATTTTTTTCTCAAAACTGAGTGCCTTATACCGCTGAAAAATAATGTATTGCTGATAATGTCACTAAGGGCCAACCTGCTCTGACCTGAAGAAGATCAATTTACTTCAAACCAAGAAAGATCTGCAGTTAGAGCTTTATATTGGCTATGAGAGACTTCAGCTCAAGTACCCGATCTGTATATGCTTCAGAAAAAAAAGAATTATTGCTTTGTCCTCTGTATGCCACATGATTAATTGAATGACTAGACTTCCAGACAAATCTTTTTGCACCAACACCACAGACTCCACACGGTCCAAATAATTAAATAAAAATTGATCTGAAAAGAAGAGCAAAGTATTTCAGTGTCTGAAAGAGACTTGGCCTTCCGGAACTCCCATATATTGAAGGCAAGACCAATCTCAAGTGCACTGAAAACATCCCCTGCCTGAGCCTGTCTCAGATCTATCCTAAAATTTAATCAGACACTAAATAACCTGACTTGGATGATTTAACTAATTTCCTCCTTGTGAGTCTTGGCTACTACCAGGATCTGGTAAAAGAGGCACTTCAACCTAAACATCCTTCACAGCTCTATGCCTTGAGCTCTAGGATCTTGGCCATTTTGTGATGCATGACTCTCATTTCCTCCTTGACTCCCAATTAAAGTGTCTAACTAGTTCTATTTTATTCCAGTTAATTTTTTTTTACCTCAAAAATTTATCTCAAACCTCAAAATTCTTTAAGAAGAAACTTTGCATTTGGGATACCTCTGTCTTGAGCGTTTGACTCCGAAAACTTAAGTTTTCGTGATTCTTGATCAGCCTCCTGTAGAGCTTCAAGGAATGGGTGATCCATTCCATAACTACTAAGCTGTTAGCTAGTTGGCAGCCGATATGATATCAAAGTGAAGGTATTTTTGTATTGCATCAGCCTCGAAGTAATTTTGAAAGAAATCCACAATTAGAAACAAGAGAAAGAAAAAGAAAGCCAAAGATAGAGGCAGAGTCAGCCAGCCTCCAGGCAGAATAAGATTTAAGAATGCAAAGATATAGCTTATATGTTAAAGCAGACGAGCCAAGAAAAGAAATTACTATGTACTGCAGCCAAAGATTATAGTCAATGCCTTTCTATTACAACTGAAGAAACTATGATAACAGTAACATGGCCAAGACAGCAAAGGTCAATAGCAGCAGAGCAAGGGATGGAGAAGGTTGTAACAGTATTAAGACAACAAGAAAAGCTAGCAGCCTTTGCCAAATTTATAAAACTGTGTTTGGCAAAAGCTGGGATCACTGGGACTGGCAACACACAAGACACTAATGAGGCCACAGTGATTCAACAGTCCTTTCAAGCAGCAGATACGTATTTCTGATGTATTTAATTTCTTCAGTGATTGATCACGAGATGAACATTCAGCAAGCCAAAAGCACCGGATTCTTTGTTTAAAGCCTCTTACCTTTAAAGAAAAGAATTTATAAGGCTGTGCTCATAACAGATGAGGACTTGTCAACTGGCAGCCCATGAGTCAAACAGGGCATGCAAGGAAATTTTGGCTAGCCCCTAGGAAAGCCTAAAGCTGTAAGCTCAGCCAGTTTTACAGTCTATTGGAAGGTAATGGTAGAAAGCAAAAGTCAATTTGATGTGGACCAAGAGAATGCATTGCCAACCATTGAACACATCTGGCTGGCCAGCCAAACAAACTGGTAGCATTATAGGAGAAGAGAAATCAATTGCCTGAGAACAAGAGAAAGGGTCTGACTGTGGGTAGGACAGTTGGGAACATCTGAGTCTGGCCTAGAAATACATTCCCTGGCCTAGAAATAGAGTCAAGGGCTCAGTTGCCCTTGGATTTCTGTTTACTGGCACATGAATGCGGAGACACCAAAGCTGCCCTGAAGCAGTGGTAGCTCAGAGCCAGAAGGATATCATAACTCAGCGCTGACATTGACCCTCCTGTTCTGCAACACATTCCCCAGCCCTGGGAGTCGAAGGGACTTTTTGCTTAGAAATGGCCAGCTCTGTGCATTGATGCTCGGACTTGGCTAGCAAGCCCTGAGAGATGCAAGCTAACTGTGCCCAGAACATCTACATCATGATCTTACTCTGTTATATTGTTACTTTATTAGGGTTTTTTTCATTATCCACAATACTCCTTAGTACCTCACTTAGAATAATGAGAATTAATTATAAAAACATCCCACTCTAACTCTTAGAAATAAATATGATCCCTGAAAATAAGCTGCCTTTTTCTTAACATATTCACCACCACCAAAAAGGTGTGCTCTTCATACTGAATAATATTATTGTCAGACTGAATCTTTTATATTTTTAGAACCGATACTGTAAATCCAGTTATCTGTTAAAATTTTTTAAGGTATTTTAATGAAACAACAATTTGACATAGACATGTAACACTTTGGCAAAGTAAACTTGTAGCTTAAGCTTCACATTCATTTCAACATGCATTTTATGCCCTTATTTTATAAGAGAGTGCCGCAAAATGTTTATTTTGGCCATCTTCTTAATGAGATGAGATTCCAGGGAGGAAACTACTAAAGGTGTAAAAAGAGAGTTTAAATTAGTGCATTTAAATATAAGAAAAGTAAAAAGAAACAAAGAAAAATGTATTTTCTGCAATGTTCCCTTGTTTCTACTGGCAATAAGGACTGTGCATAGAAGGAACTGCCTGACACAGGTCCTCTAAATTTCTGCATTTGAAAGAGGAAACAAGCTTACTCGCCATTCCTCTAAGAATAGCCATCTTACTTTTGTTACTGTACCATGCAGCAGTTTGAAGCATTTGGAATTGTTTGAACAAGACAATACTGAGCAAATTAAAGTAGAACACAAATGATTTCCATTGACCAGAGGCAGATAGCAATTAAAATAGAAAAAATATGACTAAAGTAGTGCTGCTCTGCAAGTATTTTTAATATATTAGGCCCTCAGCCTTGTAAAATTAATTAATGCTTTAATGAAAGTTGTCTGTTATCTGACTAACAAATTTAGTTTTTCTAATATCCAGCTACCCTGGCTTTCAATTAAGACTCAAAGAGCCAAGAACTGATGAGAACGGACATCATAAATGATTTATGGATGTCCTATTTTGTGTATGGTACATTTATTATTCTACTTAATGCATCCATATGGTTTTCTAATTCATTCATTACTGAAAGGCTCACATTACAGTTATTTCATTAAAGGTTATATCAATTTTCGGGCAGATTCTTAGGAAGCACATTTAATAATTAAAGCTACAATCAAATTTTTGATTTAGCGTATGGATTTCAAATTATCTATTTAATTATTGTCCTATTACCTATTTCTAGAGGGGTCAGTTGTTGTTGGGTTGGGTTTTTTTCCAATTTTCCTGATCAACATTCAATAGCTTTCTTGCTATTTCATGACCGAGGTGGTATTTTAGATTTGCAGTTAATTTTTCCTTATTGTCCCAAGTTCCATCAACAGTCTCTTGTACCAACCACAAAAGTATGTATAGAGCACATCAGAAAGATCTTCTTACAGCTAATAATCATGTTTTCCTCCCAGCCCAGCCATCCTTTAACAGAGTATTTCTACCAGGATCAATCTAGACACTCTTAAAACTAAGTTTCTGTCATAGTAGGCAATGGACAAAGTGTAACTAGTGTAGCTACAGCTTAAATA